>CM042027.1:84582006-84967006 GCA_023525975.1 Smallanthus sonchifolius
GAATTTATAAACTTTGCTAGCTGGTCTGTAGATACTAGTGAACATATAATAATATAGTTTTTTAATTTACTTTAGGGTAACTGTCAAGGTATCCCTATTGACTGTGACTGTTTTTACCGTTACTGTGGAAATTTAACATCCAAAATAAAGATACTACTCTTTTTTGTTACATCTTTAAGGTGAACCAGGTCCTTAACTTAGCTTATTAGCTTATGTATTTGCACAGGGTTCACTTAGAAGCCGGATCGTTTCGCTGTCTGATGTGTGTAGCTTCACTGGAAACTCTTTTATTATGTATTTAGAAAAAGGTTTGTTTTAAAAAAGGAAACTGGTTTTTTCATTTATTAGATCATCAATATCTATATACATATACATATACATGTCATATCTCTCTTTTAACACATTTTACAAGGTCGGCTAAAAACATTTTCACTTTCTACACTTTCAAATAATACCTTTCAAGTTTTTTTATTTTCAAATAATATCCTTCCTTTTTCTATATTTTAAAATATACCCCTTAAGTTTCTAAAGTTTCAACTTTATCTCTAGACAAAATTCTCAACTTTATCCTTCAAATTTATAAACTATCAAGTTTACCCCTCAATAATTTTTTAATTTTTCATTTACATTTTTTTATATTCGTTTCTAAAAATTACCTTTTCCTATTTTTATTTTATTTTTACTCTGTTAGTATCTTCCTTAACGAATTTGTTATTTCCATGTTAATTCATATTCGTGACGCAATTGATCTGTTTTTCGATCTGCAGTATCGAGTCGTTGCAACTTCATACGTTTCTTTTATGTACTTAGTCACGTTATTGTAACCGCTGCAACGTTCATAACGAGTTTTGTAGACCCGCCGCGTGCCTCATCACGCGAGCTTAATTTCTAGTTTAAACTTATATGCTAACAAGTAACAACCACACACATAGTTTTTATGTGATATTATCTTGGAATAAAAAATGGCTATCCGTTGCTTTATTTGTGCTTTATGGAAGCAAGTAATTTGCATCATCACCAACACACAGAATCATCTTGCTTCCACTTTATATGACGTGTCTTCTAGCTTATTTACTACTTTTAGAAAACTACTATCTTTATTCTAGCTTTTTTTTAGCATAGCAAATTCTGATGATCCTATGGATGAGGTGTAACGTTTCAGATTTATATAGGAACATTATATTTTGAATAATAAATAAGAAATTCTCATGTAAATTGTATTGGTGTGATTTTGTTCAAATACTATGAAATGTTAGACTAAAATTTTAATAAATATTCAAAATATGACTAAACATGTAAATAATCTTAATGTACAAACTAATTGACTTGAGGAACTTCCTTTGTCATATAGGCAAAGTTCAATCTGGATAAACTCGCAAGAAAGTCGGTTCTTACACGATAAGAACATGTGTGCACGCGCGTGCAAAACGATCCAAGGAGAGAGGGAGCAAAGAAATCAAGAAAGTTGAAGGTTGAATCAGTGAAGTGAGCTTGTTTATTCACACTTATGGGAGTTGAAAAACAATCAATGGTAAGTCTTCTTGCAACATCTTTCCAATATTAGAAGCTTTAATTGGGTTTCTAAACACAAGTGTGAAAATTTGTAAAATTATATGTTGTTTAAGGCACACAATATATAGTGATTAGTTCTTGTTGAGTAAGTTTAGTTTTGATTACATAGCATAACTAAACTTTTAGATACATGAGTTGGTGGATTTTGACCTAGAGTAGAACTTTGTGTGAACCTATGTTATAGCCCATTAGTGATTGGTGAAAATTGTTTATAGTAATCATTTGAATTAATCTGGACGATAATCTAAAGTTTAAAGATTGATGATGTCTAATGTTTAAAAATGATCTCCACTCTTAATTCTACAAAGTCATACTAGATTTATGATGGTAATGAGTTGGATATGGATAAATATTGGGAATCTCAGTCTCATACCCGAGCATAAAATCATGTTTCATATCTGTTACTCATGGCCCATGAGGTTCACGAGTACAGTGTATAGCTATTTATGCTCTTTGAAACTCGATCTTAGACTCACCTAAAATACTCGACTATATACCTTTAGTAATTCTTTGTTTTTTTTTTGATAAATTTAATATTCTAATAAATTTTAACATACTATTTATTATATTTTTTTAAAGTTTGTATAATATCTTAATATATTTAGTTTTAATACTTGCAATTAAACATATACCATGTTATACTCTATCTGTCTTAACTCCATGAATTTTTTTAAAACTAATTTCATATTTAATAAAATCCCATTAATAAAAGTATAGTCTAGAGATGATGATAAACTTCATCCGTCTCATCTCAAAAGTTAAAAGAAGCCATCACCAGAGATAAGATAAATGAATAAAAAGAATTTTATTAAATTTATTGTGATTATTGTTTCTTTTTTTGTTTGTGGCATAAAATAGATATATAACAATTTGTTGGCGCCGTATTTATCTAGTGGGATAGGATATGTCACGATCAACTTTCCTTTACATATACTGTTAGTATAGAAAAACAAAATTTATACAAACATTATGGTACTATTGTAATTACAGTTGAGAGGAAGGGCATAAAATATTCCCACTAAGACAAAATTGTTACAACCTAGTGGTTTGCCAAAATAGGAAAATCCCAAAAGTGTTTTCTTTTAGATAAGATAGTAGAAATGGCCATCTCTGTTAATTTTATTGAACTAGTAGTTTATAAACATATATATTACACGGGTTTAATAAATATAATTTGTTATAATTTAACAGTTTTTATAAAGATTGGTATGTTAGAGGACATCAACCATTAGTGAAATAAAAATTAATGAAGATTTAAAAATTATAAATAACAAATAATGAAGATTTAAAAATTATAAATAACGAATAAATGAAATTATAAATAAAAAATAATATTGATTTAAAAATTATAAAAATATAGTTTAAGATATGATATAATTGAAATCTTTTTAGGATTTAGAAAGTTTTAATAAAATATTAGAATAAATTTTATATTTTTAATTATTTAAATTATTATTGTTTAATATGAGAGAGATACGAGAAATAAAAATCGAGACTTCATCGAAACTTGACACGTAACAGATAAAGTTATTTATTTATTATAATATAAATGTTTGATAAAAGGCTTAGCTCGGTTTATATATACCTTGTTTTGTTTTGTTAAAATCTTTGAGTGGGGTTAAATTAAAAAATTGGTACAAGATTTTTAATCATAGTATACTAAATTGTTATATTTAAAATTACATATATTATTATAATATTGGTTGCATACTTATAACTAACATAGGAGTTATTTGTAATTTTAGAAATAACGGACAAAAATTTGTTTGCGGTTTAACATGACCTCATCTTTTTTCGTTAACTAGTTATCGAAAACCCACGAGACATTATCAATACTCTACTAACCGTTTACACTGGGCTGATCATTAAAGGGTTTAAAAACAAGATACCAGTTTATACTAGTTATCATTGGAGTGATGGTCTAATGATAGAGGTAAATCCTTTTAAACACCTAAAAGATCTAAAAGTTATAAGTTCAAGTCTCACTGAATAAAATTTACCGTTCAAAAAAAGAGTTAATAAGAAAGAAAATAAAATAAAAAAACAAATTAATGAGCAATTATTATTTATAACATTCATGAGGCCTGTAGACCTCTGCCATTTTTTCTCACTTTTGCTTGCACAAAAGGAAACCAACTTTCTTCCACCATTTCTAGTTGCAGAGGGAGAGGTGATGATGATGTGGAAACCATCTTCAAAGCAAAGGAAGATCAACAGAGAGGCAGGGGTATCAATGGAATATCACAAAATTGATAAGTTTAAAGATTCTTTGAATTTTGGAGATCAGAAAAAACCTGTAAACAATATGCAACAACAATCACCACTCAAGAAACAAGTTAGAAGAAGAAGACACACCAGTAAACCTTATCAACAACGCCTTCTTAATATGGCTGAAGCTAGAAGAGAGATTGCTACCGCCCTTAAGTTTCATAGAGCTTCCATGAAACAACCACAAACTGCCACTAACCACCATTATCCGGAGCAATCTCCTTCCACCACCACCACCACCGCCGCCGCCAATTGGCCTATATCCACCGCTATTCCTCCCCCTATACCGCCGTTTAGTCATGAAAATTTTGATTTCACACTTCCTACTCGAACCTTAGGTTTGAATCTCAATTTTCAAGATTTTAAAATTTTGGATACCAATCTTTACCACAACCCAATGTCCAATTATCCGTCATCGTCTTTTTCATCATCTTCATCGCCCTCTGCTTCCTCTTCGGTGATTTCTCTGACCACCACCGAAGAAGTAGCAGTGGGAATGTTAGATGAGGAGTTGGTGGCAGCATCTGCCAACACCGCCTCCTCTTCCTCCACCTCCTCATCATCGACCAGTGGAGGTGGAGCCCTCATTAACGGAGGGCTACATCATGCCATGGATGATGAGGGGATGGAGGAGATCAGGTCATTAGGTGAGCAGCACCAGATGGAGTGGAATGACACCGTGAATTTGGTGACGTCAGCGCGGTGGTTCGAGTTCTTGAAAACCATTGAAATTGAACAAGAAGATGGGAAATTTGATCAAGATATGGAATTCCCACATTGGTAAGAATTAAGATTTTGTTCTTTATCACACAAGATTATATTAAAACTGAATCTTTAGGATGGTGGAGATGTTTTATGTTCCTAGGAATTCTCTCCGTACAAATTTTCAAAATTTAATTATATATATATTTATATTGTAAAACATGATTAGCCATTGTTGTTAGTTAATGTCCATTCTGTTGGGCTAGTAATATGGTTGTTGTGTGGTTGCTTCTGAATAATTGTAGTGTGAGAATTTAAAACAATGGCAAGGAGGCCCACACCACCATGTCTGCTTCTGACCCATAACCTTTACCTCAATTAATTTGACTGCTGTCACCTTCATATTCAAACCGGTTCGTGATCCGAAACCGATTTTAATAAAACCGGTTCGAAAATGATCCAATCTGCTATTTGAAATTGGTTTGAGATATTTTCATTGAGACCAGTTGAAACTGATCCAATTCGATATAAAACTAGTTTCAAACTGATCCGATTTTTTCCTAATCCAAAATCAGTTTGAGCCAAAACCGATTTTGACTTTATTTGACCGAAACCGAACCAGTTTAAACTCAAAAACTAATTTGCGCACCTCTATATGTTGTTTATGTCAAATGCTAAGATCACAAAGTTAGCTATTTTCATGAATGTGTACGTTATACCTCCTGAGTTATTTCTGAATACGCCGAAATATCTTTATTGAGAATACATTTGAAAGCGTATACGTGAATCTAATTCGCCTATCACTAAATATAGTCATATAAAAGACGCTTTTTTTGGTATACGCAAGTAAAAGTAGTTTGCGACTAAGGTGTTTGTACTTGATGATTACATGTGTGAAATTATTCCGGTAGGTGTAACAATCCTAGAAAAATGATTATTTTTATCATTTTATCAAAACATTTTAGAATTTTGCATATTGCTATTGATTTAACAATAATTTTTTTTTACTTCATTTTATTAGGGAGTAAAAATCTTTTATTTTTATGTATGCAGCTTGGACATAGGTGAAATTGAAGGAATGGATGGAGAATGGCTTGCCTGAAACAAGATTGATTTTTTTTAGTAATCAATTAATTTGTTGTTTTATTTTTGTAATATCATTAAGTTGTTTCTTCTACTTCAAAATCCAACCCCCCAACAGTCTGTTACGGACCCATTAAAGAAATCATGCGATGCTTACACGTGACTGGTGACTAATGATGGAATTCTGATGCGTGTCTGTTGACTCAGCCCTATAACTAACCGTCACCAAGGCATACACATAATGGATGTATAAACTAAATATATTATTTAAAACATATACTAAATTTTTAAAACTTTTGGTCTCTCGAATGACCGTGCCTGGAGCCGTCGCCCACTCTGCCCTTCCCTTTGGGTCGGGCCTGCCATTTTTGAGAAGGTTTTGATCGGTTCAGCTCGGGTTAAATTGGTTTCGGTTTATAGATTTCAAATCGGTGGTTTGAACAAGTTTCAAACTGGTTTAAAAATAGGTTCAGGTCGATTTGAAAACCGGTTTGAGATACCAAACCAGTTTTTTGTGCACCTCTATCTAGAATACTAACTAAAATAAGTAAATTACTAAAAAAAACAAACTTAATGACTAAGTTATTATTTTAACACCTTGAACTTTATGATCTCCTTCTAACCGTATCTTCTAGGTTTTATTTAATAATTTTTTAATTAATATACGCCTATAATAAACTCTCATAGAGATAGAAGAGGGGTTGGAGAAGATAGACCTTGGATGATTATTAGTTAGACGATGTCAGTGTCACTCAAGAAAAATACATTTAAATCCGGATCAAATCTGTTTTATCACAATATATATTTTTTAATTGGTTGCAATCATTGTTATCATAAATATTAAATATTGTTATAACACGTTACGGTATTTTGTCTTTTTTTGTACTAGAATATAAAAAGCATTCATCCATTTTACAATTACTTATTTTTGTATTTGGGGACACATTAGACAACAATTTTATTCTCTTGTTCTACGCTTTTACATTATTTTTTCAATCCTATACATTGTAATTTTACATTTTTTTTTCATCCGTTTATATGCTTCTAAAAATAATGACATGAAAATAAGTGCAATTGATAAATGTTACATTTTAAAAAAGGATTTGATCATATACCCCGTGTCACTAGCACAAATTATATCTTTTTTAGTCATCAACTACAACCACAAACATTATCAGTATAACATAGATCACCATAAATCAAAGAAGAATGAAAATCCTGATAAAAGGATAGGAGATGTCGTTAGAGATAAGGGTGTTTGTTTGCGATGATATGGTATCTATGGAGATTACGTTGTGCCGATGTGGGTGTCTGGTGTATAGTGTAACATGGTTGGCGCTTGAGGTGGTGGTGGATTAGTGATGTTGGTGTAAAGGAGTCGAGCCGCTTGTGAGCTGCACTAGACAAGCTTGAATTGAGTCATGCTTAAATATCCTGAGCTCGAGCTTATATCGTTGCCCATTTAATAAACAAGTTCAAACCCGAGCTTCAGATGAGGTTCACTAGGCTCGCTAGTCTAAACGAGTGTTTTATTTATCTAACTTCTATTTAATATATTAAATATATATATTTGCATGATAATATTTATTACATATAAAATTATGATAAAAATAATTAAATAATATATGTTATGTTACAATTAAAAACTAGTAGGTTATGCTTGCGCGCAACTTTGTTTTGATAAAAATTTATATTGATAAAAATTTATATTGATACGTAGATAAAAAAAAAATAAGAACGTCACTAAAGCCAAAATATGAATAATAAAAATAACAATAAAATGAAAAAATAGATAACGATAAATAATAATAATATAATAGTAATAGTTAAGCCAAATTATAATAAAAACAAAAATAAAAATAATAGTAACGGTAAAAATAACTAAAATATGATAACAAGAATAAAGGGGTTAATCATTTAAAATTTAGAAGTGCCATTTCAAATTTTGATTGGGCTTCTATCTTCTTCCATATAAGGTATTCTATTAAACAGGAAAAAAGGTTTTTCAAATGATGTTGAAGCCAGGTTTTTTATCCTATTCACACGGCTGAGCTTTAAATGAGTCAAACTCAAGTTCAAGCCCTTTTAGGCTGAACGAGCTCGAGCTCGAGCTTCGGGTTCCGTTTGACTTGACTCGTTTTGTAAACAGTAACATATGAGAGATGAGAAAGATAGAATTGGAGAAAAACAGTTGAGGGCGGTGGGTAAATTTTGTGGGTCTGTGGCAGCATCTTGTCGTGGTCAAAGAAAACGAATATGATATTTGTATTCTTCTAATTATTAATCGTGCCAATTGGCCCAATTGTACTGCTTTTGTCTCCACGTCTATCCAAACCTAGTTCTGCTAAGCCAACATTTCGTCTAGCCCTATCAAAGCCAAGGTCCAGGCTAGACTCTAGAGGTGTACAAATAATCGGTTTGGGCCCAGTGAACCGGGTTCAAAACCGGCCCAATGCAATAGAGAAACCGGTTTGAGACAAACTGGTCAAAAAACCAGCCCAACCTGTGGGTTTCGCATAGGTTTGTATATCATTTTTTATACCGGTTTGGAACCCGACCCAATGCGGTTTGGAAGGTAAAACCGGTTTGAACCAGTTTCCAACGTTATATATCCCTTATTCCAGCCGTTGGGGGTGTTTTTTGACTGTTTTTTTTTCTTAACTATTTTACCCCCCTTATGTTAGTATAAATAGATATTGGGTTGTATTGATTGAATCACACCATTATCTACTATCTTCAATCTCAAAAATGCTCAATATTTAATTAAAACTTAAGTTTATTTGGTTTTATTTGTATTTTATTAATTAAAAACACTCAATATTTAATAAAAACCGTAGTTAGCGATTCCACCCATAATTTTCATCAAAACAGGACTATAAGCATCCCTAGTTTAAAGCCCTTCAGTGACTCGTCATTCGGATAAATCACGCTCGCTGTAGACTAAAATTAAAGTTTTGCCACCCTACGGGCAATTTCATATATGTCCTCTAAACTTCCAAAATGTTAGCAAAACTCAAACCCTCACAATATACACCAGTTAACTTATATTGATATTTTGAAGATGTGAAACCAATGCTTCCAGGACTTGACTTCAGAAATTATCAAATTTGACTTTAAAAGTCATATAGAGGGTGTGGTCAAAGTCAACATAATAGTCAATGGTTTTCTGGGACATGCTTATCTATAAAAGCTTGAGCAAGATTGCTGAAGCTAACACTAACTGCACCTGCAGCTGCATATCTTTTAATGATATCCACCACTTCTGGTTTCAAAATGATTTCCTTAGTTGATGCATTACAGAGATAATAAAGAGCCCCAATAGCATAATTCACCTACCAAAACACCACAAAGTTAAATAAAATTTAAAAGATATAATTATCCGTAACTACTAAATGATCATGTAAAGCCAGATATAGTAAAATGAGCGGGCTGGGCAACTTGGGTAATAGGATAAAAGGGGTAACTTTAAATGGGTCAAAACGGGTCAGGTCGGGTCCGCCCACAGTCTCTTTTATCCATTTTTTAATTTATAAATATATTATGTGCTAAATGTGATGATAAAAACTACATTATTACCAAAATACTAAAATCTTTTAATAAAAGTAATTTAGGAGCTCGTTTTGCTTTCGAAATTTTGAATACACTTTGGATGACGGTCAACCCAGTTGACCCGTTCAACAAGGAATCAGGAAAACCAAAGTTATCAAAAGCAGACCAGTTTTTGGACCGTCTGCCAAACCGGTTCAATCGTTAATATTACTATTTCCCAATACTTACAGGGGCCACAAATATCTTCCTGTCCACCACTTCCAATACCATTTACTAAAAGGTAAAATAATAAAATTTTGGTCATTAACACGACATATTTTATACTGACAAACTAATAAATGATATACAAACCTCAATCAGTAGATCCATTTTTAAATAGTTCACTAATAGACTAATAGTTAAATCTTTCATTAACTATGTGCAAAGTCAAACATTATCCTTGTTTTAGAGGCACGTTAGTACTACTTTAGTGATGTTTTAGCTATTATTAGCGAGCAAATCGCATTAAAACAAAACCAATTGATTGAAAGAAGAAAAAAACTGAAATAAAAAGATTGATATTGTTTGTAACTCTTACTGTATTTTTAACGGGACTTGATAAACACTGTATAAGAAGAGGTACTCCATCACATTTGGTTATTACTGCAGCGTTTGCAGGATCTGTAGACATAAAAAATAAGGTTGGTGCAGATGTTATCATTCCATATTTTGAACTATTAGATATATCCAATGGCTTAGAACAGTTTTGAATGAATACAACCTACTAATTTGCTTTATTAGAAAAATTAGATAATTATCGTAATAATATTTAACACAAGTTATAAAGGTGTCTGGGGTCTACTCAAGATGTACCAAAATTACATGTTTAAACCTGTTACAAAAACCTCCCTGCCCGACCTGCCCATTTTTCCTCTTCTAGTTTTAACATACCAACACATGAATTGCAGATCCCTCCGGCACCAAACTCTATAAGCTTCTCATTGGGTTCTGTTATGCAGTCGAGGAAAAGTTCCAAAACATTAAGCTGTTTACGGTTGAATATGGTTGTCAAGTACAGTAAATATTGACAGTACAAACAATGAAAGAAATAAAACAAAGATAATTAACCTGGCGCAAAAACACATAATTGTAGGGATCGTATGCAAAGTTTGCTAAATTAGCAACAATTTTCTCCTTCAAATCTGCAATTACAAAGAATCATGAAGTAAGAAAAACTCAAGATTCTTACTTGATACGAGCGCCTTTGTGAGTATGGGATATTTGGTCCCATTTACTTGATACTAGGAGAAACCAAATGGAACCCACATCACATAGAACAGTGTAAATGAAGGGAGCAAGTCCATCTTTACTTTGTTAGTTCTTAACTAAAGACAAATGTATGGTCACAAAAAGACAATCACACTACAACATACCTTCACTAGACGCGTTCTGAAACTGGCTAACGAGTTCCTACAGACGTATAAAAGATGTGATGATAAGAAATGGATGTATAAGCTATGATGAAAAGTTGTGTTTCTCAAATGAGAAAAAATGAAATTAAATTCATGATTTATGAATTATGAATCACACCTGAAGGTACTGTACCCTAGGAGTGCCATATTTTCCAGTACGCTCTTCTTGTCTTTGATTATTAGTGAACATATGGTAATCTGTCACATGCGTAAAACATAATGTCTTAGAAAAGCAAACAAACATTTTTCTAATATTGTAAAAGCTATCATTTTTCTGAAGAGGCGTAGAGAACAAGAAAACGAAGAAGATTGTCAGTGGGGCTAAAAATGGGTCATGTCAAAACGGGGGTCAAAGTTACTAATAGGATAAAAAATAAGCATGTATACAATAATGATAAGGAAAAGATGTAATCACTGATACACTTAGTTGTAAAACACCAATACATCACTAAAACATATAAGCAAAAGCTAACCTAAAAAGATTGAATTTCAGGTCAAACTATTTGATTTCTCAAGAACAAACATCTCCAATTGTTTATTCTTTCAACTTTGAAAACAGTTTCATATATCTTAACTCCCATTTAGTAATAAAACATCAACATATCACTAAATAATCAATGACTTACAATATAAAAGAACACACAGTGGCTTCCTCATCCTCATCCCTATAATTTAACTAAAAACCTCCCACGTCATTCCATAAATTTATCTTTAAATTTTGTTTATCTTCTAAAAACCTCCCACATCCCATTCCACATGTTTATCTCTATATTCTTTTTTTTATTATTCTTTCTCTCTCTTCCACCTACCATCTTAACTAGTAGCTATTTTGTCTTATTATCGTTTTTATTTCTAAAACCGACTTATAATTTTATATAAAAGTTTGCCTATAACAATAAAAACATGTAACCAAATAAAGATTAGCATTCATTCAAAAGGCTAAATATAATGAAGGACAAATATATTAACTTTAATAAAGATTAGCATTAATTTACAGACATGACATCAGTGGCTTTCTTGTATGACGATCAATACATTAAAAAAAGTCAATTGATGAGATGCAGCAACCTGGGTAAACTAACAAGATTGCTTCCTCAACAATATAAGCTCACATATGGTTGATAGAATTAAGCAATAAACATTACAGAACCAACTAACCTCACAACAAAACACAATACGAATGCAACTAATTTTCATGCAACAATCATATTATACACCCTAATATGATCGAATCAACAGAATGCAGAGTTCCAAATCAATTAACAATCATATATTATACACCTTAACTTTCATATAACAGTCATATTCTCACAGCAATAAAGAACTTAATAGAATTAAAAACACAGCAATAAAGATCCAAAGCATTAACCTAAAAAGAATCTGCAGCATATTCATTCGATCGAACTGCTGGGCAACTGAACAAAATCAAAACATCTCAATAATTATTTTACTTCATCATTGCATACAAATTACTATTTAGAATTAGATGGATCTAGTTAGCCTGTTCTTTCAGAAATTGTATAAGATATATCGGTGCTCCAACAACATATGTGTGGTCTGTCTCAAAGGGCTCCATGGGTTTGGACAAATAGAATTAAGCAATAAACATCACAGAACCATTAACATGCCTAAAAGAGTAGACATGCACATACCTTATAAATTTTGATTAAAATGTTACCAAATAAACAAGATGAGGCCTGCATATACTTGCTAGTTCAAATGAATGCAAGTAAGTTAGGGATATATAACTATAAGAATAGGCAATGAAATTGATCTTAATATCTCTTAGCTGTAATCTCATATCAACCAAGTTAAACATAATTACAACTCCAAAACATGTAAGACCAGAGAATACAAATACAAACCTTAGAGCAAAATTGACAGATGTTGAGTAAATATTGTTGAAGATAGACTTCCCAATTTGAATGCAAAACCTGTACGGTGTGAAATTCGTTGATGAAGAACACAAAAATCAAGTTGCGATTTGCATATTGAAGAATCTAGAAATCGATTAATCAAAAGAAACACAGACCTAACTCCAATTAGAGTACCTGACCAACCAATAACTAATGGATTCACCGATTCTTCTATTGATGTTAAAGGCTGTTGAATTCTCGATTTCTTCTGGATTTGCGAGGGAATGGGGAGAAGAAGAAGAATGGTTTCCTTCTATTTTTTACGCTAAATTTCACAAACTTAATTTAGGGTATGAATTTTGACCTTTAACACGGTTTCATTTTAATTTAAATCGTGTTCGTGTTAACATGCGAATACGCTTCTTATATTCATGTTCATGTGCCTGATAAGATTTTCATGTATGATCCGTTATTTCAGAGTAAAAACAAAAAGGTGGAACATATATTTAATTCCCAATTATGTTATACATTTTAATGTGATATTAAAAATAAGAAATTTATTAAAAGTAAATAATTTAATTTTGAAATATTAATTTGAAAAATAAGACCATTTAAAATTGTGTGGATAATCATAAGGATAAATGTGTTGTGAACACTGTTTTGTAAGTGGTAACCCGGATCGGACCAGAGGCTTGACTGGTTCGGTTATGTGTGTTGAAACGGTTCTGCAGCGACCTGGTGGTCGGACCGGTTGCTAATACATATTGTTTTTAAACCTCTTTCAAGTCTCTTGAAATCGTATTTCGTGACTAATTATTAGTTTAAGATTATTATAATTGACTTGTTGGTGGTTTTTGAAGGATTAATGATTGTTTGGATTGATTTATTTTTATAATATTTATAAAGTCGTCCATTTTTTAAATCCGGTTCGACGTCCGATTCGATTCTGAAAACAATGGTTGTGAGGGTTAGTCTTAAAAATTAAGAATATTTAAAAACTGTTGTCACGTGTCACTTGTAAGGAATAAGAATCATTTCCTCTTATATTGAAGTAAATAAACATTTAAAAATGAGAACATCAATCCGTATATGAAATAACAAACTAAACAACGAACATCACGTTAGTTGACTCGTACACGAAAATGCGATACTTTTTCCATTGAAGCCCATTTCTTTTGAAGTTTCAGCTTTTAATTAATTATCATTTTACAAAAATTAAGGGGCAAAATTGCCACCCCATTTCCCTCATAGGGGTGTTTATCACCTCAACAACAATTCATAAGGTAACACAAGCACGAGATAAAAAAAACTAGTTTTTTAGTTTAACTCGTTTAATAAACGGGTATATTCAAGTTAACTTGTTTAATCTTTAACTTGAAATAACAAACTAAACAACGAACGTCACGTTAGCTGACTCGTACACGAAAATGCGATACTTTTTCCATTGAAGCCCATTTCTTTTGAAGTTTCAGCTTTTAATTAATTATCATTTTACAAAAATTAAGGGGCAAAATTGCCACCCCATTTCCCTCATAGGGGTGTTTATCACCTCAACAACAATTCATAAGGTAACACAAGCACGAGATAAAAAAAACTAGTTTTTTAGTTTAACTCGTTTAATAAACGGGTATATTCAAGTTAACTTGTTTAATCTTTAGCCAGTATAATAAACCAATTGTGTTTAGGTTGTAAAAATTCAACATTTAACCCATTTATTATACTGTTTAACACGTTAGATAGATAAACAGGTTACACGGGTCTTATTTGGGTTATGTTGTTTTAACACAAACAAATATATTCAGGTTCTTTTATGAATAACTTTGCTTGGAAGCGTTGATCACTTATATTTCAATAAAACAACCGTTCAACAAATGGGCTACATAAACAAAGTTACACATTTGTTCAACTCCAGACACAATCAACAAACCCCTTTTTCTTGATGCCACAACTACACACTAAAGACTCAGATTTTCGCTCAATTATCAATATAAAATGCTAGAAAATAGCAGGATGCATTAATTAGCACCTTCTCATTATACTCGTGACATTTTCTCCTATCTCTGTTTTTGTCTGCTCCGAAACGGGACCATCTCCAATGTACATGTCAAAGAAAGCCCCTGAATACACACATTAGTCAAATTCATTATCCACGTGGCAAAATGAGACGGGTAATTTTGTGTCTAACAGTGACAAGTTACAAAAATTACATTAGTTTAGTAACAATCTAGTTTTTCAGGGAAAAAAAAGATGATTTTGGAGGTTTTATGCATTAACGCACACTTCACGTGACTTTCAACCTTTTTGAACCGGAAGAGATAAAACACACCCTGAATCAACTCATTCATAGTAAATGGGTCGAACTTGCCCTAAAACTAAGTTTGAATCTGTAATCATCGAAAGTGATTTTTACTTTTAAAAATACTAAGTTGAATGTGTAATATAAGAGGTGTTTTTTATCTTGTAAAAGGAAGAGTAAAACTTCACAAGTTGTAAAGTGTACTGTGAATATAAGACCATTTCATGGACACAGAAAAGATGCAAGACAGTGCAAGTTACAGAAATAAATATAAAACTTACTGCACAAATCCCTGCTATGAACTGCACCAATCCGATGGCCTTCAACTGCATAAAAATAAAAAAAAGGTAAACAATTACGTTGTTGAATTGCTATCTTTTTGTTACAGTGAAGAGGGTTTTAGCAAATATTGCAGGAGGTCACTGAAAAGGATGAGGGGACATTGATATGCATAAAATGATGGGGGCAATAAAAGCCTGGCAGGTCCAACCCCGGTCAAAACATTGTCAATGGGTCAAACACGTCATTCACTAATGAATTGGTCTATTCATGGTACGTTTGATATCTAACGGATAAAATGAGTAAAACAAAAAAAAAGCTAAATAGGAAACATGCCAAACAGATTGAAAGTTGCACAAAGCATATTTTTTATTGCCTAAAAGTTAAAACCTCCCAGATCATTTTGTTTGAAAACTTAGATGGATAGTGAAATCATATTCTTCTTATGTTCATATTTGTTGCACTGATCATTTATAATAAAGTTCAAGGATTTTGAATCAAACTGATTTTGACTAGTTACTAAAACTGCCCAACCGGTCGATGTTGGCACCTCTAATAAACATAAATGAATATGTCAAGAATTGGTTACGGTGAGACTCACTCTCAGTAACAAGATGTCCATCAGATGTCCTCTGAAACTTTATCGTTGTTCCCTGAAGATTGCTAGCATTAATCATAGAAATATGTAAAACAGACACACGCACACATATAACAAATTAATACCGCTCGTATTGGAATATCCTCCGAGAAAAGAGAACCAAAGCTTCTTAAGCAATCATAATCAGTGTCCGGATTCATCTGTAACACACAAGAAAAGAAAAAAAACTGATGGATATAATTGATTAACTTCAATATTATCAGATTCAAAATCTATGATGCTGTTTCACCTTTATCAATCGGGCTCGAAGTGATTTCTCGAAAGCACTGCAAGACGTAAAATTACAAATCAAAGAAATCAATAAGGTGAACATTACAAATATATATTCTTCAATTTGAGATAACAATAAGGAATTAGAGAAGTCTATAATTGGACTCATATTTTCCAAATAAATGAACTTTTTAATTTGATTTATGTGATAGAAATTGGACTCACTCTCTAACTGTTCTGATTTTAATTCCATTGCAGCTGACCACAAGCCTAACAGTCATGCTTATGTCCTCCCTGCAGCACCACATGAAAGAATTTGTTTTAAAAAAAGTCAAACAAAAAGGGTAATCTACATACATTCACTCCAATTCTTATAAAAAAAAGTTCAAAACTGCAAAGACTATAAAGGCAACAGAACTACAACTTAACATGTATTCTCATGATGACATATTTTATTAATCAAACGGGGGTCACCAGAAAAATGTTTATCGAAATTCACAAAATATAGCTGAATGGTTCCATAAACTTATTAAAACATGATACTTAAAACTGTCAATCAACAAAATAATTTCCAATTGTTATGTCATATAATGACAATAACTTGTGATGACTGATATCTCAAAGAGAGAGAAGATTTCTCAAATTCTATGTTTCGAATGAAACATTAATTTCTGTTAGGACATGAAGGCTATTATACTATTATACAATGAAAAACGGAATACCAGATAATATGACTATTATAAATTGCTAGAATATATTATGGCATACCTAAGAAGATCGGCATAAAAGTTATGATGCTTGGTCACTTCATTCTCTGGTAGAGACGCGTATTTTGAACCCAACTTGTTACAGACATCATAAGGGTGAACATCTAAAAAAATTAGGTAACAAGAGTTACAAAATGATACAGGCTGATATTATGAGTCAAACTTCAAATTAGCTTTTAAGTTTACTTACAAAAACCAAAAGCATAGAGCTTCAATGATTTTATTTTGATTATTTTCATTGTTTTCGATCCAGTTCCAACAAGAACCTGAAACATAAACCAAGTCTGCTTATAACCAGTTACCAAGAAATTAAAAAGAATATAATAATGAGATTAAGATGATCAACCTCTGTATTTAAACTTGAATTACTCCCTCCAAAAATGTTATCTAATATCGTTGGGAACTCAATGCCAGTTCTTGGTTCGATTGCACGTGCTGAACAATTAAAATTTCCATCAAAATCACCACATCTTCGTAGCTCAACCTCACAAGGACTATGATTCATGGATCTTCCAACAGTTGCATTGACATTTTCATTTGAAACAGCAAGAAAATCCCTAGATCTGTTTCATAAACAAAAACAAAAAAATGCAATATTAGAGAACCAATATTAGAGCATTTCTCATGTCATAAAGATTTAAACTGATAAAGAATGACAGAAAAAGAAGAGAACTCACAGATTGTCAAGTGGTGGAACCATATTACCAGCTAACGTTATTGCAGGAATGAACTGAAGATCTTTAGCCTTTCCCAGCAATTGTTTTATTGCAAACCTCGAGAACTTGTTAAAAAGTTCTGGAATCTCGAGTGCTTTTCTTCTATAATCGATGAAAAATCTCGGGAGACCATGACTCTCACTATAAACATAACTGGGATCAACAGAAAGTTCACGTCTTTTCGTGCTCATATTTGAATTTGACCCACCAGCACACCAAAACAGTACAGTTCCAGTAAACTTTGAAATGTAACTAAAAGTTTCTTGAAGAGCAAGGCTTCCAGGGTTGTGCCGCTGTCTAGAATAGTAACGTGAAGTGTCTACCAATGAACCTATATGGTATAAATATTGACTAGGGGAAACCGATGCTATTGGAAAGAACTTAGGCCGCCCGTCATCAAGATCCATAAGAACTGAATTCAAAAATATGGATATTCTTAAATGATGAAACACCTACAATGTAATCAATCAGATTGTAAATACTTGTGTAACAACTGAATATTAAATTGACTTCTGCTGTAAACATACGTATTGAACATGATAAAAACTATCTATAACAACATTATTATGAACTCTGTAAACAAATTCACATCAAATGTGTATCTGAATGGTATCATAATATCATATTTGGCATCAATAGATTGAAGAATTACAAATGCACCTATAAAACATACCTAATTAACACAATACGAACGCAAAGTACCAAATTACGAAGCGAATTATGCGCACAGATGATTAAAAAGTTGAAAACGAACCTGAAATTATCACGGAAGGCAATGCGTCAGATTCAGATGATCGATCACGCTTTCGAGTCCAAGAAAGACAGATTTCCTAGGGTTTTTTCCAACGGGAAATCGAATATGATTTTACGAACAATGAATGAGAATTTGATTCGACGAATAACTAAATCGAAACTTTTAATCTTCTTCCTTCTTTTGGAAATAGAAATCAGAATATAAAAAAGTAATCAATATCTTGTTCTCGTTTTACCCCAAATATTTTTTTTTTCTGGAATTGAACGAAGAAGAAGATTCCGGTCCTGTTAAGCGTGCAAAGGTATCTCTCTCTTTCTAACAAACTACATGGCTATATTTATAAAACTTTGCCCCAAGGTTTATACTAGTTTCATAAGTTATCCTTTATATAAAGGGAATTACAATGAAGTCCTCTTTTCAACAACATGCCGATATGGAACAATAAAACAAACATAATCAGTAAAATCACATAGAGTCCGGAGAGGATTAGATGATTGCAAACCTTACCTCTATCTCAAGGGATAAAGAGACTACTCACAGAGAGACCCCCGGCTCAAAACGACCTCCATTTTTAAAAACTAGAATTTGCAAAATGAAGCAGGAAATATTAGTAGCATAATATAAAAGAACAAAAGTGTATAAAAATCCTAAGACTAAAGCGGCTAAAATTAAAAGTACACTAAACATCTAGGGTATACCTAAAAGTAGAGGCACATCTAAGACTAAATGTAAACCTATGAAGTAGCTAACATGACACCTACAACTAAAGGCATCTTAAACGAAGTACGGGCTAAAATACGAAGTGCTAGCTAGAGCTATAGGTCTTAGCTAATACTAAAACTATACGTGCCCTAAAAATCTTTAACACTTATTCGTCTTCTCCAATAACACCTATCACTGATCATGTCCTCCTAGATGTGCAAGTTTAACAAATCATTCCTAATCTGGTCATCCGAAGTTAGTTTTGGTCTCCCTTTTCCCCTCCACTGTGAGGGTTTCCACGCTACTCATGGGTGTCGTCATCTGTCTTCTCCGAACATGCCCGTACCATTGCAATCTCCCTTCTCTTATCTTTTCCGAAATTCGTGTTACACCTAATCTATCCCTAAAAACTTTATTCCTAACCTGGTCCAGCATTGTATGCCCACAATCCATCTCAACATCCTCATTTCTGCCACCTCCAACTTTTGTTCGTGTGCCTTCTCAATTGACCAGCAATCGATTTCATAAAACAAAGCTGGTTAGACTGCAACCCTTTACAATTTTCGATGTGGAACAACAATAATGATTAAACTAGATTTTTTTTTTTCATTTCAGAAGTTTATCACAAGCTAATAAATAAATTTAATTGACGAATATGAGAATTAGTAATTTCAAAAGAAATTATAAGAAACACTTGAATAGATGGATTTAACAATACGTAATTTTTATGATGCTGATGTTTGAGTAAATTGCTAAAGATAAATGAATAAAATGCACATTAAACAGACATGTAGATTAATATGATATTAAATCTAGTTAGTTAATATGTAAACAAACGAAATTTATGAAAGATCGGTTAAAGTTTTTCAGACGGGTAGTGAAAAGTGTGAATTTAAAAGACTGAGAAAGTGGATATTAGAAATTTACGAAGTCTACTTACATTGTAATTTATAGACTCACATTGTTGTATTTGCTAGAATCTATACTGTATAATAAATAAAGGTTTTTCAATGTCACGTGTCACATTCACATTTATTCTCATCATTTTTTTTTCGTCTCTCTTTCTTATTAAATGCACCTTCATCTTTTAACAAAAATATATATTTAAAGAAAATATTAATTATACAAATAGAACACATTTATTTTAAATTATCCCTTATAAAACTTTGAAATCTAATTCATATCCTTATTCTAATAAATGATTTCAAAGAATGCTACATGTTATTACAATATTTTTTCATTAAAATCTTATAATTTTTCCTATTTTAAGTAAGTTTGAATTTTGAAATTTAATTATCTTCATGTTTTTATTTTTCAAAAAAATAATATAAAAATTGAATTCTAATTATTACTTAATTAAGGAAACAAATAATTTTATTTTTTATTGTTTACATTACTTTAAATTTTTTTTACACATTATTGTACTTTTTTTTTTTAATTAAACAAGCTCATGTAGGTATATAACCTAGTGGTCTAATATATATCTAGAGATCCAAATGATATGTACCATTTCAGTTGAGGTAACATTGTTTTTCACTAATTTTAATATAAAACATTGTTTACAAATATCAATTTGAACTTAAGTATCTAACTACAAGATCTGATGTAATCAAGTAAAAGGACAAGAACATCTATTTGAAAAAAAGACCGCAAATCTCTATACCTAATAAATTAACGATAGTGAATTCAGTGATGGTTGTAGGTGGTGTTGGTGGTTGTGGTGGTAAAGAAGACGACTACAGTGTTGTCGACAGTGGTAAAGGTGGTGTCGTGGAGTCAACGACGATGGTTACAACAGATATGGCAGTGGTGGTGACGAATGACGATGTGGTGGTGTAGGTTTCGACGGTGGTGGTGGCGGCAACAACGGTGATGACAAAGGCGGTTGCAACAATGTAGGTGTCGGCTGTAAGGATGGCAAAAGAACATGAACTTGACGTGAATATCTGGAACATCCGGGATGGGTATTCGGGTTTGAAACCGGATATGGTATTAGTTTTAAAAAGTTTTGCGGGTATGGGAGGGGTATGAGATTAGGTGATACCCTGTCCGATTACCCTAAAATCATAAACCCGTTTACTCGAACCATATACTAGAGTTCTATTTTTATTTATATTTTCCTTTCACTCATGTTTCACTCTAGTAGTTTTATTACAAGAAAAAATAACTTTTCTTTTGCGATATGTATTTAGTGATATTATTTATATTTTGTACGTTATAAAATATGAACTTATCTTTTAGAATTCATGCATCTTGAAATTTACGTATTATAGATATTCAACCATTTTTTTTGGTGATGTTAATATGTATGTAATTTATCATATATATATTTTTTGTAACTGTTATAAATATAAAGTTATATAAAAATTATAATGCAAGAAAAAAACCCTTGGAAATCTAATATGTACTTTTTAACAAACTAGCGGGTATACCCAATACCCACTGGTATCCCCGATACTTGACGGTAATTACCCGACGGGTATTGTGCCAGGTATGGGACACGATTCTACAATCGGGTATGAGTCTGAGATTACCAAACTCATCCCACTTCCATCCCTAGTCGGCAGTGACATCAATGATAACGACAGCAACGACGATGTTGGTGGCGCCAATGGCGGTAGTGTCAATGAGCCATATGTGGTGGTGACATAAAGCGTCGGTGGGTGATGGTAACCCATTTAAACCAATTTAAAGTTAAGAAATTTTATACGAGCGATTTATGTTAACTCACGTGGAAGTCGTTATATACTCTCAAATGAATCCATAGCAAATAAAAATTAGTCAAATGAAGTAACGGTATGATTGTCACATAGTAAAGGGATCACTTTCGGATATAATTTATAATTTAGGACCGGAAATAGAAAATGCAATTTTTAAAGGAGGTGTATACCGCCGACACGCTGTTGTGGGACCACGCATTTTCGCTGATTTCTCTGTGTGTTACAACCAAAGTTTACAACATTTATATTTCTACACTTCTAATAAATTCCAAGAATATTCATATGCAATTTTCAATCCCATTTTTCTTCAAAATTTTTGTCACGTTTTCAATTTTTATAAAACTTTTGTCACGTTTTATTTTTCGAATGACTTATTGCGCATAAAAGCCAAGTGACTATGGTAATCGAAAAGGTTGCAAAATATTGGCTAGATACATAGCATGGATGAATCTCGTATTCATTTCGGTCATGAATGGTTCAAGAGAATGGGCCATTTAATAGTTTTTATCTAATTTTAGTATATTTGATTTTATCAATTTTGTTTAGATAATAGAGCAAATGCCTTAAAATTACCATTTTTCAGAAGAACAGAGTTTGGTATATCATCATGATGGTGTAGAAATTAGAAAACAGTTTTAGTAGTATATAAAAGGTGCTCCTATACATACCCTATCTGGCGTCATCGTCGTATGACAAGCGAAAAATAGTCATAATGATCGTATGGTTTTGTCAATGGTGTGTGTTGTCACATCAGTTATTTCTACGTCAATATAGCATCATCATAAGGCGCATATGATTTGGACAAATATCAACTCATACGGCTGTATAAACATTATGACCCCGTATGACCATTTTTCGCTTATCGTATGGCTGTATGACATGTGAGTGATGTGCGCGGATAATGTATTATTGGTTTGTATATATCCTGACCCTATATAAATCATTCTTTTACAAAATTGAAAACTAAACATAGTTATAATTGATGAGAATGCTTTTCTTTTCAAACACTTTTTAAAGGTATTTTTTTATACTTAAATAACGTTAAAATCTTATTTTCTTATCAAAATGTAAAACTACACGACCAACCTATGGTAACGTTGTTGCGTGTTGCGGTGGTAACATTGACGTGATTAAATACGTAAATAAAAAACGTATGAAGTTGTGCCGACTTGATTCTAAATATCGAAATGTAGATTAAAAAAAATACGTCGCAACGGTACATTCAGAAATCAAGAAAAAGTAATGGTATTGAAAAAATGAGCGTTAAGAAACACGAAAGCGAATTTAAAAAACATATTATATTTTACTCGACTCAATTTTAAATAAAATTTACGTCGAAACATAGACCGACTCGGTTTTGAATAAAATTGATATCGAAATGTAGATAAAAATAAGCGGAGCTTTAAATATTTAATAATAAAATGGAGATAAAATTAGCATTCTAATTAAAAGTTATAATGATTATACTTTTCTTAATGTATGTTTTTTTTCTAATAAACAATAACATGTTTTCACGTCTTTAAATAAGTTATTCAAGCGTGAACGTTTAGTTTTAAAGTAACATCTCAATTCGATCAAAATACTATGATTGATAACTTATTGAATGTGCAAATAAAAACAGGACAATTCAATGATTAATTTTATTTTGTTTTTTTTCCTTTTAATCGATCACTATGTCTATGTTGCTTGTAGACAACAATCTTTCGACAAAATTGGACGGTCCCTTGTGGCAACTAAAGTTGTTGACGTTGGCCCTTGTCGTTTAACCATGTCATTTTCTATTTGTTTGATAAATATATAATTTCACCCAACGATCATCAACGAATCACCCCGAGAGGTTAATAAAAAAAAGAGTTTATCAGACTCGCTAACCGGCTTACAACACCCACGCCCAAGAACATCGGAGGAGGCAATCGACTCACGGATCCGAACCAAGGCCATGGAGTGGGGTTCGAACTTCAACCATTCCAACCACACAACTTTTTTTGCAAAACTATGAACAAAGTTGTTCCAATTTTGACTTTCATGTGTCACGTTAACTCAACCGATCAACACGAAATAAAAAACTCTTTAACTGGTTGGTCCGCTTTTCAAAATATTGCGGTAATTAGGTGTATCCAAAGAAAAAAACTGTGATTTTCTACCGGTTGACTCAGTTTAATGTCATTTTTTCACAAGTGTTCAAAATTGTTCGATTCATTTATATCATGTCCATTAGCTTGTAACTAAACTGTCGATATCTACACTTCCTGCTTCAACTGGCTGGCCCGCTTTTCAAAACATGGCAGTAATCAGAGGTGTTCATTAACAATTGAAACCAACCAAACCAAGTTAGCTGGTCTGAGATTTATGCGGCTCAGTTCCCAGTTTGATTTTGACGGTTTGGATGTTTACCGGTTTGACCGACAGTTTGGATCTCGATAATGGCCTTGTAAACCGACCGTTTAGCCTTTATTTATTTATCTATTTTTTTAGACATCCAATTATGTATATATATTATATTCATGAACCATATTTTTCACTTAAATATTTTTAATACAAACGATATTGAAAAAAAAATCGATTCAAACAACTAAAACCAACCGGTTTGGTTTGTCGTTTTCTAAAACCCTAGCTAGCAATTTGACCTAGAATTTGTGTCAAAACCAGTTAAACCGGGCAGTGAACACCTAGGCCAGTAATCCAAACAACCCACACTTAACTTCAGGAGACCCAAAAGAAAATTAAAAAGTTAAAAAAGATGTATAATCATAAATCCAACATCCTTTTTCACCAAGAAAGCTACATACATGAATAAATATATGTAAAAAAGGTCACGGGTAATAGACGAAAAAGGAATAATAAGGAACAAAATCATATTTTAAACCTGTGAAATACCGTACTGTTTGATTTTGTAGATCTGATTGTCAAAAAAATGAAAATTTGATGAAGCTTTTACTGAATATTGACATTTGTAGCATGGAATTTGGGTTTATTGTCACAATAAGCCAGCTTCAAACAGGTTTCTCCTTCTTAGGGTTTCATCTACCAATTTGAAAGTTTTCTTCACAAGTTTCTGGTCAAGAGCAGTGGTTCGGTAGATCTTGAACACGCGGTCCTGGTGATCACATGTCACATTTTGATAGTATAACTCTTCAAATTTCTTTTTCACAAACCTGAAAACATAATATGTTAATCAAAATTTGAAAAATATTTACCGACTTATGAATGGGTCGATTTGGGTTATGTTTTATATGTAACGGGTCGATTTGGGTTATGTTTTATCAGTAACGGGTGAAACCAAAAAATTGCTTATAAGGAAACAGGTAACGGGTCGAACATGTCAGAGGTCACCTAAAGTTTATACTTTATGCATAAAACCCCTTATTTATTTTGATTAAAAAAATTAGCTTATTATTGACTGATATTTCTTTTAGTAATACGCTAATTATAAAAAACCTCCCAACCGGCCTTTGGCTTAGCGTTACCAAGGTGTTTTTAAAAACACCCTATAGCAAAAAGTTTGGACAAAAAATTACCCATTTTCAACCCATAGCAAAAAATACCAGTTTAATATATTATTAAAATAAATGCTTACTCGTATGCATGCTCGACTTCTTGCTTTCCAGTTGAAACGGGTTGATAATCTTTGAACCACTCGCATACATTTAGGGGGACCTAAGAAATCAACTCTAAAATCTTAAGACTGAAAGATACAAGATAATTTAACAAATTAGTTATGAACTTTCAAACTACAACTTACTTTTGAAACTTTTTTCTCAAAAATGTCAAACTTGTTTAGAAACAGCATGAAGGATGTTTTCTGCATATGCCAAAAAACACAAGTGATGAATCTTTTGGCATAGAACATTATATTAATAATGTATACGCGAAAAAACATAACAATTTAACCTCAAAACATTTTTGTTTTAGGACCCATTCAAAGAGTTCTTTAGTCTCCATAATTCGGTTCCGGTTTTCATCTTCAAATAAGGTCTGATCATACCTAGAAAACAGTTAAAATAGATCAAGTTATATTACTGTTTAAAGCTTTTAAATATTATTGAATGAGAACGGGATAAATAATATTACTCGCTAATAGCAGCACAAAATATGACAGCTGTAACACCATCAAATAAATGAATCCATTTCCTTCGCTCGTTTCTCTGGCCTCCAACATCATAAAGTCTATATACTTCACCACTTTTTTTGTTTTCCCCAACAGGGCTGCATGCAAACAAATTAACAAACATTACAACTTACAAGTGAACTTACTTAATCCAATCAACAAAAGGAGCCAAGAAAAATAGATAGCCCTATTTTATTTTCATGATGTGTGAAGAAATTTATGCTAGTAGCCTATTTAAAACTATTTTTTAGAGCTTTTGTTGTTTGATGTGTAGATTCAGATGAAATTTATGGTACTAATACGCCTTTTCAGGTCCTAAGAAGTTTTTTGGAGCTGGAGATCTCCCTGGAAGCAACCTCTCTATCCTTTTGGATAGGGGTATCGTTTGCCAACATCTCACCCTCCCCAGACCCTACCGATAGCTTTGCCATTGGTGGGATTTTACTAGGTATGGTATTGGTATTGGTTGATGCGAGAAGAAATTAACGAGGCCCGTTTACTTGATATGAAGAGAAATAATATAAGATGGGACCCACAAATTGCAGAACAGGGAATAGAGGGAAATGGTATAAACAGATGGAACCTAATCATTAAAAAATGATTAGAAACAAATTTTACCTGAACTGGGTTTCTACTACACCTGTTGTACGAACACGGGCATGGAGAACATCCTCCTGTTCATGAAAAACTTATCAGCAATAAAAAGATACAAAAAAGATTTTCTTTTTACTTTAAATTGATTTAAACAAAGAAATAACACAGGCAGAGACGTTATTTATCATTGAAAGGGGTGACTGCATGACAGATGAGTTACAATGGGTCATCTTTACAGTTGCATTAACCTATAGATCACCCTTTATATAAAACTGCTAAGGTGACATTGTTTTAATATTTGTTCATTTTTGAGACAGGTCAAGTACTACATCAAGTCCGGAACTAGAGGTGGCAATTTCTACTCACTAACTATGAATGGGTCAATCTGAGTTTTTATTCTATCGAAAACAGGTCATAATGTCATATAAAAGATTAGCTACAAGGGGAATGGGTCAAATGGGATGAAAGTCACCCAAAGTCTAATTTTAATGCACACACCCACCTAAATTGTTATTCAAAGATTTAGATAACTATAGTAACAATAGTATTTTTCACAATCAAAAATTTTAATACATATGCCCACCTAAATTGTTATTCAAAGATTTAAATAACTATAGTAACAATAGTAATTTTCATAATCAAATAAGGATTCAGTATTTACGAAAAAAAAATAAGAAATGGACAAAAAGTGTTAAGTGGTCAAACCAACCCGACCCGGCCTGTTTCAGTCCATACAGTAAAATGACTTGTTTCAAATCCAATCCATTTTGACCCATTACCCCTCCCTACCATATTGCCATATCTAGTAGGAACCACTGCCCAATTTAAAGACGAGTATGAGGTATTAGATTTTGCTTCCAAGGCAGAAAAGTTTCTACACAAAATATTAGCAAATAAATCAAGGGATGTCACCATGTGCAAAGTAAACAAACGTACCAGTAAATCCCACTCATCATCACCATGTATAAAGTAATTTTAACTTATATACCTTTGTAGGAATATAATTTGCCTCTGACAATCTCTGCAGGTTTTCCATGAAATAATCGGCACAGTCTGGAACTTGGAGCTCATTCCCACGAGTATATGTTTCCTGCATGCAATACACAATATAAAACACTTGAAATGAACCATTAGCCCATTAAGTAAGTACTACAACTTTCCAAGGCAGCAAAATCAACAAAAAGTAAAAAAAAATGCAAGATATTTATCTGCCACATGTGATAGGGATACCTGTATAGCTGGATCTCTCCAAACTTTTAAGATGTCCTGAACAAGCTCTTCAGTAAGGCGGGGATAATCCAACCGACCTCCAATGTCTGATAGTTTCTCTCCAATTTCCTAGTACACAGATATTTAGATCTTTCAAATGAAGAAATGGCAGAGTAATTGCAATTAATGAATCCAACAAGTTTCTGTTCACTTTCTTTTATGATACTGTCTAGGAGATAAAGATACAAAATCATTTAATAAGCTAAATGGCAGAATAATTGAAATTAATGAATCCAACAAGTTTCTGTTTACTTTCTAAAGATAAAGATACAAATTCATTTAATAAGCTTAGGAAAGAAGGATCTGAACTCTTGATAGTCTTTTATTGAAGATTAGACCACATTCATGACCAATTAACCATCTCAGAAACGTGAGTTTTTTATTCCGCCAAACCTGTTTGCATTTGTGCTGTATAACTGAAGTTGCAATAATCAGCTTTCAATGTTTGGATAAACAAATTCTGCTTCTAATAATCTGACAAATAATGAGGCTTGGGTAACCATTTTCATATTAGCTGGAACTTATACTGATTATCCAAATGTAAACTAAATTTACTTATTCACCCTTCTTTGAACCTAATTTGAGAGATTTACTTACTCACATTTCAAAAAATGTCCTCTTTGTCAAACCTGATTAGTATAAATTTTTCAATAATGGAAGCACGTCCAAACACACATCCAATAACTCATTATCACATGCTCACTTACAGAACACACATCCAATCACCCCCATTGGTGTCCATTAGTGTTCTAATTAATCTTTTATAGAGCCACAATTTGGACACAAAGAGAGAAAAAAACTCACGTATCTACAATAAACATTAAATCCATTTTACGCAACAACCTTTCTCCCCTTACGTGTAAGATAGGTTAATAAAGTCAATGAACACTACCTTATTGTCAACCGATAACTCATACTTTGATGAACCTGCTTCACTTAAAGCCAACTCCTTTGCCCCATCATGTAATATCTATTAAAACATGATAAATTTTATAATCAAGAAAATCACCTTGGCATTCTCCACATCAAAAAGATTCAAGCAATTTCCAAATCACTTTCTTAATAGTTTAGATTTTACAGTTTTCCCAGGTCACGTGAAATCAAAGGAATATAATAATCTAAACACACCCTTTCAAGTATTGCATACTTTTATTGTCTGATAGACATTTGCATGGATGACTGAGATGTAGCTCTGAAGCTCTCTCTCATCAAAGCCAGTTTGAAATAGTAGTTTTATCTGCAATATAATCACATTTCCTTTCTTATAAACAAAAAATCATAATTAATTGGTAATACTAAAAAATAGATTTGCATAGTGATGCTACCTGTTTGAAAATGGTGGACTTTCCTGACTCTCCAGCACCTAAAAAAGTAATTAATTCCAGTTGATGTATTAATGAGATACTTAAACTTAAAACACTGAATACGTTAGTTATATACCAAGTAATAAAAGTTTCCGAATATGTTTTTCAGCCTTTGTTTCTTGCTCAATCCGTCTTTCTATTTCTGCTGCCTGAAAACCATTTGCATTAGTGTCAAATTGAAGGAAATGTGAACAAAAGGGCAAAATGGGAATATGATTAAATGTTGCGCAGATTACCTGATCATTTTCTTCTGTGGTAGCTTGATTACCACGTTTGTGTCTACTGCAGAGCAAGCCCATGTTCTGAACTACAGTATCTAGCATGGAATTTTATACGAACCAAGATTCAAGATGCATTTTCATCAAGAGAATCTTGTGGAATATTATGCTTTTACAGTTCAGAACTCACCTGAAATCCATTAAATGACCCCAAAACAAGGATTTATGTGAAGTTCAGCATCGGTGATATTTCATAACAATTATTTTATTACTATGCAAATAAACAGAAGAAGTTTTGTACTTATAAACAATGACAAGTTGACAACTAAGAAACCAACAAGCATCTACAGTATATTGATAAACGACTAAGTTACATTCAGGACATAACAAAACTCAAAACACATTTATCGCTCTAATACCTTCTTTCAAAAGCTAAACAGCATACACTCCAGTTTGTCCTACTGGTAAGTTTGAGCCAACTTAAACATTCAAAATGAAGTTAAATATCTTCAAACAGATTGATAAACAAAAACAGTTTCCCAGCAGATAAATATCTAAAATACTTGGTGCAAATTGCAACTAATATTCTCGTCAAGCTGGCTCGAGAGTCAAGCCCGATTTGATGGTGCCCTGGCTCGATCTCGCTCACTAAACAGCTCTAATTAACATAATCATTCAAACTCAAGAGAACACTGAAGACCAAATCAAAGCACAGGTCCTTTTGCAATTCACAATACATAGATAGGTAACCTAACTTTTAAAATTTCCTGAAAGTTGAACAGTGCAATTTTTGCAAAGCAGATGGAGCACATTTGCCCTATCAAATTTATTTAATGTAACAGGTCAATTATATCGCAACATAAAAAGAAATTAACAAATCTGGCACTTAACTAATTAATAAAATTCCTTAAACGAGCACAAGCACACAGTCACACACTAACGACGAATACAGTTACAAAACCTCGTCAGAAACCACATCTAATAAGTATCCGTATGAAGAACAATGCCACTGCGCAGCAAACAAATTTCATAGAAACACATTCAAATGCAAAAATTACACAAAAAACGCAACAATTTCACTTCATATATCATCAACTTTCAATAAAAATGCTGAATCAAACAATTGGCAACAAATATAACACACTAAAAGTCCGATTTGTACAGAGATTGAAGCGATTGTATCTAGCGAGCATAGATGCTAACCGAGATGAGAGTGTAGGATCCACCGGAGAAGATGAAAGAGACGAGGTTTTCACAGTGAGAGAGAGAGAGAGAGAGAGGTCCTAAAGTGGAGTTCATTTGGAACCATGGTTAAGTTAAATGTATAGAAATCACTCCGAGAAAAGTCCAAATGTTGCTGGACTCCATTTTGACTATTATTTTGAGCTTTTGGGGTTATTTCGTCCTAATTATGGACTAATTTCATATGTCTAGCTTTAAAATTATAAAAATATTCTAGTTTTTTAATTTATGTTTTAAAAGCATTATTTTATTATATATATAAAACTGTTTTAAAGAAATATAATATTTTACAAGTAGATAGTAATATATAAAATTTCTTTGTTTCAAGAATTGATACATATATAGTCATTGTCGTTTACGGAAAGTAACAAGTTTAGATTTTATGCTTTTAATTTTTTAACGAGTTTAAGTATTAAGGCAAACGTCCGTTAACTTTTCTGTTAACTTAGGGTAAAATGTCCAAAATCCTCGTTTACTTTAATCTTTTAGTGTCAAAACTTGTTACTTACCATAAATGATATTTTAGTCATTTCACCTTAAACTTAACAGAAAAATTATAAAAAGTTTGCGTGAATTTGCTCATATTTAGTGTTTATTTTAAGGGCTTTAATTTTGTTAAAGTAGTTTAGTATTTTTTTTGAATCCTTTTTATGCTTAGAAATCACTTTGGAGTTTGATTGTGTTTTGTGTTTAGTCTCAGGTTAGTCATGACATTGGTTGGTGGTAATCAACATGATAGCCAATAAAAAGGTTTATTTGTTAAAATAATTAGTGTAAAAAATTTAAAATAACTAAATTACCAAATTTGAGATGCAAAATTTTAGAGTTTTTAACCTAAGTGGTATGATTGAAAAAAATATTTACTTAATAGGTATGGTTTTAAAAATATTTACCAAATGGGTGTTATTAGAAAAAATATTTACCAACTAGGTGTAGTTTTTTTTTTTTGAACGGCGAACATTGAATGTTGTGACGTCCCCCCCCAACTAGGTGTAGTTACAATTCATCATAATTTTTCTATTTATTTTTTGTTTTTAAAATACACATTATACTTCATTTTTTATTTTTTTCAATCAAACCACTATAAAAAAAATTAAACAACCTATTATACTTATTTCTTATCCAAATTCATTTTTTTTTCAATCTAACCAATTATTCTTTTTATTTGATTGTTTTTTTATAATCTTTATCGTTAATAATTGTCTGTCGTTATTTTTATTTGTGTATCTCTTTTATTACCTTAAATCTTTTCTCTAAATACTTTTGCAAAATTATGCCCGTAATATTCAAATGAAGTTATACATCGTCCATATTTTTAGGTTTTTATTTTTGTTTTGATTATGGTTATAGTTCATGTTTTAGGCTTAAAAATAGTTAAATAAATGACACTTTGAAAACTAAAAATATTAATAACTGGTTAAAAAGAAGATAAAATTATTTTGTTATTGAAAATAATTCACGTGAATTAAAAACAATCTAATGATTGATAAAAAAACTAAAAAAGGTGTGTTAAAAAATAAAAAAGAAAATATAATAAATAGAAATTTAACATGTTTGGTAAATAGTTTTTTCAATAACACTCATTTAATAAATACTTTTAAAATCACACTTATTTGATAAATAGTTTTTTCAATCACACTACTTTTGCTAAAAACTCCAAGATTTTATAACTACCAAAAATATAAAAGCAAATATATTGCTATATATAACACTTAGCATTTAATAAAATTTATTTGAAGAAAATGGGTCCATCTATTTATCTTTTTTTGTATGAAAGAAAATGATATTTCATGTTGGCTTAAATATGATAATATCTCAATCTTCGATGTACATTTATTGTTTAAGGTGTATTAGTTTTATATTTAATAAAAAATAAGCTAGTCTAAAGATAATTAATCATCTCTTTTATAAACAAGACAAACAATCCAAGGTTTTAATTTATAATATATATATATTAAAAACTGTGCTTCAAAAAAATGACCAAAAAAAAATCTTATTAAAATTTAAAAATTAGGACATGTGAAATGTAAAAGTTATGAAAACTTACACTTAACTTCATTGAATGAATACATGGGTCCTTGATTTTCACTATTTTGCTTATTGGATTTGGGTGTCATTAGCATTCAATTGTTAGAAAGCATCGTGCGCATGAAGCCATGAAGGCTACTTTGGTAATTTTATGATTACAAGTTTGTCCTTGATGATTTTCTTCCTTCATCATGATCATCTTTAACCACTTGATCTATGAATTTAAGCTCAAAGAAATTCTTTTCCTTTACAAAAAGTCGTATACATAAGTCAAAAACAATCTAAAAGTCATTACATAAGTCAAAAACAATGTAAACATAAAGTTAAAAGGTCGGTTATGATGTGAGTACGTTAAGACAAAGCGTGATTGTTCAAGGGTTGAATAATCAACGCATTGTCAATGGATATAAAGCTTTTTAGAGTGAAAAGTAAATTTTCGTGTCTTAATTTTCATCCATATAGTTAGTTGTAAAATAGAAATCAGCACAACCGCTAAAGAATGCTTTTATTAAGTTATGCATTGACCGTGCACCCTGATGTGCATCTTTTTATTTGCTTTTCTTAAAAGCGTGATGTTTTTTGTTTGTTTGAATAACACTTTTTTACACATACATATTGATACGAACCTACAAATGGGCTAAATCCGGCTCAACCTGAATCAGGATTATTGATTTGACCCAGAATTAGAAGTTACGTATGTGGGGGAAAACCGAATTAGTGGGGGGAGAAGAAATAGGAAACTGCAGTTATGTTTGGTCCTTTATATTCGTATTTTGTTTTTAGGTTTAGGTGTGGATTTTTTGATTATCAAATTAGGGTTTGTAAACCTTGAAATTGGAGACTGCCTATCTCGAATTAGGCCACTATCTTTTAATTTTCTTGTTTTAATTCAATCTATTTCCTGGTTCCTATCATTTGGTTCCATTGCGGGGAAATTGAAACAACGATGATGCGAACCTGGAGCAGTTATGAGGGTAATCGTAAATCCATCCCTGCCAATATCAAGTATTCGATGGTACCATTTACCCGGAGCGATACCGAAGGTAGCGTCACTCACCCTGACACTCTCGCTGCCCAATTAGCTGCAATCGCATCCCAACTTGAGTCCATATTGTCGCAATTGAAGGGTGATTTTGCAGAAATCAAGGCTTGGATGGATGTCAAGGAAGTTCAATCAGAAAAGCGAGCAGACGTCGAAAAGGAAGACAATCATGGCGAAACTCAAACACATTCAAATACCACAAGATTAACCTCTGAACGCGATCCAGATACATGGAAGCCCAACCACAGGATGGAGGCAAACTCTACTGGACCGGGTTCTGTTCAGGCTGCACCCGGATTCGAGCTAAAGAAAAAACGGGTTAATGGTACCATTGGACGTAGCAGGTTTAGTGGACCCATTGCAAGACCTTCATCTGCTGGTGTGCCTGGGAAGCCTATTACTTTGTTGCTCCCCAGGAGTTTACGGTCCCATTTTCTGTTTTCAGTTTGTTCATGGACCCATAATCTGTTGTTTCGACACCCTACACCTATGGCTTCTCTTCCTGTTATAGAAACATGGGGAATTGACCTGCAACCACATTCCGTTCTAGCCCATCAAGGGGTCCATGAAGCAGGTCAACCTACAATTGAATGGCTGATTGCTTGGCACAACGTTTTCCCTCCTTTCGACTTGAGGACAAGTCGATTTTTCGGGCCAGAAGTATTGATACGAACCTACAAATGGGCTAAATCCATTTGGGCTGAATTGGGTGAGCCCATAACCTGAATCAGGAATATTGATTTGACCCAGAATTAGAAGTTACGTATGTGGGGGAAAACCGAATTAGTGGGGGGAGAAGAAATAGGAAACTGCAGTTATGTTTGGTCCTTTATATTCGTATTTTGTTTTTAGGTTTAGGTGTGGATTTTTTGATTATCAAATTAGGGTTTGTAAACCTTGAAATTGGAGACTGCCTATCTCGAATTAGGCCACTATCTTTTAATTTTCTTGTTTTAATTCAATCTATTTCCTGGTTCCTATCATTTGGTTCCATTGCGGGGAAATTGAAACAACGATGATGCGAACCTGGAGCAGTTATGAGGGTAATCGTAAATCCATCCCTGCCAATATCAAGTATTCGATGGTACCATTTACCCGGAGCGATACCGAAGGTAGCGTCACTCACCCTGACACTCTCGCTGCCCAATTAGCTGCAATCGCATCCCAACTTGAGTCCATATTGTCGCAATTGAAGGGTGATTTTGCAGAAATCAAGGCTTGGATGGATGTCAAGGAAGTTCAATCAGAAAAGCGAGCAGACGTCGAAAAGGAAGACAATCATGGCGAAACTCAAACACATTCAAATACCACAAGATTAACCTCTGAACGCGATCCAGATACATGGAAGCCCAACCACAGGATGGAGGCAAACTCTACTGGACCGGGTTCTGTTCAGGCTGCACCCGGATTCGAGCTAAAGAAAAAACGGGTTAATGGTACCATTGGACGTAGCAGGTTTAGTGGACCCATTGCAAGACCTTCATCTGCTGGTGTGCCTGGGAAGCCTATTACTTTGTTGCTCCCCAGGAGTTTACGGTCCCATTTTCTGTTTTCAGTTTGTTCATGGACCCATAATCTGTTGTTTCGACACCCTACACCTATGGCTTCTCTTCCTGTTATAGAAACATGGGGAATTGACCTGCAACCACATTCCGTTCTAGCCCATCAAGGGGTCCATGAAGCAGGTCAACCTACAATTGAATGGCTGATTGCTTGGCACAACGTTTTCCCTCCTTTCGACTTGAGGACAAGTCGATTTTTCGGGCCAGAAGTATTGATACGAACCTACAAATGGGCTAAATCCATTTGGGCTGAATTGGGTGAGCCCATAACCTGAATCAGGAATATTGATTTGACCCAGAATTAGAAGTTACGTATGTGGGGGAAAACCGAATTAGTGGGGGGAGAAGAAATAGGAAAGTGCAGTTATGTTTGGTCCTTTATATTCGTATTTTGTTTTTAGGTTTAGGTGTGGATGTTTTTTATTATCAAATTAGGGTTTGTAAACCTTGAAATTGGAGTCTGCCTATCTCGAATTAGGCCACTATCTTTTAATTTTCTTGTTTTAATTCAATCTATTTCCTGGTTCCTATCACATATCATCTAATCTTTTTTGCTTCTCTTAAACGCGTGATGTGCATCTTTTTTTAGAAGCCACACCACTTTGGGGCAAACACGTAATCTTTTGGTATTGGTCTTGAAATGTTTACTTGTTCAAACACAACATCGGTTGATTCACTGTCCGAACTTGCATCTATCTTCACCTCTTTGGCAATAATTACTTTTTCTTATTTAATTATTTGAACTATTGGACATCATTTGTTGATTTACAACAACGTATGATATGATCATATAAATAATTATATTTAGGATTTGTATCAGATTTTCATATATATGTATTGCGAGAAATATATTTATACTATATAATAAATAAAGGTTTTTAATGTCACGTGTCGTCTTCATATTTATTCTTATCATTTTTTTCCGCATCCATTTCTTATTAATTACACATCTATCTTTTAATAATAATTAAATTTTAAATAAAATATTAATCTTTATATTAATAAATCTCCTAAAATATTTTTGCGAGTATATGTATTAACAAATTATATTGTATTCCACGGGTTTATTCAACCCGTGTAAAACACGAGTTTTTTTAAAATAATTTTTTTATTAACTAATATATAATATTATATTTATCAAACTTGTGTTATACACGGAATTTTAACCTAGTTTTATATTATACAAACATGTATGCACTAACAAATTAGATGACTATGGATAAAAAATTAATTTGTATGAACAGTTGATTACCATGTTAAAAATTGCAATATCAAAAAAATGAAAGTTTAATTGACTATTGGAATCTATACATACTAATAAATAAAAGTTTTGAGATGGACACTTGTTACTTTCTTATGTCTTCTCACATTAGTTTTTTCGTATCTCTCTCCTAATAAATACAAATGTATCTTATTAAATAATAATGATATCTATACTACTTAATAAACAAGTAATCAGTTGGACATTTGTCACAATTTTAGGCCTCCCCATTCTAATTTTTCTGCTTTTTTCTTCTATTAATAATCAACTCCACTATTTTAGGCAACTAAATTAATTATTTGTTTCAATTTTTATCTTATATTTTTTATTTAAAATTATGTTTATCATCAATTAATTTGTTCAATCATACTTTTATGAACTCTACAAACTGAAAACAATTTTATACCAACCTAAGATTCAAATAAAAATCTTTTAATCATATATTTATATATTCACAATATTCCCTTTTAACGAGTGTATGTGTTAATGGATTACATTAGATTTTATTCAACCCGTGTATCACACGGGTTTTAAAAACGTAAACTTCTTATTACTACATATTTAATATTACTTTATTTAACCCGTGTAATACACGAGATTCTAACCTAGTTAAGAATATGATGGAGTTATGTTACTATTTAATGTAAAAAAATTTGTTTTAGAACCCAATAAACATGTAAATACTTCTACTAAACAATCTTAATATGACAATTATACCTAATAAATAAATAACTGGTTGCGCCATGTGAACGCAAGATTTTTTTCCCGCTTATTTTTATCAACTATTTAATATTTTCTTTATTAATATTTCATTTATTCAATTATTTAGTATTTTTCTCAACTATTTAATAATTTATTTATTTAATATTTTATTTCTCAACTATTTCCTTTATTTTTCCATAGTAACTATTTAATATTTTGTTTATTCACTCCGTATATTACACGTATTTCTAACCTACTAATATTTATAATAGATTAACGATTTTAACGGTAAATCTTAAATATTATTTGTTACAAATTACTAAGTCCTTAGAAAATATAACAGTAAGAAAATAAAATATAACAGTAGGTATTCCTTGTGAAACATTTTTATTATCCGTATGAAAACCAAATTATAATACGGACAAAATCTAAAAGTATTTATTCAGTTTAAACCCAAATTCTTTTGTTCTTGTGTGTAGGGTACGGATAATCTGGTCAAGTGTGTTGAATATGTAAGCAAACAAGACAAAATACAAGTCAAACAAAAATAAACAAATACAAGTTAAAAATAATATCCTTCTCATTTTTTCAAATATAAAATAATTACATTTTCTTTATTTTATTTTGGTATATTAGTTTTAAATAAGTTATAATTTAGGAGGATAAATATATTTTTATTTTTTATTTTTAGTAATAAGTTACAGAATTTTAGTTTCTTAAATGTAAAGCAGCGAGTAATTACCCGTGCTCCGTAATGTTGAATACAAATTATACGGAAACATTGACAAAAATAAGCACACCGCAAAGGTATATTTGGAATTTTAAAGAAAACATTACGTTGTTGTGAAAATAAACATTAAGAAACACGAAAGCTAATTTAAAGACAAAAGAAGTAAAAATATAGTATATTTGGCGTAGCTCAATTAATCGGATCATGATCTATTTTATAATCCTATTTGGATACTCAGTATAACAAAAGAATAAAAAGTAAAATAAAAAAACCAAATGAAATAAAAAAAAGAAAAGAAAAAGAAATAAAAAGTCAAGAAAGAATAAAAAAAGAAAAACAATAGAATAACTAAAGGAGGAAGAGAAATTAGAGGTCGGTGTGTGTTGAACCCACGGCCTCTTTGTGACAGAGGTGAAGGGCATGGACATCAACAAATAGGCTGCATTGATATTTGCGATTGTTTAGTAGAATCGGTTTTGCTATCTACAAAGGGGTTGCGGCACATTTTGTTGCCCATTTACCGGCCATTTTATTATAATCATCTTTTTTATTTAATGAAGAATTTAGATTTGTATAAAAAAATTGTTTAGAAAAAAAAATATAACATGTATTTAAAAACCTTAGAAATAAAAAGAAAAAAAAACCAACAAAGAAACGCTAGTGTCAGAGTCTCATTCGATCAAGTTATTATTCATGCCGATATGTTTTTAATAGTGTTAACCAAGGTTGTGAAAACCGGACCAAACCGGTTTGACAAGGAACCGGACCCTCTATCGGCTAGATTCAATGGTTTTAACCATGTCAAACCGGGCGGTTATGATGGTTATAGCCTATAGGGTTGAACAACAGACCGGAATGAGCCGGTTCATACGATTTCAATTGGACTATGAAAGACGGACCTACTAGCTCTTTCTTATAGAGAGGGAAGAGGTTCAGAATTCTTCTAAGGGGCCAATGTGGGATGGAGGAACTTGAAAGCAAAGGAAAATTGAGAAGGGAAAATGAAAAACGAAGCGTTGTCGACAAGATCTAACTAACGATCTACAGGTTGAAGAATGAGAACATACCAACTCCGCTAGCGCACCACATGTATCCTATATTTCTTCGAATTAATTAAAAGAGGTGGTAACATTAGGGTTGGTGGTTCAGTGATAGAAGAAAATCCTCTAAAAATACAAAGGTTTAAGGAGGTCATGAGTTCAAGTCCGACTCGTAACATAAATTAAGAAATTTACCTTTAAAAAAAATAATTAATTAAAATTGGTGGTTTTGTTGAGAAAAAAACTATTATTACACACGTAAATATGAAGTATGTTATAAAATTTTATAACTTGGTTATTAAAAGATAAATAAATATTTATTATGAAATGAGGTTATTAAATTCGTTCAGTCGATCCAACAGGTTCGACCAGTGAACCGGTAAAATGATCGATCCAGTTCTGAAAACATTGAAGGTAATAATAATATGTGTTGAAGTTTTTCCAATTTGATTATTGTTATTATTATTTTTATATTTTATAGATTACTATATATATGTTAGAAATTTGAACAAGTTTCATTTGCTATTATTAAATTTACATCATAATGTTACTATTTTTTTTAAATAAAATTGATCATAAATTGAGGATTTTTTTTTCTATTTAAAACTTTTATTTAGATTATCATTTAATTGTATTTTATTCAATAGTAATTTCTTTTTAAAAAAAATAGGTATTTACTACCATTCATTTAATTCATCACATAATAACAATAACATTTTTCATACAAACGTTATTTATTTTGATAAAGATGTATCCATACAACATTTAATGATTTCTTCAATACTTAAATATAAATATTTGTTATGTATTTGTATACTTGTAATAATCTCCTAAAGTTTTTACCTTTTCAACACGAATATTTTTAAATATCCACATTTCATTTCCCTATATTAAACCTTGTTCATCTTTATTTTTCCTTTTCGCATGACTCTCTTCATCTTCGTTTTTTTTTTCTTTCAAGTGCTTGTAAATAAAAGGCATGGGTGCCTAATTTTTTTCAGTATAATTTTTAAAAAAGTTTACACTAATAAGTTTTTAGAGTAAATTTCATTTTGCGTCCCTGTGGTTTGCTCAAAAAATCGTTTTGAGTCCAATGGTTTCAATTGGACTTTTTGAGTTCTTGTGGTTTCATTTTTGTTTCAATTAAACCCATGACACCAACACCGTTGGTTTTTTCTGTTAAACTAGTCTTTTACAGGTTACTAAAATAATTTCATAGTTAAAGGGTTTCTTATGTAACTTATTAAAAAGCAAGTAATAAAACAAATAAAAACCCAAACCACCCCCCATTTCTCCCTGCTTCCACCACCACCACCACCAAACACTGCCCTTCACCACCATCATCTTAGACTTCCATTTTTTCTACAATACCCTTACAACTACAGAAAGTGAGTTTAGCACAACCCTTCTCCCTCATCATTCTTCATCTCCTTAAACCCTAAAAACACAACTTTCTCAAAAACCTACTTTTCCCTGTGTGAGAGAGATAGAGATGCGAGGAAGCGACAAAAAGAAGTTACTGGCTCTGGAGAAGGAGAAAAAGAAGTTACTGGCTCTGGCTCCGATTGCTAAGCCACTCGCCGGCAACCACCACCAGCATCTCCAGCGCCACCCTCCTCCCCAACACCACTACCGATCTGAACCGAAATAGGGGGTTTTCAACCCTAGCCTACCTTCCTGCTTGAATACACCACGATGGAGACGGAGAACTCACCGGAGACAACAGCCCAGGGCGCTGAATGGGTGGTGGTGGTCAGAAAAACGACGATGGTGTGGTCGTCGGAGATGGTGGTGGTCGGGAGGCAATGGTCAGAAAAACGGCTAGGTTTACCGACGACAGTGTTGCTGTGGTAGTGAGAAGGGTGGGTCTTGGGAGGGGAGTAGGCTGGCGGTGGTGGATTGGGGAGGAGGGTGGCGCTGGAGATGGTGGTGGTGGTTGAAATGTGGATTGGGGATTGTGTGGGTTTTGATCATATATAAAACTTATTTACAGAAAAAGAGTGCATATAAAATGTATTTACAGAAATAGTCCCTTCAAATTTACACTATTAGTCCATATCAGTAAAAAGACTAAAATATCCTTCAATTTAACAGAATCATCCTAACGGTGTTAGTGTCATGGGTTTAATTGAAACAAAAATAAAACCACAAGGACTCAAAAAGTCCAATTGAAACCATTGGACTCAAAACAATTTTTTTAGCAAACCAAATGAACGCAAAACGAAATTTACTTAAGTTTTTATTTTAAGTGCCTTCCCACCCCCGTAAACTTAAGATAAGTCTGCCCATGTGCATGCTATATATTATTATCATTTTACTGTTTTTTTTTCTAGCTAACGAAATTTTTTGGATCCTCGTCTATATTCATCAAGTTTATAAAATGTGAAATTAATTTGAATGTTCTGTTAACATAATTATACATATTTTTTATGTTTTTTCTTGGTAAATATAAATAAAAAAAATAACGTTTCTTTTATTGTATTTGCTTTTGATTGCCATGAAGACATCTTCAAACATAATTAATTTTAATCTTGACTTTTGTCGGAATTTTAGATCAAATATGGCTGCACGAAATTCCATCATATAAAACGAAAGGGCAGAAGATTGTATATTTAATATTTGTTATGAATTATTTATAAAATATATTTAGTTATTTGTCAAATCTTACTACTCTAATAAATGAAAAAATTTTCATAACACGTGTCATTCTCTAGTTACGCCTCACATTTATTTTCCTAACTCTCTCTCCTATTAAATATTAGATTTTATATTCTCTCTCCTATTAAATAATAATCTTCATATTAATAAATCTAATTACGGATAGTTATTATTTAATTATAAATAGTTATTGTATCATCAATCAAATGAACTTAATATGAACTAATATTTATCAATTAAATAAAAAAAATTAATATTCAGTTGAAAAAAAAAGTTTTAAAAAACTAACTTAACAGACCTTATAACTATCACGACAAATTACATTTTTTTAAACATATTTTGACAAATGTGTTTATTAACAAATTACATTATATTTTATTCAACTAATGTAATATATTGGTTTATTCAACCCGTGTATTACACGGGTTTTTAAAAATATAAAATTTTCATTACTAAATATATAACATTTTATTTATTTAACCCGTGTAATACACGAGATTTTAACCTAGTAAATTAATAAAAACCATTTTATCAAACTCGAAGACGAAGACGAAGACGAAGACGAAGACATCAAAGAAAAAGACAATCACGTTTTATAATAGAATCCTCAATCAAATTTAAAACTATTTTACTACCTGTCTTTTACCGGATGCACCATTGTGAGAAGTTAAAAAAAGATTATTTTTTGTATTTTTTTAATCTAACACATGGCAATGACCAACTAACCCCTTTCTTTTTTATTATCATGTTGTATATTTTATCGAACCTCTATTTTAGATATACTATTTTTAAAACAGTGTAAATATTAAATACAAATAATAATAATAATAATAATAACAATAATAAATATTAATATTGTTATTATGTTGACAAATTAACTATAAGAACTTTATAAATATCACTAATTTGTGTCTTACCAATCTATAAGTCGATTGCTTTGAAGTTTGAAGTTGGAAGGTGTAGAAACATGTGTAAGCATGGAAATCCAAACCGAGTATCATTGTTGTATGAAATGTTTGCTTGCTTCACCAACAAACTACTATATCTATATGATATCGATTGTCCTGCTAAAAAGTTAGTTACACAAAGTTCATAATCGGATCAAAAATTGAAAACTAAAAATAGTGAAATAAAGATCCAAACCCACGTTAATAAGCTGATTATATCAATGTTTACATAACCGGACCGGACAACGAACCGAACGTCTTAGAGGTTCACTGGACGGACTAGATTTAAGAACCGGATGAGTTCGAATAATTTATTTAGTTTTTAATATAGAAGTTATGAATTTTTATAATATAATTCTTGTTTTAGTGTATTTTTCTTTCAATATAGCCATTTCTCCATACATTTTAATTTATCCTAATAAATGTGTAACACAAACAGCTTGGTAGTGGAAGTTGTAGCTTGTCAATGCTTCATTTTAAAGTTCATGTGTTCGATTCTTGCTATAAACTTTTTTTTTAATACCATTCATTTGCGTAAAAAATAATAAAATCGTAAAAAATCATTATATAATAAATAAAATCCACGTAGTAAAACAAAACAAATCGTAAAAAATAAACGTCGCCTGAGAGATTCGAACTCTCGCGGGGAAGCCTTAACCACTCGGCCAAAGCGACTTTAATGTTTTACTTGAATAAATAAAAAATATATCGTAAACTTTCATGTGTTATTTATATTTCTAAAAAATAGATTACAGTATTGAGTTAGCTTAATTACGTTAGGATAGGACAAATAATTATGACCTGAGCCAGAAGCCCAGAAGACAGATTTACTTAATGGGCCTATACATTTTTAATAAATGAGCATAACAATTAAATGGGATTATGGCTAAACATTTCATGGTTTTGGTGATTAGAAAAAACATGAGGTGATACATCATATTCATTTCATATTCTCTGCCTTGTAAAATAAGCTTGAGTTTAATGTTTAAAAGTTTAAACATTTCGCCAAAAATGCACAATGACGACTATAACAATTATTACAGTTAATGTCAACACCTTCGTGTGGTAGCCGAGTTGGTTCTAGTGACGACGGATCTTTCAAGATCTGGCAATTCAACATCAATATTAGGGTCGAATCATGCTTCCAAACCTCTTGAAGGCCACCTGCTCAGCACAAGCTGCAATTTGCCTGATCATGTTGGTTAGCAGGGTGTTGACGGGTCCCGAGAGTTTGGGTTCTCATTGTTACAAAAAAAACATAACAATTGATTGAACATGAATGCCAATATCATGGAGAAAGTACAAACATGTAATCGGCGTATCTTTTAAGTGTGCAAGTTACATATTTAACTATTTCGCCTCATCATAGTATTGATACCAACTATAATTACAAAAATATTATGTGAAAACAGTCATCACAGTATCGATTCCAGTTGTTTCAAATTTGGATCTAAGTTTTCTGGTGGATAATCTTCTTCAGGAGTGTTGTATGCATCAGCTATAGCCTTTCCCTTTTCCAGTACATCAGTGGGAACAGTCTTAAGTAGGCTGCATTTTCAAACAATGGTGAGACTGTTGCATATCTATTGAAAAATAAAGCAATAGATCACAGATTGACTCCATTTTTTGTTTCTTTGGGAACCCGGTACCAAAAAACTCACGGGACCCACCGGTACCCTGGAACCTGAGGCCTCTGCTAAAGGAACTCAAGCGCTTACCACTAAGCCACCCGCTAGTTTAATTAAATTGATTTAAAAAAAAAAAAAATCAAACCTGTTTAATGCATTAACAGCTATGCCGATGTTTGACTTCATTGACTTAGCCGAAGCTCCAGGATCCTTTCTTGATGCATGTAGCAACAGTGAGTCGAGTTCTTCCAACGCTCTTCAAGGAAGAAATCCATTAGCAGGGAAAAAGGTGCGAAAAATATATAATTTAACAAATTTATGACAAAAATGGTACCTGAGACATTGGTCCACATCATTGGAAGCACTTTGATCATTGCCAACTTCATTTGCATACTGTGCTACCTGTACATTCATTTCAGAACCTAATATGAACATAAATGCTTACACAAACACATAATCATTCACATATTGCTCACAAATTCTTTGAGTTCATTTGCTAAATTGTTACTCGACTTACTGCTCGAATGTTCATACGCAGTGATGCTGCTGGGCCCGCGCGTAACAGACTTCTGCATGCAGCATACTGAGGCTGGTCTGCTTCCAGTGTTTTACCTATAAATAATACAATAAGAAGGATTTATATAAATCTTGGTGCAATATCAATATAATCCAAAATCATACTAACATTTAAGTGTCTGACAGTAAATCAAATGTCTAAAATACCCATTTTAGAATGAGAAAATAGGGAAATACTACTGTGTAGACTCAATACAGATAAGATTTTGTTATGATGAAATCAAGAAAAAAGAAAATGGTAAGTTAACTCGAACAGTTATAATAAAAGAAATGCTACAATTCCCATATGGAGCGCTATAATGGAAATTGTTACAAACTTTTTGGGACAAAGGTAGTAATCAAATTTTACTAGGACAGTGAATGGTATTGACAATGGCAAATTGGGTAGGTAGGGTAACGGGTCAAAACAGGTAGTCTTTTTGGTATCAGTCGAAACAGTTAGATATAGTTTGAAACAAACCACTTTTTGTCAAAAAAAAAAGAAAGCAATATATGGTTACATAAATTTTATTATATTATTTCACTAATCATATATATAGTTTTTTAATAAAACGATTTAGGAGGTTCATGTGCTAGATTACACTTTGGGCGACTTTCAATCCAATCAACCTGCTTTCTTTAAGCTAATTGTTTTATTAAGCGCGTTAGAGAAAAAACATATCCCAAAAAGGCCCATTCATAAGTAACTAAATAAAAAGTAATGAAGGTAGAGAAAGTAAGGTTACCTAATTCTTTAATCTGCATTTCTGTCAAGATAATAGCAGGTACATAAGCCTCCAACGGTTCAAGCTTTTTTCTAGTTAGCATTTCAGAGAAATGATTAATTATTCAATTGCATACAATAAAGGTGGAAAAATGACTGTGTCGGACGAGATGGGAATGGGTCAAACGGGTCATCTTTAGTGCAGGACGACCCATTTGACCCAAATATCATATTGGTTAAGAGAGTTCGGAGGTTTTATGCATTTGAATACACTTCGGATGACTTTCGACCCACCATCGAAAACCTATAGATATATTTCTTATTTTGGACAGTTAGATCTTAAAACACTTTCAGACTGTCATCTATGTAATATTCATAACAGTTACTTAAAACTACTGATCTAGGGTATTGACCAAAGTCTAAATCAATTACCTTTTCACGTACTTATCAAATGGGCTGCCAGCCACAGCATCTGCATCCAAATTCAAATTCAAAATACTAAGTAAACACGATCAAATTAGCAATCAAATATTGAGTACCTTTAGGGATAGACAGACAATGGAAGAGGACGAGGGAGATGGAGACCAATCGTCTACTTTGCCGCTGTTCATGGGGGAACACTGCGCACCTTACGGTTAATTTTCTCACCGGCGTTAACTGCGGCAGGCGAAACCTAGGGCTGGTACTAACTTGCGCATTGGTGGTTGTCGTCACCATCTCGTTCTCTCACTTTTCGCGGGAGGGGTTCATCTTCTTCACTGTGTGGTTCTTATCACCTTCCCTACCGGTACAATTACAGTTTCACCCTTGGATGAGTATTTGCGTATTAACCCCTTATACTTCTATTTAATATCAATTCATACCAATTTTGTAGATTTTAATTTAAATTCAAAATTACTCTTCAATGATGACTAAATGTTTATAACAATAAGAGGCCGTCAAGTGTCAACGGTTACTCTTTTTTTCTCAGGGTTTTAGGTTTAATATATACCAGGTTAAAATCTTGTGAATTACATGGGTTAAATAAGAAAATTGTTATATATTTAGTAATAAAAAATTTATATTTTTAAAAACCCATGTAATACACGGGTTGAATAAACCAGTATATTACATCGGTTGAATAAAATATAATGTAATTTGTTAACAAACACATTTTTCAAAATATGTTTTTAAAAAATGTAATTTGTCGTGACAGTTATAAGATCTGTTAAGTTAGTTTTTAAAATATTTTTTTTCAACTGAGTATTAATTTTTTTATTTAATTGATAAATGTCAGTTCATATTAAGTTCATTTGATTGATGATATAATAACTAGTTATAATTAAATAATAACTATCCGTAATTAGATTTATTGATATAAACATTATTATTTTAATAGGAGAGAAAAATAAAAAATCTAATATTTAATAGGAGAAAGAGGCGGGAAAATAAAGGTGAGGAGTAACCAGATAGTGACACGTGTCCTAAAGAGATTTTCATTTATTAGACTAGTAAGATATGAATGAAATGAATTTATAACAAGATTTGGGGTTGGAGTGTATAAAAAAACCGGTTATTAACATAAACTGTAACTGGTGTAGAAATAACCGGATTCTGGTAGAAAAAACTGTAGGTTTGGAACCGGTTTGGGGTTTCTAGGAGTCAAATCGGTTAAAAACTGTTTAACAGGTTATTAATGTTACAAATAAAAAACTAGCCCTTTTTAAATGGATCTATAGTTTGTTATATTTAGGAGACTTTTTTTTACCATTTTGTCATGTTTGTATAAATAGGTATTGGGTGTATTGATTTGATCACAACACTTCTCTAGCTCTTAAAAACACAAAAACACTAAAAAAACGTAAAACAGCTCAAAAACTCTCAAGTCTCAAACGCTCACATGGTAAGTGAAGCAAACATGATGATGATACTAGTAATGAAGAGAAACCCTGATTTTTTTTCAAAATTCAATTTATATCTAATGTCAAATAGTACCGGAATGGCTTAGTGCTAGAATTGTCAGTACTAGAATTGTCATGTGGTTCTCAAAGCCACTTTGAGAGCTCATGTGGTGGAACATTACAAGACGATGATAACCAACCTGACTCATGATCAAGCACAGACGTCAGTCGAAGCCCCTGGAGCCCCCCTGAATAAACACTAAATGAAGACAACAACAATGATATAGAGTATACTCTCACTTGACACTCTCAAGTGACAGTAACTTATCTGTCACGTGGGCCCCACGTAAGCTTGGTTGATTCCTCACTTGGGTCTCACTTAACAAGGAAAAATACCCAAGTTAGTGAAATATCACATATTTGACCATGGGGGCCCACCCAACACCCACAATGAGGGACCCGGCCAACACCCACAGCTTTTCCTCTTCATCCTGTCAAGCCACTCATGGGAAGCCCCTCAACCCCCCTCACGCCATGGGGGGGAGGGTGTTCCAATGGTGGTTACGACGTGAAGGCCCTCGCGAAACCCTCACCATGAAGGTATACCTCATACCCTTATAGGCTACAACAATAACAAAGTTCTTAGCCTGCCGGATTTTGTGTTCAACCGAGTAAAAATGGCATCTTAATTTTATTAGTAATTATTATTATAACTTTTGGTACATGTACCTAATTTGAAATTTAATAAACTCAATAAATAAACGTCTTATGATTAAAAATCAATTAAGCACGGTACAAAAACACACTTAAAACTTAGGGAAATTTTGAATTGTGGCATGGGGAAACTTTTATATAATTAAATAAATATAATAAATTATTACTAATTACATTACATGAAAACATGATTAAAAAACTTTTTGTTTACACAATTATTACTAATTGAAGTATTCTATATAAATATTATACATTTATAAATTAAAATATAATTTTTTTTCTTCATAATTTGTAGAGACAAGTTAGATAACCAAACCTTTTTTTTATCGGCAGGTTTTGGAGTGATGGTTTCTATCTAGGATCTAGGTGCGTATTTGTGACATTGTTGTTAGAAATTTGTGTTCGCATGCTTGATGAACTTTCAGGCCCAAATTTATCATCTTCTATAAAAAAACCTGGTTGTCTTGGTTCTGGTAAACACAACTCAATGCTCAACATCATAATCACCATAGACATGTTTGGTCTATCTTCTGGGCGTTTTTGAACACATAACAACGCCACATGGATTGATCGCAACACTTCGCATAAGACGAGTGACTCAATCAAAGACTCTTCAACAAGGTCCAAACTCGTTCCTTCCTTAAAAAGTATCCACGCCTGAGGGCCAATTAGTATAAAAAACACATAAGTACTTTTAATAACTTATTTGATAGTTATAGAATAATGAAAACTATTTAAAATATTATGTATTATTGATCAACTATTTATGAGAGTCTACAATGAAAACCTAATCAAATTATATCTCCTAATCATTGTAAACAATAGTACAATAAACCAGTACTAATATATTATCTTTAATAATACTCAACATGTATGAGAAATGTTCAATTATGATCTTACATGTCCAAGAAGGTTATGACTATAAGCATGATTAAAGAATTTTCTATTCTTTTTCCCACTCACAATCTCTAAAAGTAAAACACCAAAGCTGAATACGTCTGATTTTACAGAGAAGATTCCCTTTCCTGCATACTCGGGTGACATGTATCCACTGCATTAAAAACATGGATAAAATGTAACAGATGGACATTTGTTGTGATGACAAAGTGTTTGTAATGCAATCTTACTATGTCCCGACTACTCTTTTTGTGTTTGTTTGAGTCTCATTTCCCCCAAAGCTTCTTGTAATGCCCAAATCTGATATCTTAGGGTTCATGTCACGATCAAGTAAAATGTTGGCAGGTTTTAGATCTCGATGAATGATCCGTAGTATAGAATCTTGATGAAGATAAAGAAGGCCGTGAGCAACCCCATTGATAATACGAAATCGCTGTGACCAATTTAGTGGATTTTTTCTGGGTTCACCTACAAAATCACTCAATTCACTAGTTGGATCTATTGCATAGTGTTGGTCATGTGTTATATGCACGATAATATTGATCTTACGAAATAGAAATAAGTCGAGCCCTTTGTTAGGCATCCACTCGTAAACCAACAACTTTTCTTCCCTTTGGATGCTGCATCCAAGAATCTTGACAAGATTTCGATGGTGAAGCTTAGAAGTGAAGTTCACCTCATTCTTGAACTCTTCAACTCCTTGTGTGGATCTCCTTGAAAGCCGTTTCACCGCAACCTCTCTTCCATCCTCAAGAAGCCCCTTAAACATTCACATACATGTTTAAATTAAAAACTGTGGGAATAAGTTCAAGTTTTGTAGTTAAAGCATTCCCCAATTGGAGGACTTTAGGCGTTTTTGGAGGGGAGGGGGTTGTTAAAGTTCTTGGGCAAGAATTAAGGACCTCAAATGGATTTTATGAGCAGACGGAAGAGAGAGATGAGATGTTTTTGAAAGGAGATAGAGTGTTCCTATTTGGGCAATAATGACATGACATGTTTTTAGAGAGCCCCAAAAACGTGGATGCTCATAGGGCAGTTATGACTATTATACGGTATATATCTAGTTGTTAGTTGTTCTTTTGACACTTGGTTGAACTTTCACTTAGGTTAATTATATCTCTCTAGGTTAGAGTATAGTTTAATACAAACCTTCACTTTTAAGTTCAAGTTTTAACATTACCTTGTAAACAGGCCCAAAACCACCCTCCCCTATCTTGTTATCCACTGCGAAATTGTTTGTTGCCCTTAACAATGTCGACAAATCAAACAACGGTAGGTCTAGAACATTATCTTGTGGAAGTGGCGCAAGCCTCCCTATAAAACCAACGGCTACATTTGTATCCAAACAATCGATGAAACGCAAATGAAACCAAAGCCAGAGATAAAAGTTATTACCATTGTCACGTGCCTTTCGCTTCAACTTCCTCTTCATGACGATCAAGAGACATAGTCCTAACAAAATGGCTAATCCGACAATAACGACAACAATGATGACAATAAAGGTCACTTGTTTCTTGTTGGAGTTTGATTGGCAACCATGGTATCTGCTAATGCATGGAAAGGAATAATAATAATAATGGTGAAACAAAACAAGAATATGGGAAGTGCCTCCATTGATAGAGATTGTTTCATAGGTAGGATGATGGTTAATTGGATTTCCAACATATTAGATTCCGTTTATAGTTTACAGTTAATCCACTGTCCCACGTAATGCTTCAAGGTTTTTAAATAGATATGTACGTGAATTCTCCGACAAAACATTAATAAACGGCGGAAAACATGGAATGTGTTGTAGGTTTTCCGTCAGAGATTTGATCTTTACCATCACATTTACAGTATAAATTTCCACGTCAACATATATATGTTCCTAGTCAATAATAATAATAATTATCATTATTACTTGCTTTTTTTTTTAAAGTTTGACTTTCTTATAACTCTATTTCCATCGGGAGCATCAAAGAGGTTGTACTGTAATGGTTGAGATAAGGCTTGAAGTCTCAAGGGACCCGGGTTCAATCCCTGTCACCACCATTAATTTTCGCGACATCGCAAATGAGTCCTTTTAGGCTGATGCACCAGGGTTTTACCCACGCCGATCCAGGGTTGGAGCCTCGGCTCTCCCTCAAGCCAGGAAGGGGCCGTATTGGGTGGGGTTTTTCCTTGAAAGCTCTCCAACTCTGACACCAAGTGGACCCGGTTAAGACAACATATTGGCCGGAGTTGGACGAGGCTCTCCCATGTGACGGGGGGTGCGACGTCACACATTCAATGTTCGCCTTTCAAAAAAAAATTCCCATCGGGAGCAGCCCGGGTGTTCATGTGAGTCATGCATATCATCCTAAATGGGTTGTAACCGCAGCGGACTAGAACCCGAGACCCACCTAGGAGGAATCCCACAACAGGGAAAACCTCCTGGCTCAACCTGGAACAATTTGCACCAAGTGAGACTCGAACCCATTACCTTCCATTTGAAAAGTCATGTGGCTACCACTCCACCAGAAGACTTTATGATCATCAATATTACATAATTAAAAATTACATAAATAAAACATACATTAGACTAAGTTTTAGTGTGAAAACATGCTTATCCAAAGAATTTAAAGAGAAAACAGAACAGGTTGAATGTTACTATGCATTTAGAACAGGGGGAAATTGCATATATCTTCTTCTAAACTTGTAAAATTGCATATTTTCTCAAAACACAAGTTTTCAATACATAATATACACTACTAGAAAACATATATATTTCCTACAAAAGTTTTCGACAAATTACCAACAAAAGAAATTTACTACAAATTAGCGACAAAACAAAAACAAAAAAGTAACTATACGACTTCCTACAATTTTCCAACAATTTTATTAAATAAGTTAACTTATTTATTTACTATAATCGTCGGAAATTACCGACGAAAGGCTTTTGCCGCTAATTCGTCGGAAAATTAGTCGGATCTTTGTCGGAAAAAACATTTCCTACGGGGTTTTTTCCAACAAACATTTTTTTGTTGGAAATTTGTCGCTAACGACCAAATCTGACAAATTTTCTACGAAATCTCACTACTAAAAAAATGAAAAATTTACGACAACAATTTTGTGACCATTTTGGTAAAGTCAATTGATCAAATGACCATTTTGATAATTATAGGTAATATACCTTTATTGTTTTGAGTAATTGTTCCACGACAATAACCAATTTGATGAAATGAATACAAGGATATATGTCTAGTCTATCAAAGAATTTATGGGAGTTGAACAAGACGAGTTATAACTATTCTTGTGCATCACATCTCTAACATGCTAGTCAACCTTCGATGGCTCCCACCACTTTTTAATTAAACCACAAAACACATGAGAAAGTCAATATTCAACTCGTATGTACTAATTAGTGATCATTTCATTAGTGTTTTAAAAACTATTATTTTCCAACGAGTTAAGGCAAGCAACAATTTTTTTAATTTTTTAATTGTCGGGAAATATACAACATTGTTTTAATTTAAAAACTACTACTTAATGTAATAAAACCTTTTTTAATTATGGAAGATCTGAAAAAGATGGAACTATTTTAAAAGTTATCATATATTATCCGACATTGAAGTTAATAAAACATTTTTTTTGTTCTCAATTGTCTGAGAAAGGTACGACGTTTTGTTTTGCATGGTTTTATGATCAAGTTTACCCATTCGTAAATTAACAATCATTAGTGCTCTATAATCTTTTAAGTTTATGTATTTAATCATAAATAATATTTTTTTTAGTATTCATAAATCAAAAGTTGTGATTTTTCTATAATACGTGAAAACGTATATACACACACGCGGCATACAAAATTCATGAGCAAAAACCCACTAATGTGACAAAGTAAAAATAAAACTCGTATCAACCATTCATCATGATTGATCAATGGCTATAATCTTATACGTTACGGGCATATTAAAAAATAATCATTTTTATTTTTATTTTTGACACCAAACACTATCAAAAGAAAATCACTAATGGGTTCTATGATATAAATCAACTATAAAAATTTGATTTCAGGAATATTTCATGGATGAAGTTGAAGAAAAACAACGAACTTTAAGGAAATAACATATGAGTTACAATTACATATTTGTAACGATTAGATTACACACATGTTAAACAAAACAAAAAAAAGATACAGTTGTTAAGTTACATATATGTAAATCAAATATATAAACACGATTCACCAACTACAACTGTTAAAAAGAACAAAGCAAACATTTGTAGCATAACTACATATATTAACTTACACATTTGTAACTACATATAGGTATTTTCAGTATCTTTTGATAAAACCTCAAATAATACAATCGCGGTTCAAAATTTAATATTAAAATATCAACCGATTTGTAACAGTGTTTTTTTCCATGGTCGATGTTTTGCACACATCATTAACTTGATTGTACAAGACGGACTCGTGTTTCGTGGTTGACGATATAAAAGTAATAAAAGAATGTTTTTAAAAATATGTTACTGACGTTTTTACCGTTAGTAGAAAAAGATACGTGGAATATAGAAAATGATGTCGTGAAACGAATATGCTCTTTTAGGTTAGAATTAGGACATACGGTGAAATTCCACTTGAAAAATGTTTGACATCACGGTTCAACCGATTTGCTTTAGAAATGTTCCATGATGAACTTGCTTTAGAAATGTTCCATGGGCTGGAGATGTATTGAAAAAATAATCATTTTTTAAATTTTTTAAAACACAAACACATGTTTATTTGGAGTTTATTATCTCATAAGTTGTTTGGTACTTAAACAATTATATTCAATGTGTACCAAATTAAACAATTTTGAATTTCAAGGCGAAGTTTATGAAAAAAATGATAATTCCAATGAAACAAAAACTTTAAAGTTTTTTTAAATATATGCTCCCCGTTATTACTTGTGTCGTCGCATTGAACCCATGTTTGTTGAAATGTTAATAGGCAATATAGTTAAGGATTTGAATTTGAACTATGAAGATCCCTTTTTTGCTAAAAAACAATACAAAATTTTATCAATCGTTTACAACGTATGTTCGGTCATTTTACTTGAATATTGTTTCACATCAAACATACACGATGCAATGGGTGCGGCATCAAGTAGTAGCTTAAAGAGGAACCCAATTTTAGATTTATATTACTCTCTAAGAAACGAAGCTAGTAAAAATGTCTCGGGGTAACACCCTAAATAGCGAGCTCGAGAGGTATATTAGAACCAATTTTTTAGCAACTATGTCTGATGTTTTTGATAACTTCCATATTTTGGGTTGGTGGACAGAAAGGGAACCCGAATATTCCATTCTAGCTGTCATGGTCTGTAATCTACTAAACGTCCACGCTTCTATGCAGGGGCGGACCTAGTAAGAGCCGAGGGGGTTCACAGGAACCCCCCGAGTTTCGAAATTTTAGTGTAACGGTAGGTAAAAAAACTGGGGTAAACCCCCTAAAATATTATAGGGTGAACCCTCTTCGAAATTTTCCTGGATCCGCCACTGCTTCTATGGTAGCTTCGAAATCAGCTTTTTCTCTTAACGACACGGTTTTTATCTATCCGAAGGACGAGGCTCACTTCAACAACATTGGAAGTATGCATTTGCTTGAAGGACTACTTGGACGGTACAGAACATGTATAACATCTAACAAGTCTCGAAGGCGAACTCGCAGTAGAAGAACCAATACATGAGTACGCAATATCAAAAGGAAGGGTGCTTCCGCTTTCCAATGACGAACTCACTTACGATGAATTTGTACGCTCTACTAGTCCCGATAGTGGACAATAAACACTTAACGAAGACGACGACGACAATGATTATTATGGCGCCCACATCCCGCCTTGACCCGAGATGCTGCCACATGTTGGATTTACTCATACGCATAGTAAGATGTCATCACCACTTATTCAACGAGCAAACCGTACATTTACACTAAAGTTCAACCCAACAGAGCCCGTTGATCAGCAATCGGTTTTGATACAGAAATTCAAATCACTTTGTCAAATCAATAGGTTTATTTTTTAGGTTTGACCTTGGAAAAGTAAACATATGATTAGAATTTGAAAACAAATTCGTCCCACCATTTTTTGTCGGAAAAAAAACACAAACAAAATGACGTGAAAAAGTAGCACCACTTCTGAAATACCCATCTGTCTTTAACCTACCTTCATCTTCCATTTTCATATCTTCAGTTGCGATTGAATGTGTGAGTTTAGCTGCTTCAGTCTCAGGTAACAGATCTCTGCTACTCAATGCTGATTCACTAGTGTGTGTGTTTTTGATGAATGCTTTCAATTGCTGTTTTTGAACTTGAATTCCATGTTAGTTGCAGGTTTAGTTAGTTAGTTTCTGAGAAGCAGTTATTGCTATTTGTTAAACTGTTTAGTTACAGATGTTACCTGCTTCAGTTTGTTTGAAAAGTCAAACGTTCACACTGTGTACTGTAAATTCTAGGGTTTTGACTTTCAACGGATGTAAATTGTAAATGGTGAAAGCTTAAACACAGGGGGATAACTGATAAGCATGGAGGATAACAAAAAAGGTGGTGAGGTGGTGGTGACAGTCTCCGGGGAAGACAGACATGAAAGACCTCCTAAAATCCCCAATCCTGAAACGTTAACCAGGCGAAAAACCTTGGCCAGATCGATTAACTCCAAGCCGAAATCCAGGTTTGGTGAACAACCTTTGATTGATCACAACCTGTTCGATGAAATGCCTGAACCAGTTAGCCAGACCTCAAACTCGCCTAGAGGAACAGCATCGAATCGGGCCTCACCTATAATGGCAGGCAGCACTACTGCTTCTCCAAATGGTACATTGTTGAAAGAGACGACAAGAACTATTTCCATAACTCCGAAAACGCCATTAATGGCATCTCCTGGAGGTACAGGTGCAGGGGGAGTGGATGAGGATGAAGAGATTTACAAGAAGGTGACCATAAAAAAGAATCTGAAGTATAAGAGAGTCAAGATGAAAGTTCTGTTTGAATGGATGGTGTTTCTGTTCCTTATAAGTTGTGTAGTTGCTAGCTTGACGGTTAACGAGTTAAAGGGTTACAAAATCTGGAGCTTGGAGTTATGGAAATGGCTTGTGCTCGTAACAGTGATCATTTGTGGTATGTTGGTTACCAATAAGCTTATGCATTTTATCGTGTTGTTGATAGAATTGAATTTCTTGTTGAGAAAAAAGGTGTTATATTTTGTTCATGGGCTAAAGAAGAGTGTTCAAGTATGTATTTGGTTGACTGTTGTTCTTGTTACTTGGACATTGTTGTTTAATAGCCAAGATGTTGAAAGATCAAAAGCCGCCACCCGAGTTTTGGACTATCTTACTTGGACTATAGTTTCCTTATTGGTCGGTGCAGTTTTGTGGCTATTAAAGACTTTATTGCTTAAAATCTTGGCAACGTCATTCCACGTCAGCAATTTCTTTGATAGGATTCAAGAATCAATCTTTCTTCAGTATGCTCTTCTAACCCTATCGGGCCCGCCAGTTTTGGAATCTTTAGAAATGGTTGGGGCGAGTACAGGCACCGTTCAGTTGAGTTTTCAGGTGAAGAGAGAAGGGAAAGAAGCAAAGACAAAAGATGTGATTGATGTAAATAAACTTCATCAAATGAAAAGAGAGAAAGTGTCTGCTTGGACTATGAAGATGTTGGTTTGATGTGATTTCAAATTATGGGCTCTCAACCTTTTCTGGTAAGCTTGAAGAAAGCGCATATGATAGGCCAAGTGAATCTGCAGATAACCAAATTTCTAATGAGATGGAAGCAATTGCTGCTGCTTATCATATTTTTAGAAATGTTGCTCAGCCTAGTTCTACGTAAGAACATCTACATCTCCAAGATCTTTAAATATGTTTTCATTCATTAATAAACATTACATGCTTACGATGTAGATACATTGAAGATGTGGATTTAAGGAGATTTATGATCAAGGAAGAGGTAGATCATGTGTTTCCACTGATTGATGTCGCTGATAAAGGACAAATTGATCGAAAAACTTTAACAGAATGGGTGGTAAGACTCTTATCTCGTTCATATGATGGAAAACTATAAAAGGATAAATATTCTAATAAAATTGGAGTACAATTTGTTAAAGATTTGAACCAAATGAGTTCTAGAACAAGAACAAAAGGAAAGTGATTACTTTCTTACATTTTCCACAAATCCCACATGAGATCCTATGATCATAACCTCACTGAAATTCATCTAACTTTGTTACTTTATGCAGATAAAGGTTTACAATGACCGGAAAGCTTTAGCACATGCTTTAAGTGATACAAAGACAGCAGTAAAACAATTGGACAAGCTTGTTACAGCTGTCTTGATTGTTGTAGTTTTCGTCGTGTGGCTTCTTTTGACAGAAATTGCTTCAACCAAAGTACTTGTTTTACTCTCATCACAGCTTGTTGTAGCTGCTTTCATATTTGGAAACACTTGCAAGACTATTTTTGAAGCTATTGTGTTCGTTTTCATAATGCATCCATTTGATGTTGGTGACCGTTGTGTCATTGGTGGGGTTCAGGTACCATATGTACAGTTTATGTTATTTATACTCCCTCTCTATCTCCTCCCCTGCAACAATTTCCTTTCCAGGGGTCGGAAAGTTTTAAAAAAGTATGAAATATTCATTCGACATCCCGAAATGGACAACATTTCTGGTTTTCTTTGGTGGTTCAGGTTTAATTTAGTTTGTAGCATTTGATTGATGGACTATCTGTTATTTGACAGATGATTGTTGAAGAGATGAATATCTTAACGACAGTTTTCTTGAGATATGACAAGGAGAAGATATATTATCCGAATTCGGTTTTGTCTACAAAGCCTATTAGCAATTTCTATAGAAGCCCTGATATGGGAGATAGTGTGGAATTCTCTGTTGATTTTGGAACACCTTTTGAGACAATTGGGCTATTGAAAGACAAGATAAAAATGTAAGTTAATACACACACCACATTTTACATTTTCACATGCATCCGATTTCCATGATTATAATAACAAATCTTTTCTACATAATTTTGGCTATATGGTTAGGTATTTGGAGAAGAATCCCCAATTTTGGCACCCAAATCACAATTTTGTTGTGAAGGAGATTGAAAATGTAAACAAAATAAAAATGGCCCTGTTTTTCAATCATACAATGAATTTTCAAGATAATGGTGAAAGGAACAGGAGGAGAAGTGAATTGCTTTTAGAGCTGAAGAAACTATTTGAAGAGTTGAAGATCAAATGCAACCTCCTTCCTCAAGGTGTTCATCTGCATCATCCGGAAACAACAACTGGGCCCACCAAATAATCACACAACCTTGTGTTTAAAGGTCTCATCTTTCTTTGCTATATATGATATGAAAGAAATCACAACTTTTGATTTGATTGTCCATGTAGTTCACTAAATGTGTTTTGACCTTTAGTCAATATCTAAGATACCAGAAATAGGTAGCCATATTAGCATACTAACTTTACATTCAATTTTAATCACGCAGCTTGGATTCTCTGTTTTTTTGCATTCAGGAAAGGTTTGTCTTTATCCCACCCTTTCCAGAGACCCTACCAATAGCTCTACTATGAGTGAAATTTTACTGGGTATGTTTGGTTGTTTGTTCGTTTAGTATGTGATGGTTTGATATTTGCATTTTGTTTATGGTGACAATTTAGAAGAGAGAAGCTTCCATCTATGCTTCCAAGACTTGCAGTCACTCTTAAAGCCATATGAATAGAATAACATCACATGGTTACTTGTTCTCATGGTTAATTTTATGCCAAGATGGGTTTTTTTCCTCCCTTCCTGAGATATGCTGCATTGTTTGGATTTTTTATCTTATAAAGTATTTTATGGTGTGTTGTACGACTAAGATTGTTCTTTTGAGATGTGTTGCATTGTGACTCATGTTCTTGCATGCGACACCCAGGGACGTCTCTGAGATTTCAGGTGCCCCAGACGAGTACTAAAAAATGGACCCTTAAATATAATTTTTTTTCCAAACATCGATGCTAATTGTAATAACAAAAAACAAAAAAAAAGTATTTATGAGCCTCTCAACAAAATTTTCATCTACTTATTTTGGTTCTAATTTAAAAAAAAATTATTTATATATATACACATACTTTTTTTAAAATTTGGGCCCCCGTGAAAATGGGCCCCAAGCGACCGCTGATGCCAGCTTGGGCTATGAGACACCCCTGGCGACACCTTAGGAAATCCGTCAGTTCACAGGAGTGATACCGTGACATAAGCATTGTCACATCAAATACATTTGGACACTTTAGCTCTAGACGAGGGAAAAAACCACGGCTAGATGTCCTTGAGTGGAGAAATTTTAAATTGGGTGGTCGGAAATCTTCACTCAGGTAACTAAAAACAAAACGAATCACAAATATAGACCATGTGATATGTCCATATTTCGGTTTCGGTTCCTAAGTTTAAGAAATTACACATTTGGTCTATTTGCTCAAACGTAACACATTTGGTTCTTCGAGTGGATACATGTAAAAATGTGGTTATCACTAATATTAAACATTCTGATATGCCTGCTTTTAAACTTGATAATGTTACTGAATTTTAGAAATTAATTGGTAAGTTTTATTTCTTTAAGAGAAAAGATGGAAAATTTTGAAAACAGAGTCAAGGATCAACATGCATATGTTTTTACTAAAAGTTTGAACATGAAACATGAGTGTTTTTGTGTAAAGACTGCAGATGATTAAAATGTCACAGGTTTAAATTGAAAGGGGTGTTAAAATACATCAATTCATTAACATACATATGTAATATTTGTTGATTAAGCAAAACTAACTTTAAATGTTCAGTTTCAGGTTCCGGTTTCTTCTGAGCCAGCACATGCAAGGACCAACCTCAACTCTAAACCCTTCCATTTTAATAGTTAGTTAGATAGTTTAGTTTTTATTGAACATATTTTATATCTTATTACAGAATTTTGATGGAAATGATTTTTGTTTTATTTTACAGTTTTTGTATTTATTTTGCAGTGTTTTATTATTTATTTGGGATGTTTGCATTTACAAGAAATCAATCATAATTTTTATTTATTCATTTTTTAAAATGGATATCGACGGAATGTGCCATTGCTGATCTGTCAGTGAAAATACCGTCGTTGATCTAGACCAGTCATGAACTACAACGTGGCCCGACTACTTTCCAACCTACAATCAATGAAGAATCATTCGAGTTTAAACCGCAGTTCATTGACATGGATCATTTGGAGATGCGAGTTTGATGGATGACCCGACGAAAATACCAATGCTCCGTAGAGAATTTTCTCGCAATTTGTGACTTGTTCAAAGCAAATGGTGTGAAATACATTGCGAAACTTACCATGATCCCTTTGGTTATCTGATATTAAGTTGTTTCTCATATAAATTATGCAGATAACAGACATTGTTACTAATCATATGCTTGAACCCATATATGATTTCCAACTTCACAAAGTACAAAAAAAACATACACCAGAAAGACTATCATAGCTTGAATAATAGAAACAATTACCTCAATAGTTCATACAGTGATGACATGCATCCAGTTATTGAAACGCGAAAGGTTTATCCACGATTCACTCGTCAATGCTCGGGCCCTTTGACCTTTCTGTATTGAATCTTTTCATCCATTTCTTTTGGGACGAGGTAAGATGAGATATTGATGTATGAAACGGGCCCGTCTGAGATAACGGGCCTTTTAGAGACGATTCTGCGGATGGAAGCTCAGCAGGAAGCGCAGAAGCAGTGCTAGTTAAGGCGTTTAGCACCAGGAATGCAAGTATTGGAGAAAGATCCAATGTCCCTCCAAGTGGTGGGATGACCCCGCGAAAGATGTTTAAGTACGGGTCACATAAAGTGCTGTAGAAAACAGAACCCGACAAGATTTAGATGATTAAATCGACAAAAATATTGTTTGGTAAAGTGAATAACTAATGTAGTATAGTATCATGGTTTTCAAGAAAGATACCTGAGGGGATTCACAATGGCTGGAGGTGAGTTGGGAAACCAGGTGAGAACTAGCCTCACAACCAACAATGTGTTGTAGATATTTAAGAAATTTAGAACACCATTAGATACCACAAGCCCTGCCACTGAATCTCCTGGAATAATGGCGGCAAATTCGTGATTCGATAGAGACCTCGAATTCCTTTGATTTCTGCAGTTAATCTGAAACAGCGAAAAGAGTTTAAACAAGCAAGGAAATATTATAAGTTTAGTCAGAAATGGGTTGATTGTGGTTATATTCTATATCTCTAACGGGTCAAATGGATGAAGGTATAAATGCTTACTACAAATGAAATAAGTCAAACGGGCCAAAAGTTGCCCAAAACTTGTATTCAAATGCATACAGCCTCCTAAACAACTTACCCAAAAAAATTGTAGTAACATAGTTTTCATAATCATATTTGATACATTATAAATTTATAAAATTCAAAAACCGACAAACGCGTTTGGGGGTCAATCCAGCACGCACTGTTTTAACTTGAAAATTACTCTTTTTGACCCATTATCAAACCACTTATTAACATGGTCTATCCCACTATACTAATTATTTTATTATCTAAAATACCCCCGCAGTCCGAGCGGAGGTTCATGAATGCTCGGACTGTAGCAAAAATCCAATGAGGATAGTTTGTAAATGATGATATCCGATAACAGGTGAAGAACATTCAGCATACAAAAATGCTTTTTTATGGTGTGTATATGCAGGGCCGTGCAAGTATCGGGCAGCCCGAGAACCCGACCCTTGAAAACCGAGACCGACCGGAGTAGGTACTGTACAGTGCAGTCCTCGGTCCTTGATACTAATATACACCAAAAAGAGTTCAACTGAAGTCATATTTTGAAACTTGTGACTTGAAACTTAACATATTCATCAGATTTATGTCAAGCTAGAACTTTTTATTAATATTTTGTGACTTAACAAGTGAACATACTCATCAACATGAACTTCATCTATACATACATACAATATGTATAATACGCAACAAAAAATGTTCTTGCTAATGGTATTTATGTATAATACGCAACAAAAAATGTTCTTGCTAATGGTATTTTTATAAAAGGGAAAATTTCACTGAACAGTAACCAAGTTCTCATATGTTTCATTTTAGTCACTCAAAAAAAATTTTGTCTCGTTAAAGTCCCTCAAGTTTCATCAGTTGTTTGAATGTTACCTAATTACGAGGTTAAGATGTTCCTTTTTTCTATTTCATTTTATAGATGTCATACATTTTGGATTTTATGTTCACCATACCCGTGTAATGAGATCTAAAAAATAGTAACATGTAAGCAGGTAATTGCGTAAGATTGGAACAACACTTAAAAGCTCGATTAACTTTAATAATACAAAAAATGTATCAGAGACGCTATGAACTAAAAATACCCTAAATTATGACAATGTAAATCAACCAAAACGGATGTACAACGATAAAATTACCTGACAGAAGTTGTTGTACTCGGAGTAAAGAGAATGCAATTTGGTGAAAAGGGGGTTTTCGGAAGCGAAGAGGTGCAAAAAATTGATGCATTTGTGAATGGAGTTATGAATGTTGCGAATCAAATTGGTGGAAGATTCAGTGACTATTTTCTGGATATGATTGGTGGCTGTGGGTTTGAAGAAGATGAGAGATGAGGTGTGGAGAGTGGAGAGAGGTAGAGCTATGATCGGTGTATTGTTGGTGGAATTGACGGTCCACTCATGGTTGTTTGATGCGGGATTATTATCCAACGAATCGTGTGTTGATGAAGATGGTAATGAAGGATGCATTGTTGTTATGAGGAAGAAGTTGAACAATATCCTTTTTTGACTTGAAAAGAGAGATTGAAGATAGGATATGGTTGGAGCCAGATTTCCATCCTTCCCCTCACTTGTTATGTTATGAAGGATGCATTGTTACCGACCGGTTTTAAAAACCGGATAATATTAAAATCTATAAATGAGGTTTTGAAATGAAAAGAAAATAAATTATTAAAATATGGTCTAATCATCGGGTCCGGTTCAATTGATTTGACTTGTAACTAGCTTGTTTAAATGAGGCCGGTTCAAACTTTAAACATAACTTGTTAGTATGATGTGAGTGTTGTAGCAATCTAGGTTTCATTGGTGGTTGGTGTAATTTGTTGATTGATATGTGCTAAATTTTGTGTACTTGACAAAGCATGTAACCAGCCTGTTTAAATGGGGTTGCCGGCGGCAGGGGTATGGTCGACGGTAGCAGTGACGGTGGGCGGTGGCGGTGCTCATTGGTGGTGGGCGGTGGCGGGTGTGGTCGGCAGCGACAAGGGCATGGGTGGTATGTGGTGATCAACGGTGATGGTGGTGGTGGCGGTGGTCGGTGGCAGCAGTAACATCAGTGGTTAGTTGCGGTGCGAGGTAGCGGAAATGACCCTAAGTGGTCGGAGATCTCATGTGAGAGGTTGGTGTGAGATGCCACCGTGTGATTGACGGAGATCTCAATTGGGGGGCTCACTAAAATGTGAGGGTATACCCCTTACCCTAAGAGTCTCCATGGGATTTGTTTTTTACTCAAATCAAACAAAAAATTCAGTTTTTAAAAACTATTCGGTTTCAATTTTTAAGGATTTCATGCTATGTTTGGTTTCAGTTTTTTGGGTTTTACCATTTGTGCTTGAAATTTTTGAGCCGAAAAAAGACAAAAAAAAATTGAATTTGGGCCTCAAATTTTGACATAAGTTCGTATTTTTTATTAATTAGTGATTAATTGATTATTACACATTTTGATTAGTAATTTTTAGTTACACCATATATTAATTTCTTATAAATTATTAACATCCAAAAATAAAATTTATAATCTATAAATTCAAGAACAAACATTCAAATAAAATGAAGTATCCCTAAATTTATAAATGTGAATATTAATAGTCTAATATTAATTCATAATTGTCATGATTTTAATTCGTATGTGAACTTATATGATAACGTTAGCCCATTTGTGAACTAGTACTTTTGAGCTTTTTTCCGCAATAGAAAAGGAAGCTGCAATTTTATTCTAGTATTTGACATGGCTCATAGAGTTGCTTTGTAATAATCTATATCTATACTATATAATAAATGAAGGTTTTGAGATGTCACGTGTCGTCTCCATATTCAATCTCATTATTTTTTCCCGCCTCTCTCTCGTATTAAATACACATTCTATAATTTAATAATAATATATTTTTAAATAAAATACAAATCTTTATATTAATAAATCTCCTGACATATTTTGACGGGTGTATGAGTTAACAAATTATATTGTATTCTACATTTATTCAACCCGTGTAAAACACGAGTTTTTAAAAAATTATTTTTTTATTACTTAATATATAATATTATATTTATTCAACCCGTGTAATACACGGGATTTTAACCTGGTTGTATTTATATAACATGGCTCAAACAGTTGCTCCATTAAGTTGTTGTGTGTTATGGACCACGAGGCCATAGCCTATAAGTGATATAATGCATGTCTTACATTATCCACAATGTAGTGTCTCCTAGTGTTAAAAATTGTTGAAAAGAATGTTATTTAAAACAGTTATTCCATTAAGTTGTGTTAAATTGAATGGCTTTATTTGTAATTACCCGAGTAGAGATATCCGGTCACCCACCTAAAGTTTCTCGCACCCAAACACATTTGGTGTGGATAACGAACTGATTATGCATGACATATCTTTATATCACAGTATCTCTCATTTGAACTAACGGTTGAGGACCGACATAGGATTTGCCAGTAAGATGTCACATGCAAGAACATGAGTCATGATGCAGCATATCTTAAACGAACAATTCGAGTCATACAACACACCATAAACACAAGTGCAACATCTCTCTCCAGGGGCGTCTTTTGGGTAAAGCAAGTAAACCTTTATATTTGGGTCACCAAATAATAAGGGCCTCAATTTTTTAGATTTGGATTTTCATTTATAAGGTAAACTAACAGATTTGGATTTTCGTTTATAAGGTAGATTGGCTGAACTTCTAAAGTAATTCTAGTTGGAAGTTAGAAACTTGGGTTTTCTGTAATTCTACTTGTATGCTATCACAATTCCCAAGTACAATTCACTACATTCTTTGCTTAATTTTTTGATTAATTGACTAACTTGAATTTATTAATTTGTTTTAATTTGTAAATTAGCCCTAATCTGTGATAAATATTGCTCTATTTATGTCGAATTGAATTATGAAGCATGAATCCGGTCATTTTAAAATAAAACAAAAAATAAACATAAACTAGAAGCTGAAATGGAATCACAAAAAGGTTCTTTACTAAAATTCATAACCCTAAAAGATAATGCACCTCTAGATGTAGATAAATCTCTAGATATAGACGAACCTATAAACATGAAAAGGGGCCTCAAATTTTTACTTCGCTTTAAGCCACCAAAATGATTGAGCCGCCCCTGTCTCTCGGAAGGGAGGAAAAAACCCATCTTGGCATAAAATTAACCATGAGAACAAGAAGTAACCATGTGATGTTATTTTATTCATATGGCTTTAAAAATGACTACCAAGTCTTGGATAGCATAGATGAAAGCTTCTCTCTTCTAATTTGTTACACAAACAAAATTCAAACCATTACATACCTTCCCTAAAATACATATATGGCAGCCTCATGTTGTGTGCAGGAGATTCTTAATCCAAAAATCTGCTTCAAAACATAGAATCCAAGCTGCTGTGATTAAAAAGGAACGCGAAGTTAGTAAAAGTATACGTTATTTCAATAATAATCCAACTTTTTTAAGTAAAAAACGATTTCAGAGGTTGTATACATTAAGAATACACTTTAAGCTAATTTCAAACCATTTCTTTATATAATTTCTATGATTTTACCATCTTTAATAAAAGTGAGATTGAGCTCTTTCACATCCTTCTCTATGATCTTTTGGAGACTCCTAGTGTTTTTTTTTTCCTTTTTTTTGGATGACAGTGAGATTTTATAAATTTAAAAAAATTCTAGCAAGCAGCTAGAATCAAACCGTACATGATCAATCGATTACATGGTGGTTAACAAAATCGAATTTACACCAAATTGACCATTCTAAAAGTGTTTTGTTCTATTCTTTACCCACAAAAAGCCCGGTATCTTCTCCACCAAAGTATTCTCAATTTGGCAAAGTTTTCTAGATAAGAATACATTTATACCCATTGTCAATTGTCAAAAATTATTGATGAATATGGTTCTAGTTCACAAGATTCTCCCTATTTGGTTAAAGGTCAAAACAAGTTTATTGAACTATATGGAGAATCAAAAGTTGTGGTTTCTATCATCAGGCCCGGTCTTGAGAATTCTTAAAACATTTTGGGTCAGGGACATGTAAAAAAAATCCGAGCCTCTAAAATATAAAATCAATAATCATATATAAAAAAATTCCGGGCCTAGATTGGATATAATAGGTATTTCATAGTTGGGTTAGTGTATTTAGATTTTAGTTAAGGAGTTGGGCCTTTTAATTTCTATGTTGATCAGGCTTTTATTTGGTTTACAATATATATTCATTTTTTTTTAAAACACATATATGATACATATATATATATATATATATAAATTTTAAAACTTCGGGCCTCGAGGGTTATCGGGCCTGGAGCCGTAGCCCACTTTACCCCCCCCCCCCTTGTAAGTCGGCCCTGTCTATCATATCATATATAGCAAAGAAAGATGCGACCTTTAAGTTAAACACAAGGTGGTGTGATTATTTGGTGGGCTCGGTTGTTGTTTCTGGATGATGCAGATGAACATCTTGGGGAAGGAGGTTGCATTTGATATTCAACTCTTCAAATAATTTCTTCAACTCTAAAACCAATTCACTTCTCCTCCTGTTCTTTTCAGGGTAATCTTGAAAATTCATTGTATGAGTGAAAAACAGGGCCATTTTTATCTTGTTTACATTTTCAATCTCCTTCACAACAAAATTGTGATTTGGGTACCATAATTGGGGATTCTTCTCCAAATACCTAACCATAAGTAACAATATTATTCATTATATAACCAGAATTTATGTAGAAAAGATATGTTTTTATAATCATGCAAGTCGGATGTATGTAAAGTATTGTGTATTAACTTACTTTTTTATCTTGTCTTTCAATAGCCCAATCTTCTGTAAAGGTGTTGCAAAATCAATATAGAATACCACATCATCTGACATATCCGGGCTTCTATAGTAATTGCTGATGGGCTTTGTAGACAAAGCCACATTGGGATAATATATCTTCTCATTGTCATATCTCAAGAATACCGTCGTTAAGATATTCATCTCTTCAACTATCATCTGTCAAGTAACAGATAGTACATCAATCATACGTTATAAACTAAATTAAACTTGAACCACCCAAGAAAATTATAAATATTGTCCATTTCGGAATGTCAATGAATATTTCATCATTTTCATTGTTGAAAAATTTCCAATTTATACATATGGATCCCAAAATGGAATTTTTTGCAATTTTCATGGGGAGGAGAGAGTGTAAATAACATAAAATCTACATATGGTACCTGGACCCCATCAATGACACAACGGTCACCAACATCAAACGGATGCATTATGAAAACGAACACAATAGCTTCAAAAATAGTCTTGCAAGTGTTTCCAAATATAAAAGCAGCTACAACAAGCTGTGATGAGAGTAACACAAGTACTTTGGTTGAAGCAATTTCTGTCAAAAGAAGCCACACGACGAAAACTACAACAATCAAGACAGCTGTAACAAGCTTGTCCAATTGTTTTACTGCTGTCTTCGTGTCACTTAAAGCATGTGCTAAAGCTTTCCGGCCATTGTAAACCTTTACCTGCATGAAGTAACAAACTTACATGATTTCAGTGAGTAATTATTCACAGTTTTTCACCTTTTCTTCTAATTTTGAGGTTATGATCATAGGATCTCGTGTGGGATTTGAGAAAAATGTAAGAAAGTAATCACTTCCCTTTTGTTGTTTGTACTAGAGCTCATTTGGTTCAAATCTTTAACTAACTGTACTCCAATTTTATTAGAATATTTATCCTCCTATAGTTTTCCATCATATGAACGAGATAAGAGTCTTACCACCCATTCTGTTAAAGTTTTTCGATCAATTTGTCCTTTATCCGCGACATCGATCAGTGGAAACACATGATCTACCTCTTCCTTGATCATAAATCTTCTTAAATCCACATCTTCAATGTATCTACATTGTAAACATGTAATGTTTATTAATAAATCATCAATAAATGAAAACATATTTAAAGATCTTGTAGATGTTCTTACGTAGAACCAGGCTGAGCAACATTTCTAAAAATATGATAAGCGGCAGCAATTGCTTCCATCTCACTAGAAATTTGCTTATCTGCAGATTCACTTGGCCTATCATACGCGCTTTCTTCAAGCTCACCAGAAAAAGTTGTGAGCCCGGAATTTGAAATCACATCAACCAACATCTTCATAGTCCAAGCAGACACTTTCTCTCTTTTCATTTGGTGAAGTTTACATACATCAATCACATCTTTTGTCTTTGCTTCTTTCCCTCCTCTCTTCACCTGAAAACTCAACTGACCGGTGCTTGTACTCGCCCCAACCATTTCTAAAGATTCCATAACTGGCGGGCCTGATAGGGTAAGAAGAGCATACTGAAGAAAGAATGATTCTTGAATCCTATCAAAGAAATTGCTGACGTGGAATGACGTTGCCAAGATTTTAAGCAATAAAGTCTTTAATAGCCACAAAAACGCACCAACCAATAAGGAAACTACAGTCCAAGTAAGATAGTCCAAAACTCGGGTGGCGGTTTTTGATCTTTCAACGTGTTGGCTATTAAACAACAATGTCCAAGTAACAAGAACAACAGTCAACCAAATGCATACTTGAACACTCTTCTTTAACCCGTGAACAAAATACAACACTTTTTTTCTCAACAAGAAATTCAATTCTATCAACAACACGATAAAATGCATAAGCTTATTGGTAACCAACATACCACAAATGATGACAGTTACGAGCACAAGCCATTTCCACAACTCCAAGCTCCAGATTTCGTAATCCTGCAACTCGTTAACCGTCAAGCTAGCAAACACACAGCCTAAAAGGAACAGAAACACCATCCATTCAAACAGAACTTTCATCTTTACTCTCCTATACTTCAGATTCTTTCTTATGGTCACCTTCTTGTAAATCTCTTCATCCTCATCCACTCCCCCTGCACCTCCAGGAGATGCTGTTAACGGAGTCTTTCCAGTTATGGAAATAGTTCTCGCCGGTGTACCATTTGGAGAAGCAGAAGGGTTGCTTGCCACTCTAGGTGAGGCCCGGTTAGATGCTGTTCGTACAGGCGAGTTTGCAGTCTGGCCAACTGGTTCAGGCATATCATCGAACATGTTGTGGTCAATCAAAGGCTGTTCACCAAACCTTGATTTCGGCTTCGAGTAAATCGATCTTGTCAATGTTTTTCGCCTGGTTAGGGTTTCAGGATTGGGGATTTTCGGAGGCCGGTTAGGGCTGGGCATAAAACCAGCATTTTCCGGTTGTGAATCACCGGATTTTCTGTGAGGTGACTCGTTAACACCACTTGCATTTTTCACATCTCTCACCTCGCCGGAGATTGTCACCGCCACGTCACCACCTTGTCTGTTCTCCGCCATGGTTATCAGTTATCTCCCCTGTGTTTACCGTTTACAATTTACATCCGTTGAAAGTCAAAACCCTAGAATTTACAGTACACAGTGTGAACGTTTGACTTTTCAAACAAACTGAAGCTAATAACATCTGCAAGTCTGTAACTAACAAATTTTAAAAAAACTAATTACAATAACTAAACCTGCAACTAACATGGATTTCAATTTCAAAAACAACTGAAAGCGTTCATCAAAAACACACACACATGGAAAAATAGTCAAAATACAAGAGATATGTCACCTGAGACTGAAGCAGCTATCACTTCACCAGTTCACCAATTTGCCATGGAAGATTAAGATGAAGATGAGCTAAATAGGATTAATGTTTCTAGAGAGAAGTGTTATTGATATAAAATTATAAATGATAAAAACACATACTGGCACCCTGACAAACACGCACACATGCAATATGAACTCCTGGATGTGAAAATGGAGGATTAAGAGAGAAAGAAAGTGGGTGATGAGGTGGCCGGAGAAAATTCCGGCGGCAGCGAGAAGGGAATTTTGAGAGGATTTGTGAAAAATGGTGCCACTGTTCGTTTGGCTTTAAAAAAAAGGAGAAAGCTCAAGACTATATAAAGAAAACTTTTTTTTTAATCCTTGTCACTAACGAGACTTGAACCGATAACCCTAGGAGGAGAGGGTCTAGGATTCGAATCCGGGTTGCACGTGTAAAGACGCAACATAATCGGTTGTTCCAGTCCATTGTTTGTTACTTCCACCTCCTATATATAAACACAAAAAAAAAAGTTGGAAATTAAAAAATAAAATAAAGAAATCATTTTTGCTCATGCTTGTACCTTATGCTTCCTCTCTTGTACCTAATGTGTGAACGTAAATACCAACCAGTCTTTAATATATATCAGTAGAGCAAACACCTTATTTACATATATAGATAATATTATAATTCATTCTATTTTATATCGTTGTTTGTTTGTTTGTTTGGTTATTCATTTTTTTCTTACATAAGTATCATATACAACTCTACCAGTCATATACTTACATAACTGTAACTTCAATTCACAATAATATAAAATTATGATTCAAAGGCTTATAATCTTTTCCCAATATCTAGCTTCTCACATAACTAAAAACATTTATATGGATATTTGTATGATAAGATAAAAACAATGTAAAAGTAGTATTTTTTAAATGACGTGTAACAAAGATTTTTTTAAAACGATAAATAAATCAAAGTTGCACACTTTAAAAGAAACAGACAACAGTTTTTTTTAAATGACAGCACACATCTATACATACTAATAAATAAAAGTTTTTGATGTCACATATCATTCTCTTATGTATCCAAATCCTTTTTTTCTCGCATCTCTCTCCTAATAATTATATAAATTTATTTAGTTGTTTTTAAAAAAATTTGTTTCCCGCCTCTCTCTCCTATAAATAATGATTTATATATTTCATTTTATAAAACGTTTTTTATTTAAAAAATATGTTTGTTCAGAAAATATTTTTATAAATTAAACATTTATTTCATTCTTTTTATAAAACATTTTTAATAAATAACTATGTAACGTCCATAAAATTTGTATTAAAAAGTTATTTAATATATCATAAATATGCAATGTCTAAATTTTTATTACTAAGGGTGGACGGAGTCGACGAGCGGGTTGGGCACAGGTTCCACGAGTTGGACGGGTAACACAGCCGCAAGGTATGCGGGTTCCGCACGGGTTGTGTGGCATGCGTTAATATACCCGTTCATACCCGCATGTTCCAGTGGTTGAGGAAGGTGTGGCACGATTGGTTCTGGTGGTTAGGGCTTATTGGTTCCACACCCTTTCTTTAGGGTTGGAGAGGGTAAAAATGACATGGCAAATTCTCATTGGGTGAAATGAGAGGGTTCTATGGGTTTTTATTTACCACTCCCTCCACTCTAAGTATATAATATTGTATTTATTCAACCCGTATAATATGCGGGATTCTAAGCTAGTTTTATATATTTTATAGGATAAGTTTTTTTTCTGTGTATTATCAAAGGTATATTTTTTACTTTAGTGGGACTTGAACCCATAATCCTTAAATTTTTTAAATATTAAAAAGGTTTTACCTTTATCGTTAAATAATGGGTGATTAATCATCATTTTGTTCGAAACAGAATAATGGGTGATTTAAGTGTAAATAAATAATGGGTCTATTTAATAATACAAGTAGAAATCATATCGTCACCTTAACTAACCTTTTATCGTTTAAGAAAATGACTTCCTTAATTCTTTGCAACAGAAAGTCCATCCAAGAGAGCGGTGGGCCACCTACTTTTTATTTTAGCTTTTTCACGTTTTTTATATTTTTAAAAATATCCCCTTGATAAGTTAATTTATTACATATTTATTCGACGCTTAATTTTAATTACATATTTTCATTTCCTAAAACTTATATATTCTATATTTACTCAATTCATTTAAAATAATTTATTGAATTACTATTTTACCCTTAATGAGCCAATTAAAGTACTATTTACATATATTCTCTTCCTAAATGTATCAATTTACATGTAAGGGTAAATAGGTAATTGTGTAAGCATTGGGTAAATATGTAATTGAGTTTTATGGTTGAGTATATATGTTATTAAGGAGGTTAAGAGGGAGAAATATGTAAAAAAAACTCTTTAAAAGGCATGGTCGCAAAAGTCGCTAGGCGCTCCCTAGTCGGAGTCGGGAGTACTCGGCCTAGGCGGAGAGTACCCGGGGAGTACTCGGCCTAGACGGAGAGTACTCGGGCTAGACGGAGAGTACTCGGGGAGTACTCGGCCTAGACGGAGAGTACTCGGGGAGTACTCGGCCTAGGCCTAGAGTACTCGGGCCTCGGCAGCCTATCTTATAGCGATTACTCGGAGACCTTGTTTTACAACCATGTTAAAAAGGAAAGCCCATTATAATATCTCAGAAAGTTTATTTAAATAAAAGAAGTGTTGAGATATATTCATATTATTGTTTTGGTCCTTATATTTGAGAATTTGTACTCTTAATCCATTATATTTATTTTTCGAGTGTAATTAGTACTTGATACTGACAGACGTTAGAATTTTTAAACAAATCAATTAACTAAATCTTTCACGACCTCTCTCTTCTCTCCTTCTCACACAAACACACATCCCTGAATTGAAAATATGTATTTGAAATGAAAAAATCAAGGTAAAGATGTGTATGAAAGGTCAAGACATCATTTACGGTTTTGATTTCAAATTTCAACTATTTTTTGTTAAGGATTCTTCTATTATGGTATCGATTTTGATTTACCAATGGTCTCAGTTATGTTTCTTGATTATGGTTTGGATTTCGAACGTTTCTTGATTATGGTTTCAACCTTTGCCGGATATTTTAAGTTAATAAGTTTTCACATTTAAAGCAACGTACTTTCCAAAACTTGCAATGCGATTGTGCAATCCATTGATATTTTACCATCAATGAAGCAGATTGTAGATACTAATCAAAAGGTAGGTTTACATTTATCACCTGCACATGCATTTACGAAGTACACGTAACATTTTTTTTTCAACAACCAAGGAAACACATGTAACATGTAAGTTTGTCATTGGGTCGGTGACTCAATGGAAGTAGGTGATAATTATAAAAAATAAAAATTTACTGAATAATAAACAAATTTCATAATTGTTCAGATTAATTCAAACCGAAAAAAAAATAATTACTAAGTAGCAACCACGATTCATTTAGATGACTTAATTTAAAAAAAATAATACTTAAAAATAAATATAATAATACAAGTCACTAAAACACAAGATATAAATGTTATTAATTTACTCCATGTAAGTAATGAAAGAAAAAAAAAACTTTAAAAATCCCAACTAGTTCTTTGGTATCATCATGTCATTGCAAGGGCGTCCAAGGACACAACCATTAGAGATGTTAAATCTGAATTTTTTGCTAAAATGTGTCATGAGGTATTGTGTAATCATATTTAGGGTTTTTCTCTCTAAGATGACGCATATGGGGTTGTCGCCCTTTCAAAGGGCGACAGGTTCATCAACTTCTCACTCCAATCATTTGATTTGTACTGGTTAGTCAGTGTACTAAAAGCTGTCGTCATTCCAAAGGGCGACAGCTTCTAGTCACACGTCCACTTCAGCTTAATATCCTGGTCACTATCCTTGTCATTATCCTAGTCAAAGCTGTCGCCATTCCAAATGGCGAGAGCTTTCTTAATTGAATAAAAAGTTCTGTAGTCCCATCAACCAGGTACGGATGTCAAAAAAAAATCAAACCTATCGCCATTCCAAATGGCGAGAGGATTTAATAATTTGTGCTGAACTGAGTTGTCCCATCAACCACCCTTGTTACGCGTGTACACAGAAAATTCAAACCTGTCGCCTCTGGGAATGGCGAGAGGATTTAATGATGTACCGACCCAACCATTAAAGCTGTCCCAACCACTCGAAAATGTCCCATCCACTCAAACCCGTCGCCTCTGGGCATGGCGAGAGGTTTAATGATGTACCGACCCAACCATTAAAGTTGTCCCAACCACTCGAAAATGTCCCATCCACTCAAACCCGTCGCCTCTGGGAATGGCGAGAGGTTTAGGTGGAATTAAATGAGACTGGTGGTGTTTTATATATTCGTGTAAACCCATTTTTTCATGAAATATCATAGCAAATCAAAACCATATATTTTATTTTTCCTTTCAATCACAGCAAACCAAATCATCTATTCAACAATTATAATATGGATGTTGGTTTTACATCAGGTCCATTGATCGGTGACTTATTATTTTTAAGTGGTAATCATAGGGCATATCACTATTTTCAAGATCCTACAAACAACAACGCGGTTCTAAGAATTAGACGCGGCGACGAGAAGTTCTGGACACATATCCAGCATAATCCCATCCCCGAGAATGTTATACGTTACATAAACGAGGCAGGTTTTGCGGGTGTAATACTTTGTGGTAGTCGCCGACTTGACCGTCACCTCATTTCCTCGCTTGTTGAAAGGTGGCGTCCTGAAACACACACTTTTCATTTCCCAGTTGAAGAAGTCACGGTAACTCTACAAGACGTACAAGTTTTGTGGGGTTTACCAATAAATGGTAATGTTGTTAGTGGTGTAGATAAAACTTTACAACATGCAGACGTGATTTTAAAAATTCAGAATTTGATGGGTTTTACACCGGGTGAGGGTTTTTTCAAATATCAAAAAATTAATCTACCGCGTCTTCTTGAGCAAATCAAAATTGACTTACCTGTCAACGCAACTGATATACAATGTATGCAACGAGCAAGACTAATAATTTATTACTTGATTGGTGCAACGTTATTTCCTGATTCTGGTAGCAACTGAGTTAATATTTCTCTTATGAAGCACGTCGAAGACCTGACTGAATGTGCCGGGTTTAGTTGGGGAAGTGTCGTATTGGCTTGTTTGTATCGACATTTATGCAGAGCCACAGACATTAATATTCAAGAGTTAGGTGGTCCTTTATTTTTGTTGCAGTTATGGTGTTGGGAGAGACTGCCCGGTTCGCCCCACAAATTTACCATGATATTGATTATACAAAACCATATGGAGCTAGGTATGTGAATTATGTTGTGTAATTATACCTCTTTATTTTAATTTAAGTATAATCATTTTTTTCTTAAATTACATGCGTTGAACCGATTGAGTTTACTTTTTTTTAAAGATGGCGCCTGTCTTTAGATTTTCAAGATAATTCCACCCATTGTTTGGCCGCATATCGGTCTATTTTACATTCTTTAACTGAGGACCAGGTAATTGATATTATAAAAAATATCTTTAATGATACTAATCCTAACCACATAATATATTATTTTAAGTAATAATATATTTTATTTTAACTAAATTTCTTTTTTTATTAGTTTATCTGGACGCCATACGATTCCATTTCTTATTTACTACCCCAAATGTGTAAAGATGGTGAAGACATTTGGAGGAGTGAGACATATTTGATATTTTGGGAAATTGTCGAACCACATTTACCAAGCAGGGTTATGAGACAGTTCAAAATGTTTCAACCAATTCCCACAAATACACTCTTCTCTGTAGAAGAGCATAAAAAGTTCCATGAAATAAATCGTGCGGGTGGACGGCGCGTAAATTGGCTAAACCAGCATAAAAAATATGTTAATGCTTGGATCAATCGTCATGACCAAATTGTGTTTGGAAATTTGTCTAGTTCATATATTGCATGTGAAGAGTACATGACGTGGTTTAGGTCTCGTACCCTACTATATACAAATAATCTTACTTATCAGCAGGTGGCACAAAATGGATTTCCAAATGATGGTGGGAGATTGTAAATGATGGTATTATTACTTTGTTTTTTTATTATTCTATTTTGTTTATGTTAAAAAAATTTAACATACTATTACATATGCAGTATGACGGGATGAGCCAAATTATGCAGCAATCTGGTGAAACTCAAATAAGGGGTATGGCTGACCAATTTTTGAATTTTGCAAATTCACAACATCATATGAACTATCAGCCGACGTATGCGACACAAGGTGGTAACCCTACCGCGGAGAATTATCAAGTTCCTTCGGTAACTCAGGACTTACGGAGACAAAATAGAAGACAACGTCGACATGGTGGCAACACCAACATGGATCATACTTCACAGGTGCAACAAGAGCATTTTTCACCAAATGCGTTGTCAGAACATTTGTCTACCTCAAGTTACCACCCTATTCCTAATTTGGGTGATGATATGTATTCCCCACATGTGACCGAACCACCTTTTAGCCAAAATTATGAGCGTGACGACAGGTCATCATCATTTGGTCTATTTAATCAGTCACACAATTATGATGAGGGGTGTTCGTCAAACTATTACCAACAAAATGATTAAATTTTGGTCAGTCAACAATATCAGTTCCCCACTTTTGGTCAACATGACAATACATCCCCAATACCTGGTTTCTCCGAGTTTGCAAATCCAACACCAATTAATTCGCAACCGTTTACAGGGCGGGTTTCACCTGTTGACATAAACGTCCGACTAAACGAGGCGGGCGAGGGTGACGAGACGGACGAGGTACCATTCCATGGTGAAATGCATGAATACAATATAGCTACCGGTAGACCCAGACGTGAAAATATTCGCCCACCATTATGTGGTACAGGCGGAAGACATGGACCAAATGAAAGACACGGTGGAGGACAAGGCCGACGAAGAAGAAATGGTTAATTTATGTGTTATTATAATGTTTGTTTTTTTTATAATGTAATGTTTTATATTAAAAAGTGATTATTTCCTAACTTTGACCATGTTTAATACTAGTAGAACACGTTTTTCAATACTTTTTGTTTATGTGTTCGTGATCTCTTACGTGAGGGCTTCGCGACGAAACAAAAAATATCGGAAACAAAGCTCATACGAGAGAGATATAACTGGTCTAAGTCGGTGTTTCAGACTTTTTTTAAAGGGTAAATTAAAAAAAATAGTGATTTTTCTCTTTCATGAATCCTAGCCCTATAAATTCTCTCTTGATCCATGGAAAACCCACAAACCCACCATAATTCTCTCTTGAGCCATGGAAAACCACCATGAAATAGAAAATGATCAAGATCAATACCACTCACAACCAATACACAAATCATCAAATTGGATGTCACAACCATGGAGACGTCTTCGAATAAATAAGGGACAACCAAAAGATGTTGGGGCATCATCTTCGTCTGTCGAAGAGAATCAACCAGTTAACCAAAACATAACCCTCCTAAAAAACCAAAATGGGCGACTACGTGTGAAGAGTCGAAAAACTGGCCTGAAAATGTTATCCAGTTTTATAAACACGGAGATGCAGAGGTCTGTTATTTATGTTTATTTGATCATGTTGTATCGCTTGATAAAGTATTTTGGGGTACTCTTTTAGGATGCCAAAACTACGGTCGTTTATCCTCCACGGTAAGATTGAATAGTTTTGTATCTTTTAAATTATGTTTTCCTCTAAAATAATATGTCTTTGTTTTTTTTACAGCATATCGATGCGTGGGTGGAAAGACTAATGATTTGGAGACATACGAAACTAATTAAAAATAGTCCTTTAAATATGCGTTGGGCTATATTAAAACCACAGTTTTACAATCACCTTTACTACAACTAGAAGATATTTTTGCAATTTCAATTAGAACTGGAACAAAAAGATTTTCCCCTCCACTTTGGGAGGTAGATTATATTTATGTTCCACTTTTAATTAGTGCAAGTGAATGGTTACTTATCAGAGTTGATCTCAATAGTATGAATTTAACACAGTACAATTATGATGGTTTTAGCCGCCCAAAATATAAAGAAGTTGTTTATCCGGTGTTGACAAAATTTATTGTCTATTTTGGTGCGTTGTTGGTTAACATCGGGTACTGGAGGAAGTCTGGGAGGGAAGAAAAGATAATCAACATTTACGATAACGATGATTATAAGGCGCGACACATTGGTTGGCAACATCAAAATTCAGGGGTACATGCTTGTATGGTAATTGAACATTTGGTTATGGGTAAACAACTAGAAATACCGATGGATTTTCAAGAGACATCTATGAAGCATCGACGTTCCATGGCTGAGAAATTGTATTATTTTCGATGTCCGACATATGTTAATCCTGAGTCTTAGACTTGGTATGTTTTATGGCAGTGTAGTCTTTATGTTTATGTTTATGTTTATGTTAGTATGTTTAATTTATGTTTACATTGGTTGGCAAAAAACACTAATAATACACGATAATGAAACAACAAAAAACACTAATAATACTAATAATACAACAAAACAAGCCACTAATTAATCTTGTGCGTTTGTACAATTATTCCTTCTATGCCCCGATTGTTTAAATATTCCACATCTAGTAATACGAGGTTGATCGGGATGACGAACATCCATCTCATTGTATATTCTTCTGGCACGCCTTCTACCCCTTGAGGTGGTAATTTTTAACGAATCTGCTTTAATATTCCAACCCGGGTCTGTCCAATAATCAATGTGAGGTAGCGGGAAAAATTCATCATCGTATTGCGCTTTATATGCAGCAACTATGTGTAATTTATTGATAATGTTGTTAATTGAATCACCTCTTTGATGACAAACTGCAATAGCATGTGAGCAAGGAAATCTATCAATTTGCCATTTCCCGCAGGTGCATGTTCCTTTAAGGTACTCGACAGTATACTCATTTCCACCTGTTTCGTTTGTTTGTAGTTTCGTCCGTACCCTGTGTAATATCCCGGATTTTTCGATGTACCTTTTTTCTAAACGTCTGCCCGTATTATTTTTAATTTTGAATTCTTATTTAAAACTATTTTCTTAAACAATAAATATTCATTTATTTGATATCAATTTAAGGAAATCAATTATGCTTATATGTATATATATGTATACGTATGTGTGTTTCTTTTTGAAATATCATTTCAATCCTTAAAACTTTACAAATTTGTAGTTATATAAATAAAATTAAAAAATACTTAAACTTACAAAACATAAATCCTAGAAATTATTTTATTAATATATAAAATGATAAAGGAAATAAAACTTATGAAACTAATCTAGTTCTCATAAAAAAATAAAAACATATTTATTTTAGTCAAGGGACTAAAGTTGCCATTTTAGAAACTTATTCTAGACTTAAAACCTAAGTCTTTACATCAAATGACACAAGCTGAAAACTTCAGGGGCCTGTTCTGTAATTCAACCAAACTCCCAAACTTCAGAACCGGTCGCTAGTTCGAGTCCCGCAAGAGACGGTTTTGAGCTCGATTTATTCAAAATCGCGTTTCCGTCCGGATACGTTGAACCTCGGGCATCCTCTCGTGCATGCGACCATGCCCCGAGGTGTATCAATGCTCGATTCCGACATTAACAACCGCGTGGTTCGAATTTGAATCCGCCGTATGCAACCACCATCTTCCCAACTACTCGAGCATTAAACATCGCAATTGGTTATAAATACCGGTTGAAACACATCAACGATACACCACTCCTACTCCTCATACTCTCAATTTCCTCAAGTCAGAGCTGCATCGTCGAATTCGGTCCCTCGGCAGCCGACTCAAAACCCACCTCGTTCTCGCTCGATTCGCCATCTTTTCAGGTAATTCCAAAAACCATAATCGTCGTTTTCATGATAGGAACGAAAGCCCTCTGTCAAATCGCCATGACAGAGGGTTAATCGATGAGTATTTACGGGATTTTGATTCTAGGGTTTATACGGAGATTAGGGAAAATTTCAACATCTGTTTATCTTTTATTTTTCGGGTTACATCATCAGCAAACCCGTAGCCGGGGTGGTTAAGTCGGTATGTGTTTGTGAAACCCGGAAAGGGGGCGGGTTCGAATCCGGCCGACCCCCACTTTTTCTTTATTTCGCATTTTTGCACTTTTATTCAGTTTAAAAATCTCTAATAATTTTTATAAAATCTGTTACACTTATATAAACCTAAAAATGATTTTTATTTACATTTTTGTATACATGAATTATTTTAATTCAATTAAAACTTAAAATAAATCATTTAAAAATAGTTTCAAATGTTTAAAAACCATAAAAATACTTTTATACTTTATAAAACTTGTATTCTAAATAGGAAATAATTTGAAACTTTAGTCTTTGATTGTTCCTATTTTAAAAACTAAAAAGAATAAATAATTTATATAAGTTTTATAATTACTAGAAAAACATAAACTTGAAAACTTTTGTAAACTATTAAAAACTTAAGAGAAACATTATTTAAAACCCTATCAACCTATGGTTCTACCTATAAACTTATAACCAAAACATAAACCTCATAAGAAATTTTATTTAAACATAGTCTATGCTTACAATTCCGTATTATTTATCTAAACTTAGCACATGTTAAACATTATTTATTTTCAAGTTAAGATGTAACATAAATACTTAAATACTTTAATAGATGATTTAAACAAGATAATTACTCTTATAAGATAATTATTTATCCTTGATAATTGTTCTTTTACTATTTAACCTTGATTATTCTTTGAATAAATCGTTAATGACTAGTTATTCTTTCAATAATTATTATAAATCTTTAATAAATCTTACACTTAAATTATTTACTTCTAAAATGCTTAGAAAACTATCTTGATCATTACTAACATCTAATTTGTGTGATTGATAATGATAAAACTTTTAAATAATTATTTTTAATCTAATCTATAAATCTATTAAACTTTGATATTCAAGTCTTGTGACATTCGTTCAAAACCTTTATTTTGAAACTTGGTTTAAACTTCATAAACACAATCATTCTCATCTCTCATTTGGAACCATAGACAAACCTAATTAAACTTAGAAATCCTAGATCCCTTGTCTTAGACTTTTTGCTTAAAACTTTAGACTTATATTCTTAGGCTTATTGTGAGGATATTCTCCCTCAAAGTCTTGCAAATATTTATCCGTGTCGGATACTCTTCATCGATCCAAGTGAGTATACTTAGCCCCTTTTTCCTTTCTATTCTTTTGGGGTGAAACATGTTCAAAACTTTAAACTTATACAATTCTTGTACAACTATGACTAGATGCTTATTCTTATGTTAAACTTGAGACTTGTATGCTTAGATTAAACTTAAAACTAGCACATTCATTAACTTTGATCAAGCCTATAGTAACAATGATAGATCTATTGTATTTGACCAATCCACCTTGATTGATTGACCCCTTCAGGGGGGAGCCCTTGGTGATTGTTACTGAATTAAACTTTAAACTTGAGACTTATAAGGGTAACCTGCGGGTTATGCCTAAACTTGGTTGGAGGGTTGAAGTGCACAATGTTTAAGATACTTGTTTCTCATACTTACATTATAGAATGCATATATCATAGTGAGTTGTAATTATTTTCAAATACTTGTTAAACTGTGTCAAAACTTTTGTATCTCACCAACTATTTTGTAGTTGACAGATTCTTTCACATGTTTCAGGTTCTACATCATGAGGCTTATTTGTGATCACATAGGATGCTTTGGACCTAGACTACTTATAAATTAAACGTTGTATTTCTTGTTATGTTCCTTGTATTGAATCTTAAATTATTAATTAATGAAATATCGAAACTTTAATAGTCAACCTTGTGATATTGAACAACCGCGTCCGCCCCGACGTATAATCCGCCGTCGGTTGGGGTGTGACACCCTGTACCTCCCACTTATATAACCGAACTCAGTTATGTCGTGTTCTTGTGAGCGATTTTCACGGCTAAGAAGCCGACGCAACATGCGAAGGGGCAATCGTGTATCGCAACCCTGTAAAATCTCATTATTTTTTCTAAAGTGCTCCACTGCTTTATTGAATGTACAATCAATAATGGCCTTAATAGGCATAAGCCTAATCCCCCGCAACGCATTGTTAAAACCCTCCGAGATATTTGTCGTTAGGTTTCCCCAACGACGATTGTTTTTATCATGGAGAAGAGTCCACTTAGTCTCTTTTATCGCTTGTAAATATTCCCACGCATTTGCATCAAGGCTTGTCATTAGAATAACAGAGTGATCATACTTCCTTTGTTGTGTTGTGGAACCTATAGCCCAACACAACTGCTTCAATCTAGACACCTTAAATTTCTGCATTAAGTTGCTTCTGACGTGTCTTAGACAAAATCGATGAAAACCGTTAGCTTTCCATTCTGGAAGAGTATTCATCGCATTAATAATTCCTCTGTGTCTATCAGAGATAACACACAACTTTTGACCTCGTTGCATGGCGATGTGGAACCAGAATTGTTGCAAAAACCAACACCAGCTGTCCACCGTCTCCTCATCAACAATCGCGTAAGTTACCGGCAATACGTAGTTGTTTGCATTTTTTGTAACTGCGACTAACAACTTCTCGCTATAGTCTCCCCTCAAGTGGGTGCTGTCAACAGATATTACAGGCTGACAAAACTGAAATGCTTTTATTGCCGGCCCAAATGCCCAAAACACATACTTAAAGGTATGGCATTGGGAAGAACCGGAGGGACTGTGTAACCATTCAACAACAGTAGTAGGGTTCGATGCTTGTAATGCTGAAATGTACTTAGGTAACTCTTGAAAGTTGGTCACCCAACTACCGTAAATCCTCTCTATAGTAGCCTTCCTAGCTCGCCACTCCTTACTATAAGAAATGTCAACTCTAAGCTGGTTTTTTATATGTGTCTTGATTTGTTTCACGGGGTATGAAATGTCTTGACGAATTAAATGGATGAGGTGCCTTGAAATATCTTTGGTTGTCAAACTTCTGTTGTTGTTTTCCACAACTGTCCCGTAACAGTTATGCCTATCCACCCATTTAACAATTCTAAACATGTGGTCATTGCTCTTTTTGGACGCGTAGACAAACCATTTACATGGGTGGGCGTCTAGATGATTAGTTTTGCACTTAGGGTTTCTTGTGTAGCATTTTGCCCTCCATTTATTATATTTGGATTCAGCAACATATAATTCACGATTACAATCTATATTCCATCGCCTAACTGCACCCATCAACTCTTCTTTATCTCTAAAGTACATACCAAGATGAATTTGTCTAGACTGATCGTTCCATATATCCATGGCTTCCTCGTCATCAAAATCGGCAGCTTCATACTCTCTCAATTCTTCGGGATCTTGAGAGTAGTTGGTGACTATATGTGAGGATTCAAGGTTAGCAGTATAATTATACTGCTCAGGAATTTCAACTTGGACTGCATCATCATCGGAGGATTCTTCATTTGATGGAAGGCCCTCAGATTCTTCAGTGCTTGGTGGAGGGGTATCCGGCTCGGAGTCGTCATCAATATTGGTATTAGTAGAGGGATCGGCTTCAAATTGAAGTGAATTAGAATTCTCTTGATTGGAATAATTCGTTTGTTGAGCAGCCTCGTATATAGAAAAACCACGTAGGATATCCATACAACTAGAATTTTGTACAAACGTTATTGGCTCAATACCAACATATACGTTAGGACGAAAACTTGGATCTGTTGTGGCTAAATAATACAACACGTCAAGGCTAGGATCATTGAAAATATCAGATGATTGGGAAAACCCTTGAAAAGTGTAATATAGTTTCATACTCAACGTATAAAACTCCTTTTGAATTTGAAGATGAAGATAAATCATATCAACGAATTCTTCGTATGATATTTTCTGTTGAACAATAATCGTACAACTTTTAGTGGAACTATCACATGAAATAATCTCATTTTCGTAGAAAACATTACCACCCCAATACAATTGAACGAATATGGGAGCAAACATATTTGATGAATATTGAAATTTGCACGTCTAATATAACCTCGTGAAAAGATGGGTAAAACATTTAAGAAATTCACCTAAACCTCTCGCCATTCCCAGAGGCGACGGGTTTGAGTGGATGGGACATTTTCGAGTGGTTGGGACAGCTTTAATGGTTGGGTCGGTACATCATTAAATCCTCTCGCCATTCCCAGAGGCGACATGTTTGAATTTTCTGGTGGTTGATGGGACAACTCGGTTCAGCACAAATTATTAAATCCTCTCGCCATTTGGAATGGCGATAGGTTTGATTTTTTTTTTGACATCCGTACCTGGTTGATGGGACTACACAACTTTTTATTCAATTAAGAAAGCTCTCGCCATTTGGAATGGCGACAGCTTTGACTAGGATAATGACAAGGATAGTGACCAGGATATTAAGCTGAGGTGGACGTGTGACTGGAAGCTGTCGCCCTTTGGAATGGCGACAGCTTTTGGTACACTGACTAACCAGTACAAATCAAATGACTGGAGTGAGAAGTTGATGAACCTGTCGCCCTTTGGAAGGGCGACAACCCCATATGCGTCATCTTAGAGAGAAAAGCCCCAAATATGATTACACAATACCTCATGACCTATTTTAGCAAAAAAATTCGTTAAATCTTTAAAATACAAAATGTCAAACCTTGTTCTGAAATTTTCAGAGACTATGTGTATACTATAAGAAATAATTAATACATTAACAAAATATTTTAATTTCACACCATGCCACTTAATGACATAAAATTGACAACACAGAGCATATAATTTTATTTTTAAACAATTTTATTGATGAGGTATAAATTACCTTTCATGTATGCAATATCCGTTCATTACCTTATTGTTACGGGTCATATCCAGTGGTGCTTTGGGTTGTCCCAGTGCTAGTCAATCCGTCCTGTTTATGATAGGGTCCACTGGTTTCGTCTTGGCTTGGACTCATCAGGCGAGCGGCAACAACTCTCAACCAGTGATGCGTTCGGTGTGCAAGCACACCTAGGTATGTTCACATCGTCTATCCCACTGAGGTTGTGCCCGAAGAAATCCAGACTAGCCAGCAAACTCAAACGTTCAAGTATAAACCATAGCACAACGATTTTCAAAAAGTTAGCGCGTGACGTTATGCTCTAGTTGTCTCATACAAAATTAGTGTGTTAAAATCGTGTAAGTGTGAGCTTATGTCGTATTTTAAGAGTAAGAACTTGTTATTAAAAATTGTAAGTGTGAGTTTATGTCGTATTTAAGAGTAAAAAATTGTTATTAAAAAAAACAATATGAAAAACTTTGTTTTAGTTGGTTAAACATTTGTGACATTTACGGTATATTATCATTATATAACTATTTAAAAAGCATAAGGGGACTGGGAGTGGACAACGGGTACGCATCGGGTAGCAGGCGGCTTGGCGGGTACACCGCCGCAAGCTAACGGGTTTGACGGGTTCATTTGAGTGGGTAGGGTTGACGGGTTTGGGTAGCCGCTGAAACTTTTTAGGAAGCCGCTGAAACTTGTTCTATTCACATGCTATGCCACTCCCGGTCCCCTAAACATGTATATATAAAGCAAAAGGTAGAGCAGGTTTTGAATACCTTTAAATTAATGTATACTATGTTAAAACCACGTGTATTACACGGACTGAATAAATAAAATATTATATTTAATAATAAAAATTTACATATTACATATTTATGCCATATTACAGAGTTTTTTAATACAAATTTTGAAAACGTCATACAGTTACTTTTTTTAAAAAAATTATAAAAAATGAAATAAATGTTCAATTTCTAATAATGTTTTACGAACAAACCTATATTTTTTTAATAAAAAATGTTTTATAAAAATAATTATATAAATGATTATTATTTAATAGGAGAAAGAGACGGAAAACAAAAAAATATTAAAAAAAAACAATTAAAGAAAGTTTGAACAATTAATAGGAGAGAGAGTCAGGAAAACTTGTGTGACCAAAACTTTTATTTATTATAGAGTATAGATATGCATGCATTGCAATGCCTAAACATGTATATATAAAGAAATTTTTAGTTGTTTTTTTCTAACTTTTTTTTATTGTTTTTTTTTATTGTCCTTTTTTTGTTATTTATTTTTAATTAGTTAATTAAATTTTTTGTTTTTAAATTTGGTTAATTTTTTTATAAAAAAAAGGGTTGGAGGGTACCACTCCCACCATAGAGAGTACTTTGGGAGGGTAGTTTGGCTAAGTGAGGTGACATCTCCTAATTGATTTAATTTGGGAGGGTACCACTCCCGTCTCCGTAAGGGGGAATACCGGAATAGTACCGACCAATAAAGGAGTGACAAGTGACAATTTAAATAACACGAGGGGGAATAGTACCAAATCACATGAACCATTTGTGTAATTAACTCTATAGTTTTTAAAATATATTGTTTTACAAAATTCAGAATACACCGTTATGACGTGTTTATTTTTATATGCGTTTCAATATAAACTTTATTAGAAATCGACCACGGTCAAATACTATATTTTTAATCTTTTTATCCAGATACACACCATTGTGATATGCTTATTTTTATTTACGTTACGATATAAGTTTTATTCAAAACCAACCTCAGGTCAAATATAATATGTTTTTAAATCTTTTTAAATACTACTTATAACATTTTATTGTTTTGTTTATCCTTTTTGTAACTTTTAAAATATAATGTTTTAAAATATTACAAATACACCGACGTGCCATGGTAATTTTTATCTATTTTTTCATATAAATATTATTTAAAATTGAGCCGTGTCAGTACATATCAGATTCAACAGGTACATACGCATAATCCTCGTTACAGCAAGCGAGGAAAATCCACTAGTGTGTGTTTTTAAAATGAACCCTGAAAAATACATCAAATTTCCCCACATTCACCTCAAGAATCTTGGTGGTCACAATGTAAAAAATTGACCGATCTATAGGAGGCATTTGATCGAATACCTTGTAGGCGTACGGTAGAAAAGATGGAATTCTGAGTCATTTTTGCAATCCTGATAACACACGAATAACATCCTGAAACAGTGCTTCTGAAGAATGGCTCACCACCCGTTATAGTGCCATTTAAAAAGTTTGCGATATATTTTATTTGATGTGATCAAACTTTATTATGGATGTCAATTTTTTTATTCAAGAAATATAAAAGATAAACAAAACGTGATTAAATACAACGATAAAGTACAAACTTTTTATTCTTGAAAACACTTGATACATGAAATGGCAAATTTAGAGAGAACAAAAATTAAAACGAAAGTGCATATATTTATGATTAGACTAAAATTATTCAAATTTGTTTGTTCAATTAAAATATGTTTATTGTTTCTATGTTATTATTTGATATGTGAAAATTAGTTATTGTGTTGTGACTATTGATAGTTAGAGTGTTTACCATCTAGTTTGGGCCGGTTTTGATGGAGTTTTTGAGTTGAACCGGTAAGTACGGTTTTTAAATAAACTAACTCAAACCGGCCGGGTTGGTTGGGTAGGTCGGATCGGCCAAGCCAGCTAAAAGGATTCGGTTTTGGCCTTTTTTTTAACAAAAAATCATACTTCTTTCAAATGTTTTAAAAACATTCGAGAAAAAAGTAATAATGAACGGATTGCCCAAGTATCGAAAAGATTAGCAAAAAGAAGTAAAGAAAAAAAATTATACGTATTATAATTAAGAAATACATATACGTAACATAAATTTTAGATTCGAATATGTGAAAAAAGTTAGCTTTGTTTTCGGTTTTTATTAATATTATATAGATTAAAAAATTATTATTTATTTTTTATTAATTACTCGGCCGGTTGGTTCGGTTTACCCGGCCGGAAACTGAATTGTGAAACCTAGTTTTCAAACAGTAAACCGAACCTTGATACTCCTAACCCACCAAACCAACCGATTTAGTTCGGTTTGGGTTTTTCAGTTGGTTTTAACATTTTCTTAGCACCCATATTGGCCACTATATATTATGTATTAGTGATCAATTACTTATATTTATGTAATAGTTATGATTACAAAGAAAACCTAAATCAAATCACCTCATCTAATTATAGTAAAAATAACTAATATATTATGTCGCATACTCCCCTGCAATTGGAGTTTGTGAGAAAATCTGACGTTTAGGCTTAAGCAAACAAACAATGAATATATGAAGAACATACGGTCTCAAAAAAATAACAAATTTGTAGATTATGTGGAATACCATACTTAAAGGTAAAGGAATTTGTAGTAATTAGCTTTCTAGAAGTGGGATTTTCAAAATAACGCATCTGTTATAATAAACCATACGTTTTTTAAGTGGAATTTCTTTGCATCACTATTCATGAGAATTTTGTGAAGGAAAAAGGAACGGCTAAATATAGAATTAAGCGAATGAATCTATTTTATGAGTCGCCTTTATATAAAGAATTTTGTACTTTGTGCATGTCTTTTTAGTGAGAATCGAATAATCTGATCAGTCGAGTAGTATGTGGATAGAGGCAAATTAAAAAAAAACACGGTAAGGAGACTCACGTAGTCACGTGGTTTTCTATAAGGATCATGATTACCTTAAATTTTGTCAAATCTGACATAGAAGTCGAGATGATGTTTCATCTAAAATTCAATTGATAGAAATAATGACGGAAACAAGGGGGGCCAAAGGGGTCTGATGACCAGTCACTTGAAGTCGTCAAGTCTTTTATATAAAATATATGTATTTTGAAAAAAAAAACATAAGTTAAATCACTAGTGAAAAAGAACTTTATAACGACCATTGATTAAAAATACCGGGTTACACCACTGACACTAACTTTGTAATCACGTGCTTTCGTCACACACTGACTTTGTAATCAAAATTACCTTGTCGAAATGTTTTAACTTTTAATATAAGTTACCTTTATACATCATAAACAAATACCGAAAGAAGTGCTTTATCATCATAATCAATGATGATAAATAAATGAGTTTCATAGGCATGCTGGATATTAAATTACTAATGGATCAAGTATAATTTATAAGCCCCTGTATATCTTGTTATTAAACTAAAAGCATGAAATACTTTCGGAAACTTAATGTCTCATTAGTGAGATGAAGTCAAGAAAAATTGTAACTTAATTAAATGTCTCAGATAAATTTGATAAAAGTTCCTAACTTAGGGTGTTTGGGATTAGTTATTAAGCCTACTTATTGACTTATTATACTTTTTGTAATAAGTCAATAAGTTATAAGTGTGTTTGGGTATGATAAAAAGACTTTTCAAAATAACTTTTAGATAAGGGATAATAAGTTGTTTTGGAGAAGTTACAATTTTTAACTTTTCATTTCTCGTTATTACTTTTAGGGAGTAATTTTCCATTAATAAGTCAAGCCAAACACTTTTAAAAAAAAAACCTATTGACTTATTGACTTTTCACACCACATAAATTAATCCAAACACTTTTTTTAAAAACTTCTTTTCAAAAAGTAATAAGTTAATAAGTTCTTTTAACAAAAAAGACTTTTGGGGTAAATAAGTAATCCTAAAGTTCGTAACTTAATTTGATAAAGTTCGTAAAGACACTGACTTATTTATTTTAACCAAGGAAGTAGGACATTAGGAACAGTGGCGGAGCTTGAAAAGAAACGCAGGAGGGGCCGGTATTTTTTATTCCTATCAAGGGGGGGTCGGAACTATAAACTTTTCGGCCGAATACGTATAAATTAACACTACTTAGCGAAAAATCGGTCGAATACGTATATATTAACACTTATGAGTGAAAAAATGGGAGGGGCCGGGGCCCCCTCGGGCCCTCACTATCCTCCACCCATGATTAGGAATATAGGAATATATCGTTTAATCAATCATATAAAGGAATATATCGTTTAATCAATCATATATATCTTTTTCTATAAACCATACAAATAGAAAATGAGAGGGTTAACACACATGCCTAACACCATTTTATCTACAAAACCATCATGCGTGGTATAATAAATTAATCTATAAGGTGAAGGGGGAGCGTAACTCGGCTCGGGTCGAGTAAGAAAGAGAGGGGTCGGGTAAAATGGGTACACTGCCCCATTAAACCGAGTAGGAACTCCGGGTTGATTGTCCGAGTGTTTTTACTCGGATGAATCTCCACTCTCTCTAGTGGGCCCCACTACTCACCAGACACACTTTTCTATTTAATTTTTTTTAGTGGTTGAGTAGTTTAAGTATGGTGTTTCCAGTGAAATCTGAGTAAATGAGTAGTTTAAGTAGTTTTGAGGTGACAATTTATTGGACAGTTTAGTGAGTAAAATTTTTTGATGAGCTGGGTGCTCTCTTCACCCTAAGAGGTACAATAGATTTCAAATTTGAATTAGCTTTCATAACTTGAAATACTTGCTTACGGTGTGTTTTACGGTGTAATTGAGTGTCAGTTTTGTTTTGCAGAGATCTACGGTCAGAGTGTTCATGTACCTAGTCAATATTTAAAGTATCATATTTATTTAATATAATTTTTTTTATGAACATGGCCCAAAAAAACGGTGGTGTTAGATGCGGTGGTGGTGATCGCCAGAGAGGAGGGTGAGATAGGTGGTCTTAAGGTTAGGAAATGGGGAAGATGAAGGGGTAGAACCTGTTAGGCTAATTTTGTCATAGTCTAATAGTCTACGGGAGGTAGGGAGTCGCAAGTTTACTGGATTGTGTTGTAAGTTTGTTAATCCTAGTATGAGTATAATGCTTGTTTATTTTATTATTTGTTTATTATTTTGTATTATTTAAGTATTTGAGTAGGATTAGAATACTTGATCAGCAAGGTTTATTTTAATATAAATAGATGGATTAGCGATCATTGTAAGGGTGTCAAGAATTATAATAAACAAAAATAGTCGGTCTTTTGTTGAGATCAAATTTTGTGATCGTGTTCTTGGACCTAGTTTCCATGGATGAGCAGTCATTTTTTTTTGCCTTTTTTTCCTCAATTTACTTAGTATTTTCTTTAACTGTTTTGCGTTTCATTAAGATCGCTTTGGCTTTAGGTTAGTCTTACTTTTTTATGCTTTATGATTTTTGATTACACATTTTTTATATTCTATGCCTTAGGTTTCTTTAACATGTGTTTAGATACTGGCATCGTGAAGGACTTTCAGCCGCAACGCGCGAGGTCACACCCTCGGGTTATTGTTATTTACAATTAGAAAAAAGAAGTAATTTTAATATATTCATGTGAAGTATATTTTAAAGGAAGGTATATTTGTCCCACTAATTAAGAAGGTGCCAAAGTGTAAAATACAAAGGAAAGAGTCAGATGAGTTGAACATAAGCGCCAGATTCATATAAATGGCTACTCTCCCCAAATTCGGCTGGCTTTTTTCAATTTTTTAATTTTCATACAAATATTCAAATTCTGGTGCGTTAATGGCGATCACGTATACGTGAATTGGAGGTACGACTTTTCTCCTCTGTTTTTTCGTAGATTCACGATCTTATTTCTCACAGGTTAAGAGATCATGAATCCGTGAGTTGTTTATCTTCGAGCTGCATTATGCGTTATCTCTATTGTATCCGATTCTTCGTTTCACGGCATAAGATTGAGGCAATTGAAGTTTCTCTCGATCTACATTTATGTGTTATCAGTGTAGGTATGAGGTCTAATTCGATTTCGGATGAAGTAATATGAGATTTACAATGAAATTGATATTTATTGTGAGTTTTAGATTCTGTGTAGTTAATTACTGGTTGAATCTGGTTTCCTTACTTAGAATTTTAGGTTTACTTGGTTAAGCATGAAGAATTTTGTGAATTAGCATTTTAGGAACACTTCATCCAAGGGGAAAAAGTATCTGGAGACAAATCTGCATCATTCATTTGTAATACGCAAGTGATTAATGCGTCAATGAGGCCTGTACATCCGTGTGTCTCACTGGCACAAGGCAAGTGCAATATTTGCAATGGTTTCTATATAGGACATTGCAGCATTTTAACTTCAGCAAATCTTCAAGCTATTTATTTGTGTGTTGTGCATGGAAAATTGTATTGGTTTCTACTTTGCTTTGTTGCTGGTTAATACTTAAGCTAAAAGTAATTTTCTGTCTGTTGCAAATTGTTGGTAGTAATGATTCTGGTCCAAAGAATCTATAGTTTGTCATCCTGAATGATATGGCAGAAGTAGACACTTGAATATGCTTGAATACTCAAGTGATATTGTTTATTTTATCAGCTCTTACTTTTGATGTGTGACCCTTTTGGTTCCACAAGTAAAACTAGGACAATAAGAAAGAATACCAATTATGATACTGGCAATCCAGTTTCTTGTTTTTGAAGATCTTTTAAGACCCTCATTCTTTAAAAGAATTGATTTGTTTTCTTGATTAGCGGTAGTTTAGGACTTTTATATGTAGCTACTATGTGGTTGTGTGCTCTTTAGTATAGTTACTCATCACTGTATGTTTGCTATAGTTTACAACTTTCACTATTAGTAGTCTTCTATGGTTGTTAGCTCTAATTCTCTTATATTCTATATTTTATGCGATCTAAATTACTAGGCTATACTATAATATTCTACATAAAATATAGGTTTTTGGAGGGGGAGGGGGCTAAGCAAGAGCAGCCTGTCTATCCTCTAGGATAAAGGTAAGGTTTGCCCTCATCATACCCTCCCCAAACCCTACTAATAGGCCTGCTATGAGTGGGATTATACTAGGTACATTTGTTTATTTGTTTTCTTGATTAAACAATTACAAAAGTTTCTCCTTGCTATGGTACTTGGGTTTGATGTAAACTTGTGTGCTTTGATGTTCCTTATTTGACTTGGCATTAGTGTCCTTCAGGGGTAAAGTATTTTTGGGTGTGGCTTTGACCATTTCATTGAATTATTGACCGCAAAGATGGGAATACAGAATTAGGGATCTTAATGAATTTGGCCTTTTTGAGAAGTGAATGGAAATCCACAAACTACATATATGTAAATTAAGGAAAAATAGTCTTATCTGAAAGCTCAACCTTATGATTGTTGGAGAGAAAGAATGAGGCAAGGGAGGTACACTAAATGAGTAAATTCTTCTGTTATAATAGTTTGGATTGTTACTGTTGCTCCAAGTAAAAGTAAGAGCGTGATAAGTTCTATTTTCAGTTAGACAGTTACATGTTTATTTTACATGTATTTTATAATGAATAGCATCTGCTACTCAAGTCAAACACACATATGTTCATTATTTTCTGATTTTTATATCATCAACCAAACTTCGAAGTTCGAATCCAATTTTTTACCTGCACGTGTTTAACCTATGAATTATAAGAAAATCTATTTCTTATTTTTTGGTTTCTAGACTTGTATTTGTTACATCAAAACGCATGCTTTTATCTAATATCTCTCCAAGTATATCCTTGTAACATGCTTCTCAAGATTAAAACCCTTAAGTTTTACAAAATACTGAAAAATCTTCCAATGTTTTGATACATTTTTATCAGGATAAGTTTAATTGATCATGGACCCACCGGTAGCCACAGAAGTAGAAACCAAATCCGAGAAAACCAATGAAACAGAACATGCTAAAAGTTATGATTGTGGACTTTGTGACACTGAAGTTGTCTACAAAATAGCCCAAGAACTCCTTCCGGGATTAGCCGAAACATGTGTTGACAGCACGACAGGTGGCATCTTCAAAAGTGCTGGCTCAGTAGCTGTTGATATGAGAAAAGAAATGACTGATTATCTAACACAAAGAAGCGAGACATACGTGGCTGAATTCTTACTATCAGAAAACTCCTCAATGTTAGAATTATCTGAGCACCCTTATGATATAATCCTAAATCTCATTGATGATTTTTCGTCCTCCAAAAGAAATATGTTCAGTCGGGTTTCTGAGTGGGTTTTAAGTGACAGAAGAGAAGACAGAATCGATGATTTTGTACAAGAAATGGAAATCAACAGTTTTTGGTTATTAGCTCGAAGAGAATATGTTGCTTCAATGTTGCTAAAGAATGTGGATTACAAGAATGCATTTCATTGCAATATGGTATGCAGTTCCGAGGAAGAACTTGTTAAGCATAGATCAGAATGCAAGTTTAGACCTCTAGATTGCACCAATGAGGGATGCACAACTAGATATTGTGCAGCTCAAAAAGAACATCATGAAGCGGTTTGTCCTTTTATGATACTCCCTTGTGAACAAACATGTCCGGCTTTTGTTATGAGGCGTGAAATGGATAGACATTGTGTAACAGTTTGTCCAATGAAGCTTGTAAATTGTGCATTTCATACGGTGGGATGCAAATCTAGTGTACCTCGGTGCGATGTTCAACAACATAATGCTGCTGATCTCTCTTCACATTTACTGTATATTATCAGAACCGCTCATAAAGAGGCAAGTGATGAAGATCTTCAACAAAGGGTGGAACAAATCCGAAGTGTAAGTTTTTTTTCCCTTTCCATCAACAAGATTATGGCCTTTAGGGAGTGTTCGGAACTCGTTATCTAATTATTTTGATTTCAAGTTGCAACATAATGTTTTTAATGTTTTGAGAAAAATACACCATTTGATTTTTTAGGGTTCAAAATAATTTTATACAAGCTGCTACAAAACGGAGTATCTAATTTCAGAGACTTTTACTCAAATTTCGCAAACTTCTGTCGTTTCATTTTATTTGTTAATTTTTTAAATAATCAGAATTTGTCAAACACACGAACATCTAAATGTCTGATTATTTCAACTTCAAAATTGGAAGCACATTTCCAAACACTATTTTCTTAGCCTGTTTCATAACAGCTACCATTTGATTCTGATTATATAGTATATCATGATCAATTTCAAAGCGAGCATTCAGCTTCCCCCCCCCCCCCCCCACACCTCACACACACACAAAAAAAATTCAGTATCAATGAGAAATATCTATATTTGGTTTGTCACAGCTATCGAATACTGAAAAATTGGCAAAAGCACGGGATGCAAGAGCTTTGACATATTTGATCAAGGATGCTGAATCAAAGCTTGGACCGCTAGATGTCAAAACCAAGCCACCTAGCTGCAAGGACAGCAATAACAAGGAATCACCCACAAAAACTGAGCCATCTGTAGTCAAAGATGGGGCTGACTCGCCCAAGAAAAAGGAAGAGAACCCAGGATCGCCATCTGCCAGGTCATCAACTGAAAAACCTGTCAAAAAAGAAGATGACACCAAGTTACCCACCAAACAAATGCACCCAGAATCACCAACATCTGCTAACCCACCAGTCAAAACAGAGGAAAACAAAGATAAAGACGCGATTAAAGAAGAACATGAACACAGTGAATCACCATTGAAAAAGGAAGCATTCGAAGATTTACAAGACGAAGACATTAACAAACTAGCAGTCAAAGAGGAATTGCCAAACAATGTGAGAGAAAAAACCGAACAGTTATCCAGTAGTGATGAAGAAGATACAACGAAATCACCTCGAAAAGATTCCGTCAAAGAATCATCCAGAAATGATGAAGAAGAGTCAACCGAAAAGGAAACAGTCGAAGAACGACCAAGCAGTAATGAAGATGAGTCCATGAAAACATGAAACCAAACCACCATTTGAGATCAACCATGTCAGATTGTCAGGTGAGGAAACTTTAGTGTTCTTGAATACCAAAATTTCTCTTTAGAATACCACTGGACTTAATTTATCGGTTGACAGGATTTATTTGGCATCTAAGATATGGATATATGAAATATTTCAACATGTTGGGTTGGGATTGTGACTCCATATTCACTTTGGCTGCGTATATGTGTCAATTATCACCCATTCATTCATAAATAGGTAGATGAGTAAAAAGATAATCGCATTTTCATTTGAGTCTACTCAAATTATACAACGTAATCAAATTTATATCAACTTTGATTAAACAACGGGTCAAAATAGGTTACATGTGTCTCTTATAACACTTAACTTAAAATGGGTCCATTGTTTGTCACCACCACCATCTTGACACAACCACCATTGCAACCACCGACACACTGATGAAACCCATCCACCACCATTGCTTCCTCCCATCCACCACTTTTGGCACCGTAACCGGCTCCTCAGACACCATAGTCGTCGCCGATAACACCATCATATAGCTGCCACTGAATCATTGATGCCGCCTCTGGCGCCATAATACCGATCAACACTAACCGCCATAAAAATAAATATAGCGGGTGTGAAACCATTATGATACTTTATCTTTCTAAAACGACTCATTTCAACCCAATCTTATGTTGGTCTAACTATGATTTGCTTTGACCCTAAATCATTTTCACTAAACCCATTTTGACCCAAACCAAGTTTGATCGGGTAGTGTTTTGACCCAACACCCGACCCTCTACGCCCTTAAAAGATGTCCACTTATTGGTGAGTCTCAAGTTGTTCTTTGAACGGTCTTTCATGTGTGTGGCTTCAAAGAAAAAGACACGTGCAAATTAACCAACCATTTTTATCAGCAAAAAAGTAAAAAAAGCCAAAAGATTCCCATTGCTTTCTAACATGGCTATAAAAGTATATCACATCCAAAAATGCCCGTGTTACTCGTGAAGAGTGGGGACTAAAAATGTATTTTCTTATATTTCATATTTCATATAAATATTGTCATACTTTAACTTAGTTTCATTAATCGATTCATTAATAGTAATAAAAAAAAGTAACGTCCCTAGCAATACAAGGACGTTATACACTTGTATTCCGTTTTGAAATAAAACAAAACTTGATTGTATGATGCTATTACTTTCTAACCAATTGCTATGAGAATAAAATCATATTTTTCTATCTTTTATGTTCAATTCTAAAATTTAATTCGATATTTTTTTGTGTGTCGGATATATATTAACAAAGGTTAATCTATTTACCCACGTCGATTCAGTGTTGGAGCCTCGGCTCTCCCTCAAGCCCGGAAGGGGCCGTATTGGGTGGGGTTTTTCCTTAAAAGCTCTCCAACTCTGACGCTAAGTGGGCCCGGTTAAGACAACATATTGACCGGAGTTGGACGAAGCCCTCCCACGTGACAAGGGGGTGTGACGTCACACATTCAATGTTCGCCCTTTTGATCTATTTAAAAAATTATGAGATGTATCTTGTGACCATTTATTTTTTTATTTTCTTCAATTTTCATTTAAAGCATTTTTTTTCTTTCATAATTTTAGTACATTTTCAAATACGTCGTCGTTACGATGGGTTTATTTATATCAAAACGTATAAGTGTATTATAACCACATATTCAAAATTATATGAAACATTATATATATAAAAAAAAGAATTAATTACACGGATGACCCTGTGATTTACACAGATTTCACTTTTGCCCCCTAAGAATCAGAAACTACAAGTTTGGTCCAATAGTTTGCACGAACATAACACATTTGGCCCCTGAGTTAGATGTCAGTTAAATTACTCTGTTAAATATGTGTTAAATGACCAAAATACCCCTTAATATTAAAAAAAAAGGTTCCTATATGGCCCACACACTTCATCTTCCTCCTTCCATATCATATATGAAGATCTCAATTCATATTAACTTGCAAAAATGGAACTGCAAATTCATCTTATAGCAAATATCAAAAATCAATGCCATGGATCGTTTACATCACCATTCAGATTTGGACATCCATCTCATAGCCTCAAAATCGTTTACAACACCATACGTCGGAGAAGTTGAAAAGCCACCGCCGTACTCTCTCTCTCTCTCCCTCTCCTCCCCTGCTCCACCATCTAGCGCCTAGCGCCGCCACCGTCGAAGATCTAGCGCCGCCGCCTTCGAAGCCCTAGCGCCGCCGCCGTCGAAGCCCTAGCGCCTTCTCCTGCTCCAACAAAGATCTTGACCAAAAATCATTTTTTATGCCAGATCTGTTGCCGTCTCCTGCTCCGCCATCTAGCGCCGTCGTCGCTTCCACCCAAGCCTATCACCACCGTCACACAATAGTCTGCCATCCCCCTTTGCCGTTGTCTTGAAGGTCTGTCGGAGGAGCCGCCGGAGGTGGCCGGCTCCCCCCTTCTCTCGTGTTCCCCTTTTAGATTTGGCTCCCGCGGGTTCAAATAATTGATGCCACTGTAATGAAGTGAAAATGCTAATAATATCTTCAGGACATAGTCATCTTTGATTTTGACATAAAAAATATTTAGCAACACTAGATAATATATCATCAAAAAGTGAGAAAATCTTCCTTTGCTCCTGACAAGGAATACGGAATGTGCTTGAAACAAAAGACCATGAGATGCCAGAAACAATAGGAGATAACTGCTTTCAAACTTCGTAGCGGTGGTGGTTGTTGTGGGTGGGGTGGGTGGGGTGAGACGGCGGTGGAAGGCGGTGGGGATGGAGGAGGTGTGTTTAGGGTATGGTGGGGTGGGTATTTATATTATTTTTAGTTTTTTAATATATAAAGGGTGTATAGGTTATTTTAGAAACTTTAACCTTAAAAGATAACTGACATCCAACTCAGGGGTCAAATGTGTTACGTTCGTGTAAACTATTAGACAAAACTTGTAGTTTCTGATTCCTAGGGGTCAAAAGTGAAATCCGTGTAAACCACAGGGGTCATCCGTGTAAATAATTCTATAAAAAAAGAGTAAAGTACACAGATGGTCCCTATGGTTTACCAATATTTTGGTTTTGGTCCCTAGTTTTTCAAAAGTACACGGATGGTCAATGGGGTTTACATCTTGTAACGCATTTAGTCCCCAAACTTTGCCAAAAGTACATGTCTGGTCCCTGTTGTTTACACTTTATAAAGCATTTAGTCCCTAACTTGGACCTTCAAAAACTTTTAGATTTATTGGTTGGGGACTAAATACGTTACAAAGTGTAAACCATAGGGACCATCCATGTACTTTTGAAAATCTATGGACCAAATTCAAAATTTTGTTAAACCATAGGGACTATCCGTGTACTTTACTCAATAAAAAAATTATAAAGAAAACTATAATCATGTAATTATAGATGGGGACGTGAGTCAACCTAAATAATACTTTTTTATACATTTATTATTATATTTTTTCTTTTGTTCACTCACAATTATAATTATATTAAAATCACTATTTTTTTTTTCTTCTTTTCAATTTATCATTATATTTTCTCTCTCTTTCACTCACAATCATTTTAAAAAATATTAAAAAAGTATATGAGTAAACAGTATTTTTTTAAAATATAAAGAAAATTTATATCTTTTTTTTATCATCCGCTCACAACTGCTTTAGATCACATGACAACTACTTTAAATCACGTAAATATGCAGGACGATTGTTGTTTTTCAAATAATTTTGGTATCCTTGTGTGTTTTTGGATTATCGATGTCTCTGTATATAAATATGATAGTGATCCGTCATTAATCTGTAATTTCTGTTAATATTTGCCATGATTCTTAAGTTTTTTTTTCTAATTTATCCTTCATTAGGGTTTGTGAACTTCAACAACAGAAGATTAGCGATTTAAGGTCACCTATAACCTTGTCATTTCATCTGATCATTGATCCATACACAAACTAGGGCATTGACAGGTTATACCTTCATTTGGCTCAGTTGTTACTGTTCTCTATGTTGCCTTTTCATTTGTGCTTACTTTTTATTCACATGTAAATTTAGGTCTTCATCATGTTTTATAAAACCTTGTGATTTTAGAGTCCAGTTGTTAATTGCAACTAAAATGCTTATAACTAATCAATTTGGTGATTGATAATGTCATTTGTATGCATGATTCCGTACAAAATTCTGATGAGGATTATCTTTACAATAGCAGTTCCTGAATTGACTTGCAGATGAGTTCTAAAAGGGGAGGTGGTCAATTTAACAAAGGTAAAAACATAATGGGAGTTCTAGCTTAGATGTTGATCAGTTAAACCAGGCAGTCCAGGATGTGAACCTGAATTTCAATCATGATGCTGGTTGGGAGGTTGTGTCCAAAAAGAATAAAAACAGAGCCGGAAATGGTGCTTCTTCCAAGACGTCGGGTTCTCAGATTCATAAACCAAATCCATGGGGTCAATCTGATGCACAGAAAACAGGTGGAAGGGGGAATGTACGGGTAAGGCCTCCAAACAACCTGCGTGCCACCACCCAAGCGGGCGGCAGATACTATGAAAACAACTACAATCCCACCTCAGATGCAGTCCCTCCACCACTGCAGAGTGGATGGAATTGAAACTCTAGGCCGGGGAGAAGGGCCAACATGGTGGTTCCTCAACTTGCTGACGTGGAAGAAGATGTCGATACTGATGTTGAAGCTCACAATGACAATGATGAACTTTATGAATCTGATGATGAACTTCTCTTTGATGAATATGATTCATTTGATAACCCTATAAGCCATGAAGAGCGGAAGAAGAACAGGTGGTATGCTGACTTTTTTGGGACCTTGGATTCTTTGACTGTTAACCAGATTAATGAGCCAACAAGGCAGTGGCATTGCCCTGCTTGTCAGAATGGTCCTGGTGCGATTGACTGGTACTGCAGTCTACAATCTCTAGTAGCACATGCCAAAACAAAAGGGTCCAAAAGAGTGAAGATCCATAGAGATCTAGCTGAAATATTAGAGGAAGAATTAAGAATTAAGGGAGCAGCAGTTAATCCAGCTGGTAAATCATATGGACAGTGGAAGGGACTGAATGAGGTTGTAAAAGACAAAGAAATAGTTTGGCCACCAATGGTGATCATCAGGAATACGCAACTTGAACAAGATGAAAATGAAAAGGTAGACCGCTATCGTTATTATGTTTAAGTACGTTTTTTTCGTGTCATAAATGTCTTGCTAATATGAAACTTTGCTTTCAGTGGGTAGGTATGGGGAATCCGGAACTTCTTGATTACTTCGGGTCATATGAAGCAGTGAAAGCCCGCCACTCTTACGGGCCAAAAGGGCACATGGGTATGAGTGTGCTGATATTTGATCCCTCAGCCGTTGGATACACAGAAGCTGAACGGTTGAGCAAGCACTTTGAGAATGAAGGTATAGACCGAGCTGCGTGGGATCACCACCCTATTCTGTTCTATCCTGGTGGTAAACGAAAGCTATACGGCTACATGGCAACAAAAGAAGACATGGATATCTTTAATAAGCATTCTCAAGGTCTGCAATTCTGCATTTTTTGTTCTTAATCTTTTAAAACATTCTTGAACTTGCTTTATATATTTATTCAGGGAAATCAAAATTGAGATTTGAATTGGTTTCCTACCAAGAAAAAGTTGTTGACCAATTGGAACAAATGAACGAAGAAAACCAGCAACTGCATTTGTACAAAACCAAAGAAGTAAAACACCAGATGTACGCGAAGGCAATTGAAGAGCGTATCGATTGGACATCTGAAAGACTAAGGAAAAGGGAAGTGGAGGATCGTATCAAGGAGAGGATACAACAGCACTGTGAGCAACTGGAGGAAGCGGTAGTTTTATTAAAAAATGTTACTTTTCTGTTCTTTTTTTATATAAATTTGATTTCCTCACAGAGTGTTTCTTATCAGTTGGATTACCAAGAACAACTCATTAAAGAGCTAATGCTCTCCAGGAATGCAAAAGAAGGCGAGTTTGAAAAGCTGCAGCAGGAAGATCGCATGAGGGTTGAACGATCTTATTCTGCGGTCGATCCACAGAGGTATTATTAACAATATTCAACATGCATCATTTTTGTTATTATTATAAAACATTGATTATAATGTTAAAATATAGTGTATTGTGCTAAGTATTGTTGATTTGTGTATACAGGGAGGAGAAACTTGAAGAGATAAAAGAATTTGGGGAAGAAAGGGAGAAGTTGAAGAACATGTATATGAAGAAAAAGATCGAGTTAGAGAAATGGTTTGATGCCGAGTTAACTCAGTTGATGGACAAGTACACTCACAAAAACTGAGTCATTGGGATTTTGTGTGTTTTTTCTATGGGAAATGATAGTTTACTCTAAAATTATAGTTGCAAATATATATTCCAAAATCTATATCTATACTATATAATAAATAATGGTTTTTCATGCCACATGTCACCTCCATATTAATTCTCATCATTTTTTTCTTGTTTCTGTCTTTTACTAAATGTACCTCTATCTTTTAATATTTATATATTTTTAAAGAAATATACTAATCTTTATATTACTAAATATGCTGACATATTTTGACGAATGTATGTGTTAACATATTATATTGTTTCCCACAGGTTTATTCAATCTGTGTAAAACACAAGGTTTTAAAAAATACATTTTTATTACTTAATATATAATATTATATTTATTCAATTCGTGTAATACACTGGATTTTAACTCAGTAATTATATATATAAATAAATAAAACAACTAGTTAAAATCAGTATGGACGGTTCACATCCCGTCTCAGGAAGGATCAATCGAGTATTGGGGTTGTACCAAACACAGTTAAAAAATGAGAGAAAATATTAATATAAAACTACGGCCATAAATGTGTGCAAACTAATTCAAACTTCGGGCAAACTTCATTCTTAAAAGTAAAGAACTTAGTGTTTCAAATTTGATTTTCTCCATTAACAACATTCAGAAATTCTTCATCGGAATCAAAAGTCGTCATGTTTTCCGGCAACATGCATACTTCCAAATCCATGCTCCCTCCGCCTTCCCGACCAGTATACAACGTCACTTTCCCGTCAAACTTATTAGCATACCCACTCAAAACCGCCAACGCTTTCCCCAACCCAAATTCGTTTCCATACATGTCAAACCTCAGCGAGCTCCCCATCTGCACACTATTTGCATCAAAATACGCACTCACTTTCAACACAAACGGCTTCTTTATCCATCAATTCCCTGATCTCTTTATCACCATGGTTCACCACAGCTTCGTGCAACCGCAATGCCGCCCAACCGACACCTCGATCAACCAACTCCTCTGTCGTCGCAGTTCCTTTAACCGTCTGAACCATATTCCCCAAGTAGTTTTCAGGTACAGGTGGGGACAGTCTGCTTCTATTGTTAACCGCCAAACTACAACTGGTTTTTTTATCAGCAGAAACACGTCCAACCCCACCCCAAAAAGCCTAAAACCCTCACCCCCTCCACCACCGCCAAAAACCTAAACCCCCCTCCAACCCCACCCCAAAAAGCCTAAAACCCTCACCCCACCCCCCCCCCCCCAAAAACCTAAACCCTCCACTCCCCCTCCCCCTCCCCCTCCCCCAAAAAACCTAAACCCACCCCCACCCCCAAAAACCTAAACCCCCCCCCCCACCCCCAAAAATCCTAAACCATAAAATCTAAACCCTAATGCTAAACCATAAGGCTAAAACCCTAAAATTCAAACGTAAAATCTAAACCTTAAAAGTTAAACCCTAAAATCTAAGATGGTAGAGTTCGACGAGACGATTCTAACGTCGCTGAAATGAGCTCAATCGGAGTTCGTTTGATATTGTTTCTAAGCATTTTTGATCATTTTCTTAGATTTCTTAGCGAAAACCTACTTCTTATTTGATCCTCCTCTATATATTTATTTACATGTTTTTTAGGTCACTCTTTTACCCAGGGCGGTCCTGGGTATTTAGGTGTCCTGAGTCCGAAAAAAAAGACTCATACGAAAAAAATATATATACTAAATTTTTTTAAACGACGATTAACGTTATAATAATAAACATAGAAAAAAAATAGTCTGTTACATGACATACTGTAATAGTTAACCGATGATTCGCGATGATTTCTAATTTCTTTATAAAGATTAAAAAGGACCTAATCATTATAAAGATTAAAGAGTGTTCAACCATTACATTATAAATATTAAATAGGGGTCAACCATTATAAATATTAAAGAGAGCCCAATATGTTTTTAAGTTTTTTATAATAAAAGGTCCCAATATATAAAACCGATATATAAAATTTTATAAAAAACATGTATATATGTGGGCAACCCGCGCGGTGCGACGGAGGGTTAAAACTACAGGTTTGTACTTGTGTTTCGTTTGGTTATCAATTGGGTTCTATCGACGGGAATAACGTGGTTTACAATGTACTTAAACTTCAAAATTCTCACATTACACAAACAAGATGAAAAGTAAAGTGTAATGTTTTAATAATTTATGTAAAGTGTAATGTTTTAATTTGATACACAAAAGCCCGCGCGATGCGGCGGAGGCGACAATTTGCAATGTAGTACTCGTTTATGTTAGCTTATCAATCCTACGCTCTGATCAATAAAATGACCCAAAAAATGACAATTTCTCTGAAAAATTAGAAACAGTTTGTGAAATGAAAACAAAAGTCTCAAATTAGGTTAAATGATTGGTAAAAAGAAAATTTTATGCAACCCTTGAATGATCAATTTAGATTTCTTGCCACTGGTATTACTATGGTTATCCAGAGATGATTTGTCCTACGCGTATGGTGACCTGCATTCAGAAACATTTTAGGGGTGTCAGTTACTAACAAATAAAGCCACATGCCAACATAAACGTACCCACACCAACAAAAGTGTATTTTTTTATAAACCTATTCTAATTACAATGGCATAATACACACCTGTATTTTTTTAATCTTATTCTAATTCACATCCAACCTTACCGGAATAAACTAAATACAAAGATAACATTTAGAATATTTCATTTTTCATTTCTGGAAGATGGAACATATTAAAATTAACATTTAAAGATATATGATTCAAAGCAGATCCCATTTTTGAAAGCTTTACATGTTAAAACTACCCATTTTGCCCATTATTTTCGTAAGGGCATTGATTTTTTTTTCACAGGATACCCCTATTTGGTCTTTTATAGAAGGGCATTTTGCATATTTGAAAAACCATATTGTAGTTTAACGAATCTGTTGGGAAAAAGTTACATTTTAAAATTACCAATTTGTCATTATCATCAACTCATCATCATGAGATTATTGACTTTGTCCACAGAGATGCCTATAAATTGGTCTTTTATTATAAAAGGATGTTTTTATGCACTTTAGACTGATGTTTGGCTGTGACATGTGTTAGTGTGTGTGTTGAGTATCCATTTTCCATAAAATTGGCACTGTGATAAGTTCATGAATGGTTATATACCGTGCACAAGTGATATTCTGTGATAAAATGGTAGGAAACAAACAAAAGGGATGATATTCTGTGATAAAATGGTAGGAAAGAAACAAAAGGGATCTAAAAATCAAACCTTGACGATGGTTACAAATGAGTTCCGCGATATTTCTTCAGAACTACCTCCCCTTTCAATCAAGATTGCATCTTGAATTTCTTTTATAATCTCAGACATTGAAGGCCTCGTGTTTGCATGAGGCTGCACACACATTAATGCTTTCTCTGCTAATTTCCACGTTATTTCAATATCATATTCATCTCCTAAAGATGGGTCGATGATCCCTTGGATGTCCCCGTTCTCTATATGCAATTTCGCCTGCAAAAGTAATAATAATTAAAAGCTGACGGGTCGAGAAACTTAAAGAGAGCGTGTGCGGGCCAACCAGACTTACCCATTGAAAAATGTTGCGACAATTTATACCAAAACTGTCATTTGAAATTGCTTCTTTACCAGACAACAGTTCAAGAACTGTATATATCGCTTTTTTCTGTCAAATGATTGGAGATATAATATCTGCAAGTTACCAGTAACACGAGCAATTGAAAATTAACTTCACATTAGTGTTGTTAATTTGAAAGAAAAAAAGGGATGGCAAATAATGACTAACTCGGGATCAAGATAGCCAACAGTGCCTCGAACGATGCTTGATACATGTGAAATCCCATCAATTGCAAGTTTTGAGAGACCAAAATCTAAAACTTTGGCTTTCATGTTGTTATCAAGAAGAATGTTGCTTGTTTTCAAGTCTCTGTAGACTGATAGAAGGGACACAACTGATATGAAGGTACTTAATTCCTAAAACAAACCAAAATATCATTATAAGTTATAATATTATCAGACATGAAGCCTGAAATAAGGATTTTGTAAGACATTGGTTACACAAACCTTTGGCGGCCTCTTCAGCGATGTAGAGCCGTTAGATCCATTTGAGTCTATGTTCTTTAGGTAAAGGTCATATTTTGAATACAAACCTTTGTTAATTAAAAGACATAAATGCTAATTCAATTTTTAAAAAAATGAAATCAAGATGCTACCACTTACCATAAAGATGTTCTTTGAGAGTTCCGTTGTGCATGAACTCATAAACAAGGATATCCTTCCCTTCTTGACAGAATCCGTAAAATTTTACCAAGTTTCTATGATGAAAATGTGCATAAAATTTGTTGATGAAAATTTACTTCATTTGCAAATTCCTTTTTTCCCTGTTGGATGTTATTTCCTTAAATTTTGACTGCGATTTCCTTTCCGTCATTTAATACCAAAATATACAGTGCCAAAGCCTCCAGAAACAACTTTTTTCTGGAAATTATCTGTTGCGGATCTAAGTTCAGATAGCGTAGAACATTGGGCACCTTCTGAAGTTGCATTACTCATAGAAGAAACATGGAAGTTGCTGCCTTCAGGCTCTATCAAAAAGTAACGAAATCAAGAATTAGAAACATGGAAGTTGCTGCGTTTAGTTAGCAAGATGCTTATAAATCCTATAAACATACCTTTCTTGTGATCTTTTTTTCTTTGACGGATGATCAGGCCTGAGCTTATAAATCCTATTAATAAAGCTACAGCCCCGATTGTTAATCTAAAGATAATGTATATACTGAGAATCAAATGCAATTTCTAATCAAATGTAAATTGAGTAATGTTAAAATATAACTTTAGAACAATGAAATTGGGTTCTTTGGAAGCTCCTGCATTTGAATGAAAACCAATTAAATGTTTCAGTTGTAGCAAAAGTCTGCAATGCACTTAAAGCATTAAAAAAATACATATTATTTAAAACCCAAAAAAAACAACACAAGAATCATCACACCGCTTCGATTCATGACCAAAAATCAACACATGTTGAGATTAGTAAGAATTATAACGAAGACATCACCTGTAAGCAAAAATGATCCAATTATAGCCCTCAAGAGCTTCTTTAACAATCGGACCAACCAATTGATCATACAAATCCTTTTTATTTTGAGCCCGGACCGAACAACTGTACAATCAAATATATCTTTTATCATGATTCAAAAGGAAGTCCATCAAGCTTTAGATATTTACACGAACATAAATTAAGAATCATACCTTGTTGAAACAAAAGGTTTTATTCAACTACTTATTAGTGGGAAAAATCACATTGATACCAACCTTTTTATTTATAAAAGGAACATATTGCACCAACAAAACCCTATATGTAAGGTTTAAAAAAGAGATTATGTAGTCCAAAAAGCTAAACTTTCTATAAAGCCCTAAATTTAGAACATTACTGGCATCATGTTCATCTTGATTAAATATTTAATCTTAAACCAGTGAAACAACAATAAAATGGAAATTAAAACTAACCCATTAATCCTTTGAACATTTTAGCAATTGAGTTGCTTTAGATTTTGAAAGTTATGCAAAGAAATAAAGAAATTCTGAATGCACATAGTAATTAAATCAAACAAAGCTTCAGATTACTTCATTGGATCAAATTATCCTTAAATAATAATCACAAGGTTAAACTGTATATAATTTTAAAGCATTTACACAAAACAAAATGAAAGCCCCACTTGAAACAGAAGAAAATATCCTTACCAGGTAACAACATGAGCAAGAACCTATCACACCCAATTTCACACAACAAATCTGCACAAAATCTAAATCAGATAACCAAGGCATAAAACCAATACAGAGTTTGTGTGTCAAAACTGAACCAATATACTTACCCTGCGCTCAAACACCGTCACCATCTTCGCCTATGACTCTCTCTCTCTCTCTCCCTCTCCCTCCCTCCGTCCCTCCGGATTACAGCATATGACGGGTTTAGTTGAGGATGGGTTTATTGAATAATTAAGTATTGGGCTTTTAATTGTATGGGTTAAATGATAATTATTGGGGCTTAATTGTAGTCATGCGGTAAGAAGGTACACATTTCATGCATTTTAATTTGTACATTATGCAAAAATATTTATCGTTAAGTGTCTTAATTTTTTTGGTAAATTACAATCTTATCCATCCAATATGTATTATATAGTAGTATAGATATAGATATTATATAACAAATAAAAGTTTTTTATGGCACGTGTCGCCTCCAAGTTCATTCTCATAAATTTTTTTTGCATCTCTCTTATTAAATACACCTATATCTTATAATAATAATAATAATAATAATAATAATATATTTTTAAAGAAAATATTAATCTTTATATTAATAAATCTCCTGCATATTTTGACATGTGTATGTGTTAACAGATTATATTAAATTCAACGGGTTTATTCTAACCCGTGTAAAACACGAGTTTTTAAAAAATATTTTTTTTATTACTTAATCTCTATTATAATAAAAAAAAACTAAATTTTGTGACACTTGTCAACACCATATTCATCCTCGTATCCATTTTCCCCCAAAACCACATTTACATCCTCCATCCAATATTTCCATATTTAGCTCACTTTATAAAAATATTACATAAATAAACATTTTACCAAATCAATTTTATCATTATAACCATTGACTCACATTTTTTTAAACTAGTCATTTACCCGGCGCACTGCATGTTAAACAACATATGCTAAACGGCTTCGAACTTTATAAAAAGAAAGAGAAAAGCTAAACCCTCAAATAAATCAAAGTATTTGAATACGCAAAAAAAAGGACACAAAACGACTTTTAAACTTTATAAAAAACTAAACCGTTAAATAAATCAAAGTTTTCGAAGAGCAATGCACTTTGAGACGCGTTAACGTGCATGTAGCGGCACGTTGAGATGCGTAATACATATATAAAAAAAAGAGGAAAACGCTTAATAGAGCGTTAATAATATTAAAGATATTATATAAAAAAATAAAACCGTTAAAAAATTATCATGTATGAAATAAATAAGTATATTCGAAACTCTATACACATGGATAAATCAACACTAATATCCTTGGCCTGCCATATATATATATATATATTTATAATTTATAAATACGTTAAGTGATTAATTATATATAGATACTATTTTATGATTTTTTAAAGATGATTCAACACACTTCTTTCTAAGATTAAAAAAAGAAAAGAAAGAAAATGAAAGTGGATGCTGAGGTCACCATGACATCAGCAATGCATTCAATAATTGTACTTTACACACAAAAGATGTGCATTTTGCCTTTTGTAAGTTAACTGGAATTGTGTCAACGCGCTGCGTCGTGTTAAACTACGGAAAAAATTAACTTTCTTGAAATCTTATAACATAAAGTGATCGAAAAATGGAACATTAAAAAAAATTGTTACAAAATAAATAATCGTACTCGGAAGTTTATATAAGAAAGTAAAATATTTACGCAAACTCATGCGCTGCAGCGAAATACCTAGTAATATTCCAAAAACTTAAAAAAAACGAAACTGTAAAAAATCCGTTAAAAATGTTCATCGGGTAAAGAGTTAAAAAAAAATAATAACGACTTTTTACGCAAGTGATTAGATAACTTGTACACTCTATTACGCGCAACTCTGTTACAAATATGCTTAATATTCCATAAACCTTGTGCAAAAAAAATAGAAACCGTAACAAAGCGTTAAAAAAAAAGCTAACCAGTAAAAAAATAGAAAAAGAAAGTAAAACCGTTTAAAAAAAGTAAAGAGTTGAAAAAAATTATAATGACGTTATACACAACTGCTAAAATCGCGTGTACACTATCACGCGCAACTCCGTTACAATAATGTGTTTGTCACATCTCGTAACTTAATTGGTAAATAAAAGAGAAAAAATATCCAATGTGTAAATGATAACTTTATTAAAGTTCAAGGGTTGTAATATAAATTGGATTAAAAAAAGTAAAAAAATAAAAGTCTAAGGGTTTATAAATAAATATGACACATGTAAGGGGCATAAGTGTAAATAACATTAAAAACAAAAGCGTTGAGCACATTCATTGAAAGATTGTAAACAATGCATAAACTGTGAAATTTGCAAATTGTATGTTGGATGATGTACTCGGAAAAGTCCAAAAGGCAAAAGAATTTGATGCTCCTGATGTAAGTGTTAAGTAAGCAAATGCAAAGCAGACTTTAACATGTATCAATTATGCTTTTGTAACTAATGTAATTTATCATAAAAATGAATATTAAAAAAAATAAGAATAAAAAATAGGATATTTGAAAGAAAAAAAACCCGAGTTTTTAAAGTTTATTATCTAGAAGTGAGTTTTTTAAATTTTATCAATAAAGAACCAAAATTTTAATTTTACATATAAAATTTGAAAAAACTACTTTTGTATTTTAAATAAATGTGTTAAAATAAAGTTTGCTAATATTTAATTAGTAGTTTTTTAATTAAGTTTGGTATCAAATTTGTATAAGAAAATGTGTTAAGATATTTATCAATATAATCTTAACGTTTCACACTGTGTGTTACACGGGGTTTAAAAGCTAGTATATAATTTTACATTTATTCAACTCGTCTAATACACATGATTTTAACCTAATAGTGTAATAAAGAAAGTAACGATTAAGTTGATCCCTAGGTATTAGAGCATTCACATCAGTATATTTATCTTCATATCTATAATTTAACTAAATAACACATTTTTCGAATTTATTTTTAAGTTTGTTTTTAACCTCCCACGTCTTATTCTCTATATCTATCATACACTTATTTTATTATTTTTTAGACACTCATAAAAAATTATACAAATTGATGAAAATAAATCTCTATCTATTAAACTCTAAATTTAAAGATGAGATGGAGATAAACCCCAAGCTTCACATCACCTAATTGAACACAAAGAAATTCAAATTTTTCTTCAAATTAAGATTCGAATGATCTATCAAAATAAAAAAATAATCCAAAGCACATTCCCTCATTAAAGTTACAAATACCATAAAATCAAGCATTTTATTCAATTTTATCCGAGTCTAAAAGACTAGAAAACCTTCTTGCCGCCATGATCAACTCCATTCTCTCTCTGTCATCAGCAGCATTTCATGATTTGGGGGAGTACTTGTTCATCAACCGAGTCAGCTCGTCATCAAACCCTTTCTCTAACTCGATCTCTTCCTTCCAATGCCTGCTCTTCATTTCAGCCATCTTTTCTTCATGCATTTTCATTAGTTTCTCCCTTTCTTCCTCAAATTCTTTCATTTCTTCAAGCTTCAAATCCCTGTATATCCAAATTAACAATCCTACAGTCAAAAAGTGGATAGGAAACATGTATTTTGACCCATAACAAGAACCGAGTTTCTTTAACTATTTCCATATTAATGATAGCGAGCATTCTTAACATTTAGAGGTGTTTCAACCCATTAACTTATGACTGCGATGATTTGGGCTATGTTTTATTTCTAACAGGTAAATATATATTAAAAAAAGAATAGCTATACGGAAAACTTGTCAAATGGGTCAGACTGGTCGAAAAACACCTACAGTCACAGTGTATTATTAATGCATAAATCCGCCTAAATCCTTTCATTCAAAAAACAGATTATACTCAAGTAATCTAACTCGCTTCCTATTCCCATTATGATTACTGAAATAATACTATTCACCTTTCCTCATGCCAAAAAATACCAGTTTTGACCAGCCCAATTTATCATCTCAGATGGTTGAAAATAAGTTCTATACACAAGTCTTCTTTTACAAAAACCACAGTTGTTGCAGTAATTAATAATGATAACAATAATAATGACATTTTATAAAAGATATAATGTTATGTGTCAATACCTCTTCTGAAGATCCACAGCAGAATCAGACTGTTCAACCCTCATGCGTTCTTCCTGCTTCAACTTATCAAAACGGTCTTCTTTTGCATCCCTGGCTTCTTGAATTACCTTAAGCTGGTCTTTGAAAAATTCCTCTTGTGAATCCATCTAATACAAACACCATATGAAATAAAGCAAATTACACAAAAAACCCACAAAAAAAGTAGTGAAATTTCATAGCAATATTTTATAAAATTACCTCTTCCTTGTTCTGTTCATGATACCGTTGTGTTCTCTCCCTCACTATACGATTCTCTTCTTCAGTTTTCCTCAGTCTTTGGGATACTAATCCATATGACTCTTCAAGTGCCTTTGAATGCATCTGTTCTTTCACAACTCTGTTCTTATACCAGTTCAATTGCTGGTTATCCTCGTTCATTTGCTTTAATTGATTCACAACCTTTTCTTGATAAGATACCATCTCAAATTTCAACTTTGTTTTCCCTAAATAAACATAAAAAGCAAGTCAAATGCACATTTCAAATAATTGAGAGCACAAAGAAAGATTATTCCTTACCTGGAGAATGTTGATTAAAGATATCCATATCTTTTTTTGTTGCCATATAGCCATATAGCTTCCGTTTACCCCCGGGATAAAACAGAATAGGGCGACGATCCCACGCGGCTCGGTCCGTCCCTTCATCTTCAAAATGCTTGCTCAGACGTTCAGCCTCAGTGTATCCAACAGCTGAGGATTCAAATATGAGCACACTAATACCCCTGTGCCCTTTTGGCCCGTAAGAATGACGGGCTCTCACTGCTTCATATGACCCGAAGTAGTCAAGAAGCTCCTGGTTTCCCATCCCAAGCCACTGAAAGTAGGGTTTCATACTTTCATTTAGTAATATTATTTATGAAACAAACAAACATACATTAGCAATATTACTGATATACCTTATCATTTTCATCCTGTTCGAGCTGAGTATTCATGATGACAACCATTGGTGGCCATACTATCTCCCTGTCTTTAACACCTTCATTCAGCCCCTTCCACTGTCCATATGATTCGCCAGCTGGGTTAACTGTAGCTCCCTTTCTTCGCAATTCCTCCTCCAAAATAACAGCAAGATCTCGATGAATCTTTACTCTTTTGGACCCTTTTGTTTTGGCATGGGTCACAAGAGACTGAAGACTCTTGTACCAGTCAATAGCACCAGGACCATTCTGGCAAGCAGGACAATGCCACTGCCTTGTTGGTTCATTTATCTGGTCAACAGTCAATGTATCCAAAGTCTTAAAAAAGTCAGCATACCACCTGTTCTTTTTTCGCTCCTCATGGCTTTTAGGGCTTTCGTCTGAATCATACTCGTCACTAAGAAGTTCATCATCAGAATCATCAACTTCCTCAGTTTCATTGTGACCTTCAACATGTTCTTCCTCGACAAAAGGTTGAGGATTTGAAACATTATTTCCTGACTGCCAGGCATTGCCTGGCCTCGAGTTCCAGTTCCACCCACTCTGCAGTGGTGGAGGGATTGCATTTGGGGCGGTATTGTGATTGTTCTCATAATATCTGTTCACCGGTTGGTTGCTAGCACCACCTCTGCCACCTGTCTGTGCCGCCCATGCATTGTTTGGAGCCCTAACCTGTCCATTGCCACGTGCACCGGCTCTTTGGCCATCAGGTTGACCCCATGGATTAGGTTTAGAAGTCTGAGAAGCCCATTGTTTGGCAGCAGCACTGTTTCCGGGTCTATTTTTGTTCTTTTTGGAGAATACCTCCCAATTACCATCCTGGCATGAATCCAGGTTCACATCCTGGACAGCCTGGTTCAACTGGTTAACATCAAAGTTCGATCTCCCGGCTACGTTTTTACCTTTGTTAGACTGACCACCTCCACTGATAGAACTCATCTGCAAATAAATTCACAAACTAGACATAATAATATATGTTTATCATGTTGTAGTGATTTCAAATTTGAAACAATTTTATCATTACTTGCAGCAGATAAGATTTTGTGTATTTTGTAATTCGTACAAGGTGCATAATTCTTGATTAAACCCTAAATACTGATGGACTAGCATACAAACTACAATTTCATGATTTCAAAAACAAATACAACATAAATGAAAAGCAACAACAATAATGACCATTGATGATTATTAGGGTTTATACTTTATACAACTTTTAACAGAATATTCAGGAATTAACAAATGAACTGTCAGATCATCGTCATCAACTAAAAAGGCATTACGGTTTACACCGCTTTTAATTGGGGGTCCTTGAAGTAAAAACTAAAAACCCTAATCAGGGTTTTGAATGCAAGGCATTTCACAAAAGGGATAAGAAAACTGGATCAAAAAACATAATCCTCGTGTGAATCGGAGTTCATGGCTAAGATTGATCGTAAGATAGAAATAGCAACAAAAAGTGAGGTCTTACCATAAAAATCAAAGTCGGAAGAGCAGCGGAGAGAGAAAGCAGGCGGCAAATGGGTTGATATTGTCGCTTTGGAGAACCAAGGGTGATTCCACATGAAAGTTATTGTGACCGGATATGTTATTATATTTTGGGATAGGGTTTTACTATATGCTAGGTTAGAAACCCCGTGTATTACACGTGTAAATAAATAAAATGTTATATACTTAGTAATAAAGATTTAGACATTACATATTTATGATACATAAATAGTTTTTTAATACAATATTTATGAACGTTATATAGTTATTTCTTAAAAATGTTTTATAAAAAGAATGAAAGAAGTGCTTAATTTATAAAAATATTTTATGAACAAACCTAATTTTTTTAAAATAAAAAACATTTTATAAAAAGAAATATAGAAATCGTTATTACTTAATAGGAGAGAGAGATGGAAAACAAAAAATTATAAAAAACAATTAAAGAAATTTATATAATTAATAGGAGAGAGAGGCGAGAAAAAAGGTTTTTGGATGCATAGGAGAATGACATGTGGCACCAAAAACCTTTATTTATTAGTATGTATAGATGCCCGTTTTTTCTTGTCGTACCTTTTTTTCCTTAAATTTTTAATTAATATTATCTCGTCATTTTTGTTGTTAGAGCAGCTTTAACACACTCGTCCGGGTGAGCAAGCGGACATCGCTATCCATTGGAGCAAGCATTTGGTCACTCCCATGTTCGAACGATCTCAAATGTGAGTGTGAGGGTATGGGTCCCCCCCTCTCACATACCATATAATTACTAGTTAGAGAAAGTGTTTTTAAAAACTTTTTTGAATTTTTTTAAAAGAAAGTGTTTTTTTAAAAGGGTTTTTCCATTAAAAAAAAAAAGATCAACGGTCAGGTTTGAAAAAAGGTGGTATTTGTTGAGGCATGGGTTGGTTCCACCCCACAAACAACAATTGCGAGGTGACAATAATTTCGGTTTGAAAAATGGCTAGTACACTGTAACGAACCAAAATTCGGGTTTTGGTTATAAATAAATAAATATTTCTAATTAATATTATGATGAAAATAATATTTTAGAAATAAGTTGAAACAAGTGGGTTTCAAGTTAGTGATGGGGTTATATTAGTTTTTAACTAATTTTGAAACGAAAATGAGTGAATGAATGGTGTTATATGCAATTGTTGTATGCATAATGTGTTAAGTGTTATGAATGTGAATGAATGTAGTTACAGTTGTATTACTATAATGGAAATGTGTATATGAGGTTATGATCTAAGAATCATAATGGAAATCGGATATGAGGTTATGATCTAAGTATCATAATGGAAATGTGGTAATGAGGTTATGGTTTAAATACCATAATGGAAATGGGTGATGACGTTATGATCTAAGAATCATAATAGAAATGTGGTGATGAAGTTATGGCCTATGTGCCATAATGGAAATGAAAATGTGTATTTATGACTGATAAATGAAATGAATGAAACTTGTAGGTGATATGTAGTCTAATGTCAAATTAGGTGAAAAACGGATCAAATGGGTGAATGGGTGAAAACAAGTAGATTTTACTTGTTTGTTATGTTTTATCTCCATTACTAATGGTGATACATGTGGTGTTATGTAAGAAAAACTCTGATGTAGTCAAAGTCAAGTCCAAGGCGTTGGCGGGTTTTCGTATGCGAAAGGGGTGTTTTTGGGGTGTAATTAGAAATCCATAAACGGATGATTTTGATGCAAGAATTGATGTTTTTGGTGTGTAATTATAATGTATAAATGTTTTGAAACAAAACACAAGTGTTGGGGATAATTTTGGGTCAAGTTGAAATGGTAAAGGATGAAAATTTGGCATAGTGTTGAATCTGGGAGAAAAACATAATTTTATGTTTACTGGTCTCCCTCACAGTACACGAAGTTCATGCCGCGAAGAACCTGGTTCCCGGTCTGGCACTTCTAGACTCCCTTCGCGGTACGCGAAGGAAAATAAAAAAAAATTCTTAGGACTTTTGCTTCCGCATGTTTAATGTTATAATAAACGGTGTATGAAAATAGGGTGTTACATACACAAGGGTAGACTCGTTTCGAACAGATTATTTGGGTTTTTTTCCCGATCAATGGGATTGTTACCGTCAGTGAGTAAAATGTATTTTTGTGTGTATAAAAAATGTTACTTGTGTGGTATTTGTACTGCTTTTTAAATATATATATATTAAATGTTCACGAATTAATTAAGTATGAAAAACACCTCCTTAAATAGTGTTTGCGTGCTTATACCAACAAAGCAAGATGATAACACATTTTGTAAAAATGTAGAATCTTGAATAATGCTCTTTCATTGATGACATACTTCTCTTTCTAGAACTCTAGCTCTTTCTTATTGGTTCTTCTCTCATTATCTTATATTGCAGAGAGATGCAATCTAAGTTTAGGAATTGAGAGTTATATAGATAGATTGATATATAGTTGGATTGAGAGAGTTGTAGAAACAATGACACAATGCTTTTGATGTGAGAGTTGCATCATTTTGTTTTTTTATAATTCACATAACCTTAATTTGCGATGTCACCGACACAATTCTCAATTCAGCCCCTCAGTTTGACAAAATATGTAACTGATCCACTCATTTTTATAAAGTTCTAGATTTACCCATTGCACATGACAGAACTTAACCTCAAAATATAACCCTCGTTAGACCAAAGGACAAAAATGTTACAGAATTTAAACTTAAATGATGGTTATTATATTTCCTCAGTTTAAGGACAATAACTGAAATTTGGAATATACTTAAAGGACGAAAAGTGTAATTTACTCAAAAAAAATTACCAAAAACGTTGTACATGTTTATGTATGTAACATCTTGTGTTACGTATGTAACATCCTGTGTTACGTATGTAACATGCTCACTTTTTTGAAATTCACTTGTGTTTCTTAGCCCTCATTTTTATGGCAACGTAAATTCGTGATTTACAAATATATTGTCGCAACATTCTTTTTTATTTACGTTTCGATATTCAAAACGAGTCACCGCAACTTCATACGCTTCTCTTTACATACGTCACCGCGTCAATGTTTTTATAATGATTATCAAAAAGCATGACTCAGATTCCTTTCGATTACATATCAAAATTAATTCTATAGTTTACTCTTACTTTTTAGATTTTCATAATCAATCTTTATACTAAACTTTCAAGCATAAGAAAAGACACTATACATCAACTCAAACCAACTTTACTTAATGGAAGCTAATGTTGGTACACCATTCCTGTTTTCGGACACCATATGGGTGTCACAGCATACCACAGGTATACGTCAAAGTCAAACCGACAACTTTACAGACATGTCACATCAATCACGTCAAGATATCGATACGGGTCGTATTATAGTAAAAAAAAAGCAACACTGCCCTTATTGTATGTACCATACGACATCTGTCACACCCCAACCGATGGCGGAATACGCCGGGGCGGGACATGTAGACTGTTCAATAGCACATGGTCAAACTAAAGTTTCATATATTAATTGAATCCAAATTTTTATAACACTTGTTCAACAAAACATGTACAATTATACAAAAAGAAAAATAAGGTACACTATAAATGTTCGATTCATTATTTAACTAAGTCCTCAATCCTATGTGTAGCATCTTGTAAATGATCTCAAGAGTTAGTACCTGAAACATGATAAAATGAGAGGGTCAACTATAAATAGTTGGTGAGCATACATAGGTTTTGACTCTAAATAGCATCAAAGTGTCGTGTGCAAACAAATCCATACAAGTCATGATTAATAAGGCAATTATGGGGAGCAACTATTGTGTAACCAAAAGTACAATCAAACCTTTGTAACTAGCATGCAAGAATTGTGTTGTCGGTAACAATCACCCCAATCTGGGTGGGTTTGTCAGACTCAATAGATCTATCATTGTTAACCGTCGGCTTGATTAGTTAATGATTGTACATGTAATTGCAAATAAGTAGTTAACACACCTAGCACTCAAACATAAAGCTCAAATTGCACACAAATTGTAAAGTGGATTTGTATTGTGTAGTTTCTGTAAATCATTGTAAATTGTGATCATGTTTCACCCAAAAATGTAAAAACAGTGAAAAAGGGGCTATGTAAAACTCACTTGTGTCAAAGGTGTAGATAACACGCGAGGCTAGATAGCAAAGTGATCCTTGTAACTCACCACGTTAACCTAGTGTGTAATGCATATGAAATTAATAGCTTGTACAAAAGTCTATGTCTAAGTCTAGGATTTAATTGGATGTGTGTACAAAGGGTTTGAGTTGTAATTTGAAAGGAAATGTATAGGTTATTGTGTTTGTACTTGAATGTGTATTTTTATAAAACAAACGTTTGAAATGAAAAGTTTAAAATGATTGAAGTTAGGGTTTGTGTTTGAATAACTAAATAAAATTCAATAGTCATTTATTTAATTATGAAAATAGCGGGAATTATATTAAGTATAAATTAAATAAATAATTTTTCTTTAATTATTTGTTTATAAGGATGTGTACAAATATTGATGTATAAATTAAATAAATAATTTTTTTACTTTATTTATTTATGTATAAGTATGTGTAAATATAAAATTGTGTAATTAATATTTATGTATAAAAATCAAGAAATTTGCGTTTAACCTTTTAGTGTAAATTATAATAAATAAATTTTATCCATTTATTATTTTTAAAGTAAGAACTTGATAGATTTAAATAAAATTGACATTTTATCAATTTTATAAAATCAATTGTGTTTATTTGGAGATTAATTTAAATATCTAAATTTTTGTTTTAAATATTTAATATGCAATTTTTAGCCATAAATTCATAACAAAATGAATTCATATAGAAAATTTATGAATCTGCTTTTATTCTGTTAAAAATATTATATGGTTTATAAAAATTATTTTTATATAAATTTTAGGGTTTTAGAAACGGTTTAAAAAAAACAAGCAGGCCACAGGGACTCGAACCCGGGTCCGCTCTGGAGTCCGGTAAGTGTGCTACCACTGGGCTACGGCCGGAACTTGTGAGGGAATCGCTCCTAGAATGGATTTAACATGCGGCCGAGTTGGGACCTGAGTTGGATTTACAAATAGGTGGAAAAAGTCCGGCCGGTCGTGTGAGCCGTGGGTTTCGAACCCATGCCACCGGGTCCGATGGAGCATAGACTTAACCAGTCGGACCGGGTGGTTCGCTGGTCTAAACGGGAACAAGGAAAATTAAATACACAAAATCGAATCACCCGATTTCCCCAAATCAAACTTCGAGCAACGGTCAAGAACCCTAATCCCGATCGATTTCGATGGGTTATGTTAACTCGAATTGATAAGGGGTTATCGTTCAGGGCTTGATTTCGAGTCTAATGATACCATTCTTACTCGAAATAATTGAGGCACGAACGCGGACGGCTACGGGTTTGCTTCGGCTGTTCCTCGTGATCGACGGGACTTCAGAGGTGGAATGCGGTTTGTCTACAGGCTGGGAGAGTTTGTGTGGACGTATACGAGGGTGTTTGAGTGATTTAATTTGTCTAATTTCATCCGTATTAATCGATCCGGTTTTGGTTTGACCGTGAGGTTTGCGGGGTTTGATTTCGCGTTAATTAGCCGAATTGGAGTTGAATTGAGTCTTGATACAGGTCCAGGTACACTCGGAATTGGCTTGCGAGTGATTTGAGGGATTTGGACGCGTTGATTTCACGAATTAATTGCAGATTGATACGGATTTGACTATCTAAAGTCAATTTGTTCAAATTTTGAATCATCCGCTTAATCGGTCGAATTGAGTTGCTGTTTGGGCCGAGATTGGGTTGTCTATTGTTTATACACGACATAGGAACCCGTAGCAATCGATTGGGTTGATCCAGGGACTTGGATTTAAGAATTCGGCCCTGTTTGACTTTTAAAAGTCAAACAAGTGATTTTTATTTTTGTCTTGGTCCAAAGATCGCGATTTCAAGGTTCAACTAAGGTGTTAAGGTTCCAAACTATTGTATCGAATTGTTTGTCAAGTGTGTGGTTGCATATGTGTATGCACTTGTGTGATGAATCAAATGTATATATGCATGTATTTGTATATATGTATAAAAAGAAAAAAAATGAAATTTGTATTGCTAATTAGGTTTTAGTTATTGGCACGAATGAATTTAAAGCGTTGTACTAGAATTGGATTCGAAAAGCGTTACATTGAACTGAAAATAAGATAGAAAAAAAATCAGAAATGTCACAGTATCCCCATGTTGAGGGAATTTCGTCCCGAAATTTAGCTAGCTGAGGCGACTGAATCAGCAAAGAGGTGAGAGTATTGGGTTCTCAATGTGTTATAACGGTTGGTTTAGGGAGTATAATTGGTGACAAGGTTCAGGTCGGTTTCTCACAGTCAGGTATGAATGATGATAATGAATTTAGTTTTTGAAATGGATTTGAGGAGGAAAACTATCCAATAATAATTTGGATTCTATAGGTGAAATGCATTACTTGAAATGGATTTGACGGGAACTTGATAATTAGGTTTTGTTTAAGATGTAGTCTAACATGTTCAAGAATTGTCAATATTTCACGGTCATTGGTCTAGGTCAAAACTTCACGTGACACGAACAACGCTACTTCTGATAATATGACAGAACACTTATATATAGGAAGTACCATCGGCGTATCCACCATGCCCTTGTCATATCACATCAGTTTCGTTGTTACATATCATGATAAGTTTTAGGTCACGACACACGACCAAATTCACTATGTTTTTCATGCGCTGATTCTTATAATTCCGTGTGCACCCGTAATTACTTGAATTATCGTATGGTCCGTATAGATCGTTTCGTTGTGTGCGGGTAAGGGGGGGGGCACAATTTCACTATGATCACGTCTATTGTTTACACATAAAAGTCGCTAACAAGTAACTATGTCCCTAATCAGGTCAGTTCGCAACTAAAGAGTAGTAAAGTAGTAATACTTAAAGTTTCTTAGTTTGCTCGTGTTTGAACAAGAATACGTCAAACCCCGAGTCGTTTCAATGTATTATGGTCTTCAACCTTGGTGTACAAAGTGCATGACCATGTCTTGTGTATAATGTAATCAATCCATTGCAACAATTGTAAGCAAATTTTGTTTCGAGTATATAGTAAGCACGTAAGTCTCATGTATGATCTAATGTCACGTAGTTCGTAATCAAATAGGTCTCATATATAGCGTAAATAATTTAGCGTCTTGTATTTTGTAAGTCAATAAATTCTTATGTGTAGTGTAAACAACATAGTATTTTGTGTATAGTAGGAAATGAATGTCATGCAGGGTGTTGGCAACTTAGCATCATGTATATTGTACAATGTGCACAGCCTAGTATGATGTACTTTGTAACCAAATGAGTTTCATGTATAGTGTGGTCAATCTAGAATTGTGTATCAATGAAGCAATTCTTATGTATCACGTATATTGCAAACGACTAAGTTTCGTGTATCATGTGTTCAATCCAGTAGCATGTGTATTGCAAATAAACATGTTGTGTGCATTACGTGATCAATCGAGTAAATTGTGATTTGTAGGCAAACTATTATCATGTATTACGTAATTTGTGTAGCATTGGATATATTGAGAGTATTTGAGTTTCATGTACCATGTGGTTGCATTGGATATATTGTGAACGTGTATACGTGAGTATTGAACTTCGCGTGCGATGTGTACTAATGAGTTTTGCATGTGATCGAGTGCTGCGGACAAACGTGTTGTTTGGCGCTCTTGCATAATGTGGTAGTTAGGTTCAAGTCCTCAAATCTCATTGAGGTTGGTGGGAAGGGTTAACGTTTACGCGGTATGGATCGTCTCTTGAAGCGTCAAGTGAACGGTAACGAGGAGGTTTTGGAAATATTCGGGAATTGTGTTTACTATTACGGGTATTTGTTTGAACATAGAAAGTGGTAAATTGTTCTTGGTTACAGATATATAAAGTAGTGAAATCATTGAATCGCATATTTTAAATGGATATGCAATTTATGAGAAAATATTTTTAATTTAAAATTTCCACTTTTGGCTAAACAAGTTGTTAATTTAGCCAAAGTTTGGAATTATTTACTTTAATGAATAAAAATTATAATTATTTATCAGTTTTTAAAAAATATTTTTATAAAATTGATTGTATTACTTTCCTTATTAGGTGAAAAAGTTTTATGGAAAATTTATGTTTTTGATATTATCTAAGAAAAATTCATTAAATATTTTGTTAAACAAGATAGCGATGTTTTGTTTAAATCACAAAATAGGATGATTTATTTATGAAAGAAATTGTTGGTAATGTACTAAATCATGTTGAATGAAAGAAGTGATATTTGGGAAAATTTGATGGGAATATAACAGGTGTAATTTACGCCTCACGGGTCAAATCAATGAACAATAACTGTAGAGTTGAAATATATGGAATTGATTAAATGCTGAAATGTTAAACATTATTCAAAACATAGGGAAATGGTTCTCAAATTGAAAATTTAAAGGAAATCAGTGGAAGCTTCTTCTAACGTCTCTGGTAGCTTTCCACTAGGAAGAAGATAATTGCCAAGATGAGCACCGCTATGGTCACTCGAGTAGTAGATCTGGCTTCAACCCTGGCAGTCTCCGTGCGGTGTTCTTGTACTTCCTTTTCGAGGATGGAGATTAACTCCTTTTGGTACCCTAATTGGTTTGCTAGGCTATCCATTCTTTGTCTTTGCAAGTCGTGTATCACTCCCTGCTCTATCCTTTGTCTCTCAAATTCTGAATTCCTTACATATTGATGGAAGTCATTGGTTGGAATTCCCATAACACCAGGGGGTGCCATGGTATGCCTTACCCAAGGGTTAGGAAGGTACGGGTCGGGCATTAGGTATGGGTCTCTTAGTGGGGGTGGCAATTGATTGTGGAGGGGAGGTGTATGATACGGGTTTACGGGTACGGGTGATCCAGGTGTTTGAAGTCTCGGGTCGGTGTTCCTAATCCAGTCCGCCCTTACATCAAACCTTGGCCTAGCAGCTGGGGGTATTGGTGACCAATACACGGGTGTCTCAGTGTCTTCTTCCCAATCAGATTCTGATCCAGGACGGTAAACCGGGGAGGAAGGAGTGTAGGAGTCCATATCTAGTAGAGAAACAATGAAAAGGTTGTAAACGATAATGAAATACCGAGTGTTAAATATAGGAGTTCTCATAGGTTTAGAGTTTGACTAGTCATAACACCGAGTCTTCACAATAGTATTTTAGAAATACACTTGACCTATAAGCAATGTATTCCTGAGGAGAATTCCCAGGAAAGAGGGGTGGGTCACTAAGACACACTTAAGTACCCTATCTTTCCTTAGCCAGAATCCCTCATGGGCCTACACACTCTTCCAGCCATCGTATATTAATGACACTATTGTTGGGCTCATGGTTATGATGAGAATTATTGTAGACCGGGCCTTGAGGCCCGAAAGTAAGGTTTATGCATTCCAGTGGGATTCTTCTTCTTGGAAGTTAGATGGGCTTCTTAGTTTATTATTAATGGGTCTTAGGCCCAATAGTTTAAGTTTAGAAAACAAGAGGTGATGGTGATGGTATCATGTGTGTGAGTTTAAAGGTGTATGAATAATTTGGTGTGTACGTGTGTGTGTTAAGCTTAGGATAGCACTTACTGAAACACATAGGTAGCATGCAGATAGTAATGAATGTAAGCACAAAAGTTATCAGGTAGTGTGACACATAAGTCATCATGTATTGCATCATGTAGTGTAATTACTTATGATAGTATATAGAAATATTTCTACAAAAAGTAATCATGTAACAGGTAGTAGCATGGCATTGTATGGGTGTCCTAAGGTTATAGTCTAGGTCAAGAGTGTCTAATAACCTAATTCCCTATAACCTGGCTCTGATACCAATCTGTCACACCCCAACCGACGGCGGAATACGTCGGGGCGGGACATGTAGACTGTTCAATAGCACATGGTCAAACTAAAGTTTCATATATTAATTGAATCCAAATTTTTATAACACTTGTTCAACAAAACATGTACAATTATACAAAAAGAAAAATAAGGTACACTATAAATGTTCGATTCATTATTTAACTAAGTCCTCAATCCTATGTGTAGCATCTTGTAAATGATCTCAAGAGTTAGTACCTGAAACATGATAAAATGAGAGAGTTAACTATAAATAGTTGGTGAGCATGCATAGGTTTTGACTCTAAATAGCATCAAAGTGTCGTGTGCAAACAAATCCATACAAGTCATGATTAATAAGGCAATTATGGGGAGCAACTATTGTGTAACCAAAAGTACAATCAAACATTTGTAACTAGCATGCAAGAATTGTGTTGTCGGTAACAATCACCCCAATCTGGGTGGGTTTGTCAGACTCAATAGATCTATCATTGTTAACCGTCGGCTTGATTAGTTAATGATTGTACATGTAATTGCAAATAAGTAGTTAACACACCTAGCACTCAAACATAAAGCTCAAATTGCACACAAATTGTAAAGTGGATTTGTATTGTGTAGTTTCTGTAAATCATTGTAAATTGTGATCATGTTTCACCCAAAAATGTAAAAACAGTGAAAAAGGGGCTATGTAAAACTCACTTGTGTCAAAGGTGTAGATAACACGCGAGGCTAGATAGCAAAGTGATCCTTGTAACTCACCACGTTAACCTAGTGTGTAATGCATATGAAATTAATAGCTTGTACAAAAGTCTATGTCTAAGTCTAGGATTTAATTGGATGTGTGTACAAAGGGTTTGAGTTGTAATTTGAAAGGAAATGTATAGGTTATTGTGTTTGTACTTGAATGTGTATTTTTATAAAACAAACGTTTGAAATGAAAAGTTTAAAATGATTGAAGTTAAGGTTTGTGTTTGAATAACTAAATAAAATTCAATAGTCATTTATTTAATTATGAAAATAGCGGGAATTATATTAAGTATAAATTAAATAAATAATTTTTCTTTAATTATTTGTTTATAAGGATGTGTACAAATATTGATGTATAAATTAAATAAATAATTTTTTTACTTTATTTATTTATGTATAAGTATGTGTAAATATAAAATTGTGTAATTAATATTTATGTATAAAAATCAAGAAATTTGCGTTTAACCTTTTAGTGTAAATTATAATAAATAAATTTTATCCATTTATTATTTTTAAAGTAAGAACTTGATAGATTTAAATAAAATTGACATTTTATCAATTTTATAAAATCAATTGTGTTTATTTGGAGATTAATTTAAATATCTAAATTTTTGTTTTAAATATTTAATATGCAATTTTTAGCCATAAATTCATAACAAAATGAATTCATATAGAAAATTTATGAATCTGCTTTTATTCTGTTAAAAATATTATATGGTTTATAAAAATTATTTTTATATAAATTTTAGGGTTTTAGAAACGGTTTAAAAAAAACAAGCAGGCCACAGGGACTCGAACCCGGGTCCGCTCTGGAGTCCGGTAAGTGTGCTACCACTGGGCTACGGCCGGAACTTGTGAGGGAATCGCTCCTAGAATGGATTTAACATGCGGCCGAGTTGGGACCTGAGTTGGATTTACAAATAGGTGCAAAAAGTCCGGCCGGTCGTGTGAGCCGTGGGTTTCGAACCCATGCCACCGGGTCCGATGGAGCATAGACTTAACCAGTCGGACCGGGTGGTTCGCTGGTCTAAACGGGAACAAGGAAAATTAAATACACAAAATCGAATCACCCGATTTCCCCAAATCAAACTTCGAGCAACGGTCAAGAACCCTAATCCCGATCGATTTCGATGGGTTATGTTAACTCGAATTGATAAGGGGTTATCGTTCAGGGCTTGATTTCGAGTCTAATGATACCATTCTTACTCGAAATAATTGAGGCACGAACGCGGACGGCTACGGGTTTGCTTCGGCTGTTCCTCGTGATCGACGGGACTTCAGAGGTGGAATGCGGTTTGTCTACAGGCTGGGAGAGTTTGTGTGGACGTATACGAGGGTGTTTGAGTGATTTAATTTGTCTAATTTCATCCGTATTAATCGATCCGGTTTTGGTTTGACCGTGAGGTTTGCGGGGTTTGATTTCGCGTTAATTAGCCGAATTGGAGTTGAATTGAGTCTTGATACAGGTCCAGGTACACTCGGAATTGGCTTGCGAGTGATTTGAGGGATTTGGACGCGTTGATTTCACGAATTAATTGCAGATTGATACGGATTTGACTATCTAAAGTCAATTTGTTCAAATTTTGAATCATCCGCTTAATCGGTCGAATTGAGTTGCTGTTTGGGCCGAGATTGGGTTGTCTATTGTTTATACATGACATAGGAACCCGTAGCAATCGATTGGGTTGATCCAGGGACTTGGATTTAAGAATTCGGCCCTGTTTGACTTTTAAAAGTCAAACAGGTGATTTTTATTTTTGTCTTGGTCCAAAGATCGCGATTTCAAGGTTCAACTAAGGTGTTAAGGTTCCAAACTATTGTATCGAATTGTTTTGTCAAGTGTGTGGTTGCATATGTGTATGCACTTGTGTGATGAATCAAATGTATATATGCATGTATTTGTATATATGTATAAAAAGAAATAAAATGAAATTTGTATTGCTAATTAGGTTTTAGTTATTGGCACGAATGAATTTAAAGCGTTGTACTAGAATTGGATTCGAAAAGCGTTACATTGAACTGAAAATAAGATAGAAAAAAAAATCAGAAATGTCACAACATCTATCATCCTAAGACAACCCGTATCGAGATGAAAAAAGTGTGATACTAACTGTATTGAAGTTGATGTACGAATACGGGTGGTATCCGAATATAGCGGCCCTAATTAATACATTCAATCAAATTTTGAATTCGAATAAAATAAAAATTAACGAAATTAAGAAGTAGAATTAGGTTGATAAATAATTTATAAAGAAGTTAATATCAAAACTTCTTTTAACATAATATAGTTATTTATATTAGATTAAAATAATAGAATTTAATATCAGTCTATTACGTTATTTCTATTTATATCCATATAACCATAACCATAACCATAGCCAGACTATAAAACTCAATTAAAAAAACCAAAATCAAATCATCAGTTTTGCCCTTAGTTTAGTTAGTTCGGTTTTCTCTGTTACAAGTCAATTATTCAGTTTTTTTCTGTTTACTTATCTTACTACTCTAATAAATGAAAATCTTTTCAGGACACGTGTCACTCTCTGGTTACTCATCATCTTTATTTTCTCGCCTCTCTCTCTTATTAAATATTAGAATTTCTATTTCTCTCTCATATTAAATAATAATTTTTATATTAATAAATCTAACTACGAATACTTATTATTTAATTATAAATAATTATTATATCATCAATCAAATGAACTTAATATGAACTAACATTTATCAATTAAATTAAAAAATTAATACTCAGTTGAAAAAAGATGTTTTAAAAATTAACTTAACAGACCTTATAACTGTCACAACAAAATACATTTTTTTAAAACATATTTTGACAAATGTGTTTATTAACAAATTACATTATATTTTATTCAACCGATGTAATATATTGGTTTATTCAACCCGTGTATTACACGGGTTTTTAAAAATATAAAATTTTTATTACTAAATATAACATTTTATTTATTTAACCCGTGTAATACACGGAATTTTAACCTAGTTATTATAAATAAAGGAAAATCTCATAGCACAAGGCTAAACAAGGTCCACATCACAACAGAAAGAAGAGATAAAAACCACACTTTACTTAAGTGATACTTAGATCACTTGACAGTCATAACTAACAATTCAAAAGCGATAAAGAAATGAGAAGGTGTCTAAAAATTGTCTCACCCCCATGACATTTTTCCTTAAAAAATAGTTTACCATGACTGGTTTTGACCCGAACAGCTTTTACTAAGCACGAGCACCCCTGTTCAGACTCACCATGCGGTTAGAACCATCCATCTGGCCGCCTCTAGCCGACGAACCACCATAGTTCCTCCCTGCACCTGCCATATCTTGATACCGTGTGCTCTGATACCCACCTCTAGATTGACCAGTCCGATTTTGATAACTCTGACCAGGACCATAGGGACGACCAGCGCCATAACCCAACTGCTGCCTCCCTTGTGAGTAAGACTGGTTGTCCTGCCATTTATTGCCACCAGCAACCGCTGCATAGTCCTGACCCTCACGCCGCCTCGGTAGTGACTCCAACCCACCACCACCTAGTCTTGCCTCAGTGGCCCGCTCGTTGCTCTCAGCAAGTACTGAAAGCTTTTCGGTTAACTGGAAAGCTAGAGCCTGTAAGCGGCTGTGTTCAACTTCATGGAACACAATGCACTGTGTAGGTTGGTCCCAGCTGGCATGAAGCTCGTCGTTAATCATCATCTTGCTAACAATACAATGGGTTTGACTTTCCGAGAGGTCAAACATCTTTGCCAGCTGTTCCAGTTTTAGTGACTCGTACGATGACGAATAAGTGAAGAGATATGTCCTCAATGCTTCTTCCTTGATCTTGTTTTTTATCATATCTAGAACCATTTCACGGTTTTTAAGAAGCTTCCAGACATCTAGTGAGTTGATCACATCAAAACATGTTTGATAGTCGCCTTTGCTAAGGGCCCGAGTTGCTGCCATGACGTGGTCCCTCACATTTTCAGGAGGCCCGGTGAATGTCTGTCTGTCACTTATTTCCAGTAACCGTCTTAGTGTCTTGCTTATGACTTTGCGCCTTGCATCATGGCTGTTTGCTGCCATGTTGGGAACCTCTAGTAACATGGCACATATTAGGTGTACAGATTCTAGAAGCTCAAGGTTGATGTGCATGTGGTATGGCATCTGCCTTCTCCTTTCCAGGCGTTCCTGCAAAAATCAGTGACTAGATATTACACATGGCAAACGGGCAGAACAGGTAACAGGTTGAAACAAGTCATATTTTAGTACTGGTCAAACATACTTGATTAAGTTGGGTTGACCCGCAAAACACTTTTTTCTCCATTTTAAAAAAAAAATTATGATAGTCGATGTGTTACTTATGATGAAAAAGACAATAATCTAAAACTCTGAAGATAATTTAGACGGTTGTATATACTTTAACCTGTTTGACACCTTCAACCAATTTGAGCTACTAAAAGCGAACATGAAAACATAAATAAAACGAAGAGGTGTAGGATAGGTGTTATGTAATAAAGAAATTTTTATTGTTCTAGCCTAAAAAAACATCATTTCTGCAAACGTACCAAAACAAGCCATATGTATATATAAGCAGAGCTAAATACCTGACTACTTGTACGCATTATATAAAAGTGTAAAGCAAGTAGCATGTGACGATTACTTTGCATGACTATGTTTACATAGATTTTTATAAATAAACTTTATGTGATAAGAGGATAAATATATGTAATCACCACATAACCATACGTCTTAAAATTCATAGATGATAGACTCTTAACTTAATAGCACACCGTGTCCCTCCTGTTTTATTACGGCATTTGTCTCAAATATATATAAAAAGGAAAAAAAAGAAAAACAAATCTCTTTACAAGAAGCCAGTCAGTAACAAACAACAAAAGGATGATCCCACAACTAATAAACCAACTTCTCAAAAATATGAAACATGTAAAGGAGGCCGCACGTCATTCAAGAATAGTTGTTTGAAAATTTGAAAAACTATATACGATAGTTTGGCTCATATTAAAGTATTAAACCCTCCCTAAAACAACTTTGTGATGAAAAACTGTTTAAAAATGAGCTTGCTGATAAACATTTTACATATATACAGAAACTACTCTTATTTACCAATCAAAGTCGATCAAATCATCAAACAGCAATTCAAGAAACCAGAATTCATAATGGTAAATAACAGATGTTATCTAGACTAAACAAATAGTAAAATGATAAACCCATCTTGTTCAGAGACATCACCAAAAAGAGAAGCAAATGAAAGAAGGCTTTAAACAATCATGCACTAACACTACCATACAATGGTTAATTTGTTATTGCTCAAATAATGAAGTTTTGAAATGAAATTCAAGTCAAATACCTGTTCCGGCGTCTTCTCATGATAACGACTTTGAGAAACACCTTGTGCAAGAAGCTCTTTCACCCTGCCACCTGAATATAATTCAGAAAGGCAGCCATGTCCTTCAGCAATAAGCCCAGCTCTAAAAGCAGACAAACCAAGCTGAGCCATTGATCTGTTAAAAAGTATCTGAGTTGAGATATCCATATGCTGAACACTATCCTGCAAGTGACTCATAAGCAACAAATCACGGGCCACAGAAAACTCATCCGAAATTGCATGATGATAAATATCACACAGCATTGCACGAGCCTTTGTCCTTTCATCACCATGTTTGTATATAAGAGACACCAACATATCCATCAGTTCCCTACTGCTTGTCGGGAAACTAGGTTTTCGAGGCACGATTTCAGGTGTGTTCACAAAAGCAGGTGGACCCCCTTTTGATTCAGTACCCGATTCATCTCCATTATCTTCAGCTTCTGATTGATCAGCCAGGTTCCTCATAGCACTATACACTTCTTGTGGTTTGTAATACACAAGTTCAACAAGCTTCAATGCAACCTTTGCTGCAGCTTTGTGGTCCCCAACCCGTTCTAGATATGATTGAACATTTTGTGCAAGAACAAAAAACAAAGGCTCGTCTTGAAGCCTTTCTACATACTCACGTGTGTGAGGATCAATACACTGCAGACTCTTAAAGAACTCAACGTCTATCTTTTCAAGAAAAGCTGCCAGGTTTCCCCAGATACGTATGGTATCATTATAATCAGTTCCTTTCTGGGTTTCATTCTCATCGGGCTCCACAGTGTCATCAACTATAATGTTTGGGTACTGCTCAAGGATATCAAGTATCAAAAGCATATTCTGGAGGCATTTCTTCCACACGTTTATAGGCATGTGACCACTTAGACCAGGATTAACATCAAACTGTGCAGAGACCACACTAAACAAGATCTCAAGCTTCTGAGCAGGAGTTTTAGCCACTTTGGTTAAGAATGTAAGCTGTTCAACAAGCTCAAGCCTTCCGGTTCCTTTCCTACCACGAGCCGCAACAACCTCCTTAAACTTCTTATTGACTGTATCCCAAGTCACCTGGCTTGGATCCTTAAACTGTTTTTCCATTAACTTATCTTTCCTGTTCATCATTTTCTCCCAACCAGGTTGGTTTTCATCCTTTTCCTCATCATAATCATCATCATCCTCCTCATCTGACTCCGTTTCTGCTTTTGTCGGGTCATCAATCTCTGAGCCAGTGTCATCATCATCATCCTCATCTTCAGATGGTTCCTCTGCTTCTTCTTGATCTTCAAAGCTTTCAGGATTTTCTCTACATTTGTTAATCAATTCCTCGTACTGTTTATTGTTCTTCTTCAACTTCTGTCTCATAGCATTTAACGCCTTTGCATTGCTACTGCTCATCTTTTTCTTCGCCTCCTTATTCGCCATAGCTTGATTCAAAAAGTCCTCCAACATCACCAACGCCTTGATATAATTGTTGGGAGCCCTATCAGATTCAGTGACCCGCATCACCTTCTCAAGCTGCCTGTTAATCTTGTCAAAGCTTTCCTGCAGACTGACCCAATCATTAATCTTCATCGCATTCTTCATTTGATCAATAGTTGTAGACAACTCCTCAAACCGCTTGTCTTTTGCAGATTTAATAACACGCTTATGCATGTCCGAATCATCACTGTCACTATCACCAGTGTCAAGGTATTTGTTTCTATCAGGTGCATTAGCAGCATCATCTTGTCCATCGTTAACATCATCTTGTTCATAATCACTAACTTCAGATTCAGTCTCACTGTCGGCCTATTAACATATACAAAAAAGTTAAAACATAAAATCAAATTAACGTATTTATAAAGGTTAAAATCCCGTTCAATTTTACTGATTTGTGCGTAATCTGGTTCACAACTATCATGAAAAGCCAAACAAACCTGGTTACTCCAAAATTTCGACGCCATCTTGTTAAATCAGAGGTTAGAGTAATGCAAATCTCCGTAAACCCTAAGCTGCATGATAAATTATAAACTATTATATTGAAATCGAGAAAATCAAAGAGAATGTATAAGATGCAAATTTTCAAAGCTTGATATTTACGAGCAATTAATCGCAGAAGTAATATAATCGTGTAATACAAATCTATCACCAAGGAAAACTAACGAAGATTGTGCGCTCGATTGAGCTGTGAACAAATAAGATAAATCGGAAAGTTGATTCGTTTCGATCTGGAACTAATTGATACAAGAAGAAGATGAAAGTTCTGATGGAGATACCTGTGTCTGCAAATCGGAGAGTGAGAAACCAGGGGTGACGCTTACGGCAAAGGACGAGAGAGTCTGTTTGAGACGGCGGTTTAGGGTTTGCTCGTATTTGAGAATCCTGTGCGCAAATTGATTTGGGTAAGGTTCTCGTCACAGGGCTAACGTAAACGGACTCATAAAAGGGTAACAGTGATAAATAGTATTATTAGGTCTTTTATTTCGGAATTTAATTTGAAGTTTGGATTAAAAATTAAAGGATTACTTTGGAGATCTCTAATGTGTTTTTTTTTTTAAACACAAATCTATCATACTTTTAAACTTTTTTTGAACCGTAACACCTAGATATTTTACGATAATTGAGTTTTTCCGGAGCAACACCTACAACATACAGGATAGTCCACCCCAGAAGGAAACCCCAACTGAGTAAACTGGTAAACCCCCTGACCTGACCACGGACTCTTTTTTGTTGTGGCCCGGATTCAAACCCAAGACGTCTACTCTGGGAGGAAGTCCTGGGCCTACCATTGAACCAAATGGCTAACCTTTAATCTAAGATTAAGATTATCTAACCTTTAGCCATTTGGTTCAATGGTAGGCCCCGGATTCAAACCCAAGACGTCTAATCTTAATCTTAGATATTATACTTTTAAATTACATTAAATAATTCACCACATGCATGAGTTTGAACTCATAACCTTTAATCTAAGATTAAGATTATCTACCAAGTGTTTATTTATTTTTATCTACATTTTGATATAAACTTTATAAAAATTGGAGTCGTATCAAATAAATAATTTCACAGGTAGTTATATTTGATACGACTTTGTTTTTTTATAAAATTTATATCGAAATGTAGATAAAATTATTCATATTCGCTTTTAAATAAAAGATTTTCTATTAAAAGTTATAAAAGAAACAAAAATATATTAATTGAAGTCTATCAACTGATGCATTGTAAAATATATTCGCGTTAATGTTAAAAAAACATAACCGTTCAAATTTGTAACGTAAAAATAAGGAAAAGATAAGATAAGTAAAAAGCAGAGAAACCCAATTGCAACTTTTTGTTAAGAAATAACAAAAAAAACTCACCCCAAGGTTCGAACCCGGCTGGATGGGGTGGAATGTGATGACTGCAACACGTCGTGACCATCTGGGCTAGGCCCCTTCAGTCCCAACATGTAAACATAAACGCAGACCCAAAATCGGCTAATTTAAAAAAAAATACCAATGGTAGTATGCCACGTGGCCTAGCCGTCAAAACCCACAAATAAGTAAATAGAACTGTTAATAGCCTTTTGAAATGTATATAGCTACTTTGGATAACAACGCTTCGTCGCATGACACGTATTGCATACTAAAGAAAAATGTTAAAACAAAAGGAAAGAAAAAAAAAGAGAGTTTAATTAAAAGAATGTGAAGAAAAAATTATTACACACCTAAGGATCGAACATGTGTGGAAATAACTTAGTAATTAGGCTTTAACCAACTCCACTAGAAAAAAAAAATATATCAAATTCCCACCAACCAACCACTTACAAGTATCATTCACTTGTGTGTTATATTCGATTTCAAATGTAGTACAAAATAAAAGGGGACATGCGGAGTCGGACACACCGCCCAAAAGGGGCCAATAATAAATAACGGACATCGATTGCTCAATTGTTTTTAGTTTACAACCTTGTGAATAGATTAGATTACATAAGTAGTTTATATGTTATAGTTAAATGTTAAGTTTTGTTTTAACTTTGAGAAATTATAAATTTAATTTCAGTATTCTTTCTTAATGTCACGTTTCATCTTTTTTTTTTAACGACAAATTTAATGGGTTATCTCCTCGGTGATGTCAAGGACCTCTAATATATACTTAGTGAGACTTACGTCTCATTTTACATCTCTCTTTCTCGATACATATGTCCAGTTGTATTATTATCTTCTTTTATAAATATTAAAGCATCATTTAAATTCATTAAGTACGTTATCAAAAATCATACTCGTTTATATGATTTTGACACTTCAAGAATCCCATTATTACACAAAACATAATATACATATATATATATATATATACACATTATGACATAGAGTGAGATTCAAATGATAACCAATATTTTATGTTATAACCATGAAAACCACTCACAAACATTGTGTTACGTATATATAACAATTATCATTTTGTTATTTATTACATATACGTAAACACTATGTGTCACGTATATGTAACATTATTTGGTACGTATATAAAAGACTTATCATTTCCATATTTAGTTTTGAGATATATGTTTATGATACTTAAATACTCTTTTAACAATTAAAAGAAAAAATAATTTATAAATTATGTGATTGTTTGATAGTGGTTATCACGTAAAAATTTGGTTATTATTTGAACTTTTTCCTTATGACATAATGATATATATATATATATATATGTGTGTATATATATATATATATATATGTGTGTGTATATATAAAAAAATCCTTATTCTAATAAATGATTCTAAAAAATGTCACATGTCATCACCATAGTTTTTCTCACCAAAATCTTCTAATTTTCCCTATTTTAAGTAAGTTTAATTTTATAATTTAATTATGTTAATGCTTTTATTTTTCAAAAAAGATAATATAAAATTTGAATTCTATTTTTTACTTAATTAAGGAAACAAGTAATTTTATTTCTTATTTTATACATTATTTTATTTTTTTTACATATATTGTACTTTCATTTTTGTATTAAACAACCTCATGTAATACATGGGTATATAACCTAGTATTATATAAAAGCTTAAAACGGGACACTTACATTGATTGCCCAAAGTTTCCACCTTGTTTTCCTTGTTGATTTTATATAAAGGTTTTGAATGGGACACTTGTTCATATAAGTGTTACAGGCTCCCACTTGCACGAGTCTCAATCATTGTCAACACATGCAGTGGTGGACATCTAGTTACACCCCACTGTTGCCACTAAGATACGACGTTTTATGAAACCGTCTACTGTTCTCGAGCAGTTTAAATACCCTTACTTAACTATTTATAATAGTCATTACAAGCTATCATTTATCCTTTATAAAATGCACATCTATCGAACATGAGACATGGATCAAATAATCATCCTCGTATAGTGTTCGATTATTATCCTTCTCGATCCATAATCAAAGTGGTATATCAAACTCTCAGTTTGGGCATGACAATGCACGTATACCATTTTGAGTCAACAAGGACGACAAATATGCCTCACACTTATCTGTGTAAGGGGAACAAAATTCCATCATGACTACATACAACTATTACTAACTTATGATATACTCCCAACTATTATCCTTATTGTTGTTCGGTCGAAGAACAACGTTAAATTATGTAAGCATGAATCGTGCTATGATTTCCTCCTTTCATTTATACATTCCAAGAAAGGATTTTGGTACACACATCATATTTCGCAAAAGGTAATATCCATACAGCTTGGTGGTTAAGGGATCTACGCTAGGATGACAAATTTTAGGAACAACGTGACTTACCGAATACCTAGGATCTCCATGCTTGGAAATGCTATGAGCATCGTTTATAGTCTCATACCGCCATGAGGAATACTTAACATTTCCTTGAAATCACCAAGGGACCAACTCCAATTTTGATCATACATGGATAAAGATACCATGTCATGCTTTTCGTCGAATCTAAACCCGGCATAAAACTCACGAATATGATGAGGGTACATATGAGCTTCAAGATCTAGAAAAAAAATCAAATGAATCCGAGAGAATGTTTCCCTAACTTTATATTCACCAAGACCCGCTAAAACATCAATCATACCCTTAAAGTATATTTCTGTTTCCAATAATTCTACGATGTGAACTAAGATTGCTTTGTGATAGTGGTTTAGGAACATATTGTGGTTAAGGATTAGAGGATGATGCTTCAGGGTTTGAAGACGATGCTCTTCTCCTTGTGTCTCTTATTGCAAAATGTTTTGTTCTAACCATGTCTAAATTCGTAGAATAAATATCAGTGAAAGGATATGGGTTTTTGTTACGAGCATAATGTTGTGAAACGAGTAAAGAACTTTATAAATTTTGAAATATGTTTGATCACAACACACTAGTCATAAAACATTTTACAAAGAGATCTCATCATAAACCCTAGAATTTTAGAAATACACGGAAATTGAAGCACATGAAGCATCTGTAATTTTTTTAGCTTAAGGATATAAAATGAAATTTAATAAATAAGTAAAAAAAACTTAAAATCAATGTAATTTACTTGAAGAAAAAAAAGTTATGAAAACATGAATGGCACCGGGCTCGGGCCCTACTTCCTATCCACGTTGTCTCGTTTTCTAGTTGGACAAATCTAGGGTTTTCTTAACGGGCCAAATCCACCATCCATGGACATCTGACTCAAAATCTTCCCTCTTTTTATCAAATCCTCCACAAAATCTCAAATCATTCAATTTCAATCCAGGTCAAACACTCTTCAATCCTTCAGTTCTCCCCTTAATTTTGCTTCTTCTTCGATCCAGGAACTCACGTACTCGAAATTGCGTTGAACGAAGATGGACGGAAGTCAACCCTACAACCCTCGCACTGTTGAAGAGGTTTTTAGAGATTTAAAGAGCCGAAGAGCGGGCATCATTAAAGCCCTAACTACCGGTCGATCCTACAAACCTTTTTTCTTCTTTTGAATTTTGTTTTTGTTGACTTCAGCTGTTAAATTTACCAACGGCGTTGATCTAATTTCGTTTTTTTTGAGTTTTTGGCAGATGTTGAAGAGTTTTATCAGCGGTGCGACCCTGGTTAGTCGTCTCTTTCACCCCTTATCTCACTGTTGAAGCAACTTATGTGAAAATAGGGTTTAACAAAGAGAGTGATGTGATATCCTCCAAAAAATCCTCTTAATAGATACTATTAAAAAATTCGTATATTAATTATATCAGTTTCATGATAATTGCTAATTTGGATAGTCTCAAAATTTGTATAATCTCAAAAGGTCATGAAGATGGAAATTTGTTGTTCTTTGATTTTATATTGCTCTTTAACTTTCTGTACATTAAGTTAATCAGTTTCATGGAAATTGCTACATTTGATAGTTTTGACTAAAGGGAAATTTCATAGATATTATTAATTAACGGATAAACTAGAAGTATATAATCTAAAAAAGTTGTTAGGATGGAAATTGTTGCCATTTTTCACTAGGCATCCAAAAATGGGAACTGTTGCGATTTTCATGGATTGGCCAATATCAGTTCAGTAAAAGTTATATTAGCTAAAAAGGCAGTGATGATGGAAATTGTCGCCGTTTTTCACCCAGACATCCGAAAGTGGGTACTGTTGCAATTTCCATGGATGGGAAGGGTAGAAATGTGTTCTTCTTTGATTTTAATTTGCTCTTTTAACCTTTTTATACATTACATCAATTTGATGAAAGTTGCTACTTTGGATGGTTTTGACTAAAGGGAAATTTCATAGTTATTATTAAATACTGATAAAATAGAAGAATGTTTGTACTGCCAAACCCTATCACTCCAGTAAGAATTATATAATCTCAAAAAGTTGCGAGGATGGAAATTGCTGCATTTTTCACCCAGACATCCAAAAATGGGAACTGTTGCAATTTCCATGTTTGGGAAAATTTGTTTTTTGTTTTTAAGTTGCTCTTTGACCTTTGTTCATGTCTATTCTAGCTAAGCAACACTGTGATATCTATGATTGATTCAGCTGGATATTATTATTGTTATCAGATGCTGTACTCATAATATTTTATGGAATATTAAGTGCAATTTAAAATATGGAACTCTGATATCAAGGTTTCCTAATGATATAAGCTTAAGTTTAGAATGAAAGTAGCAGTTACCAGCTGCAGATTATGCATTCTAGTTTAACACTGCATACATACAACTATACAAGTGCAGTGAGTGGATGTACATAGTGTAATAGTGACTGCTTAAATTCTTATGTGTTAACTGACAAACCTCTTGTTTCCTCCGTTTTATGTTTATTTCTTGTTATTATGATATTAACCAAGATATTCAGCTTATGGTTTCATAGTCAATACATATGAACAGAAAAGTAAATTATAGTACGAGGTTCTATTACGTCATTTCTTTTTGTTTGCATTTGTGTCATATTCTCAATACATTTGAAAAAAAAGTAAATTATAAGACGACGTTCAATTACCTAATTTCTTTTTGTTTGCATTTATGTCATATTCTCAATACATTTGAACAAAAAAGTAAATTATAGTACGAGGTTCTGTTACGTCATTTCCTTTTGCTTGCATTTATGTCATATTCTCATTGGCTACCTGTTTCTTATTCAGTTTTGTAGTAAAACTCCATAATGGTTGTGTGCCTGTCTGTTTGTCTTTGTGATTTCTTCCAACACCACTTGCGTTTCTCTCTTTTATCATGGAGTATTGGAGTCTGAAACCAACTTAATTGATTCAGGACTTTTGGGTATCAACTTATCTGTGATGTATTTCCTTTATTAGCTAGAAGCTGCTAGAATGATATTATTTATTTTGGTTTCATAAATTGTCTTTCTTCATTCTTCAACCATTTATATGTTGTTTTTGCTTTAAAACAATAATGGTACCTGGCTGACTGCTATTAAGTATTCTTTTGTCAACACATAGTTACAGGGGTTCAGCTGCATAAAATGCAGTGCTTCACTCACTTGATTAAGTTAATTAGAGGGCTCATCTGTTAAAGAGTTTACCCTTTTCTTTTTCCTTTCTTTTTGTTTTGTTAGCATTGATATTATTCTGAGATGGGTGCTTCCTAAGATATTTTTTGACAACAAGTTTGTTTTTGGTGTGTTCTAAAAAGGTGTGATTTGGGTAGAATCACAGTATTTGACCACTAACGCTTTCAGATAACCAAATTGGTTTAACAAAATTAGTTATAACACTAGTTACGAATCTTAAACTTGAAGTTTATGTTATCAAGGTGAAGGTTTATAAAAGTGGTTTATAGCATGCATTTGAGGTCAAAGTTTATAAAATGCTTGATAAAATCTTTGAACTGCTTAACCTGCTGTATGGTAGTTGCTGGGAGGTGTCTCTGACTTCACTGCTTCTTACAAGACTTGAGAAATATTTCTTAGCGTCAGAAAATGTTTGATGGAGTTCATTAATATCTGTATTTAGTATTTATTCCTCATTTTAGCATGCATAGCTAGGTCTGCTATAAGTCTTTATCCAAATATTTTCATGCTTATGTAAAATTTTGTTTCCGCTCTACATATACGAGTTTGCAGTTATATTTTTGTAATATTCTCCATCTCCTTTCATGGGTTAATTGCATCAAAATGCAACATACTTTCACCTTTTTTCCATTGTACACAACTTACTTTACTTTCTATCATTGTATGTAACATACTTACATTTTCATGCGATTGTATGAAAAGTTGTTAATTCTTTTTGTTGGATTACAGAAAAGGAAAACCTATGTTTGTATGGACTTCCTAATGAGCAGTGGGAAGTAAATTTGCCTGCTGAAGAAGTACCTCCAGAGCTTCCGGAGCCTGCATTGGGAATCAACTTTGCTAGAGATGGCATGCCAGAGAAGGACTGGTTAGCTTTAGTTGCTGTTCATGGTGATGCATGGCTTCTGGCTGTTGCCTTCTATTTTGGGGCTAGATTCGGTTTTGACAAAGCTGATAGGTACTTTCTTCTATTATTATTATTGTTTTTTTTTTCATATTATGGAAATTAATAGAATTTTACTTGAATGTAACTTTTTATATTTCTTGTTGACCAGGAAACGCCTGTTTAACATGATAAATGATCTCCCGACAATTTTCGAAGTTGTGTCAGGGGTGGCTAAGAAGCAATTGAAGGAGAAGTCAACTGTGTCAAATCACAGCAGCAGCAAGTCAAAGTCAAACTCTAAGGTTCTTGTCTCTACTTCAATTTTTTGTAACAGAAATAAAGACAAAAAGTGAACTTAGTGGTGTCAATTTCAGACTGTTCACTTATGAATCGGTCAATTCGGGTTGTATTTTATCTATAACGGGTCAAATGCATAAGTTCAGACAAATTTGCTAGAAAGGAAGTGGGCTTAACACCGTATAAATTGCATTGTAATAATTATTTTTCTTTGATCATATTTACAAGTTACCTATAAAAATGTTAAAATATGGAAAAATTAAGTGTTCTGGGTCACCAGAATTACCTGTTTTGACCCGATTCAGCCTGACCCGCTAGTTTTGCCACGTGGTCAGCTGCAAGTCGTTAACTTTTTTCTAATTTTGTTTTCTTATAAGGCAAAAGGGTCTGAACCTAAATTTCCAAAAGCTTCATCATCAAAAGATGACGACGAAGAGGGTTTGGATGAGGAAGAAGATGAGGAACATGGGGACACATTATGCGGTTCATGTGGTGAGAATTATGCATCTGATGAGTTCTGGATCTGCTGTGATATTTGTGAGAGGTGGTTCCATGGTTCATGTGTCAAGATAACACCAGCAAGAGCCGAACATATCAAGCAGTACAAATGCCCGGCTTGCACCAACAAAAGAGCTCGCCCTTAAATGTATCGCGTCACTGGTAAGCCAAAACAGGAAGAATGTTTAAATTGTTTCAATGTGGTTCGGTTTGATTTAACTAATCATTAGTCATTGTGGAAAAAAAAATGGAACTTAAACCAGTCTTAGAGACTGGTCGTAGGGTTTAAATGTGCATTTCATTCAAGTTAGCGTGACAGGTTCTTAATTTTAGTTTTCGAGTAGAACCTTTTCTTTGTTATAATGGAAGATTGGATTTTACTGGCGTGTGAGATTTGGAACCATATGTATATGAAACAATCTTTTGGACCTGGCTCATTAGGTGTAACTGTAACAACCTAAGTAAACCGTACCAAGATATTGTCTGCTTTGCCCTCGATGGGTTGCCCATCCAGAAACTCACGATTTTGTTTTCACTTGACGAGTTGCTCGCTCAGGTAAAACGTGTCTTGATAGAGAAGGTATTCACCCCATTATAAGGAAGACTTCGTTCTCTCCCTCAACCGATATGAGATATTATAGTAACAATGTCATAACCAAACTTTAATGGTTATCTTAAAATTTGTATTTTGATGTCATATGGTATTTGACTTTCATATAATTAACCTGTAATCATAAAAATTGTGTACATTTGTAATACCAAATATATATATATATAGGGGAAGGTTTCGCTAAGAAGTGATTTTTTGCTAAGAAACGCTAAGAAGTGGGTCAAACGAACTCTGATTGAGCTCATTCGAGCGGCGTTGGAACCGTCTCATCGAACTCTAATCCGGACCAAAAAACCTAAACCCCCCTCCACCCGCACCCCCAAAAACCTAAACCCCCCCTCCAACCCCAACCCGAAAAGCCTAAAACCACCACCCCCCACCCCCCAAAAACATAAGCCCTCCCACCCCCCCCCCCCCCTTAAAACCTAAACCCCCACCCCCTAAAAAAACATAAACCTTAAAATCTAAACCCTAAAAGCTAAACCCTAAGGCTAAAATCCTAAAATTCAACGCTAAGATCTAAACCCTCAAAGCTAAACCTTAAAAGCTAAGATGGTAGAGTTCGACGATACGGTTCCAACGCCGCTAGAATGAGCTCAATCCGAGTTCGTTTGATATCGTTTCTTAATGTTTTTGTCACTTCTTAGAGATCTTAGTCGAAAACAACTTCTTATTTGATCCTCCCCCTATATATATATATATATATATATTTCTTTTGTTAATATACTTGATATTATGTTTTGATTTTATGAATAGATAAAACGAATCGTATAAATTATTACTGTATAAATCTACTTTTACTAAAAAGGTTAAAAATGTTATGTGTTTTTTCAATACAACCCAAATGGTAAATGGTGGATTTAACGACATCCAGATCGAAAGTTGACATACCGCCATACCGGAAAAGATAAATGTGTGCCCATACAGGGGTAGTGATGATGGGTCCCATTACACTCACATGTTATGATATAGAGATGGTTTTCTGATATTTACATATCCAGTGCCTCGACTTTCATCCAACGTCAGATTTGTCCATGTATATTTTTCTCTGTACCAAATCAAAGAACAAATCAACGGGTTTAAAGTAAAAGGGTATTTTAGTCATTTTATCCAGATTTAATAGAAAACTCAAGAAGTCATTACAAATTTGAAAGCATAGAACCCAAACATGTTATTTTAATCTCTTAGTATAAAAAACTGATAATTTTCACAAACCACATGGACTATATGTGTAATTAAAACTAAAAGATATTCATTATTTTTAAGGGCAAATGCTATAAAAACCAACATACTTTCTGGTTTTTCTCATAAAAGTCCATCAACAATTTTTTACATATAAAAAACTAACATACTTTCTGGTTTTTCTTACAAAAATCCATCGACAATTATTTATCTTAGCAAATGAATCCGCAAAAGTAAAGCAAAGGAAATCGAGCGATAGAAGCAAGATTTGCTAGGATAAATAGTTGTCGAGTGACTTTTGTGAGAAAAACAAGAAAGTATGTTGGTTTTTTATGTGCAAAAATTTGTTAAGTGACTTTTCTGAGAAAAAATAGAGAATATGTTGGTTTTTTATATGCAAAAAATTGTTGAGAGACTTTTATGAGAAAACCAGAAAGTATGTTAGTTTTTTATGACATTTACTCTATTTTTAACAACAATTTTTACAATGATTTAAAACCACATAACTTTTATAGAGGATAAATATCATACCGCATTACCACTAGACCATTAGAGTCAAAAACGTATTTACCTGAAACTATAACTCCTTATTATGTAATTTACGATAATCCAAGGACTGTTTCCGTTAACAAAAAAAAGATTACATGCTGTATCCTGTTAACCAATACCAAAGCAGCCGTTAACTTCCTCTTCGAAATGTTAACCGACACGTGTCTACCATTGTTTCATCTCTAAACTCTAAACCCTCGTTCCGCCCATCTATCGCGCCGCCTCTCTACCCTCCGATTTATCTTATAAATCAACTCACTCTCTCGCCGTCACTAATCGGATAAGAGTTTTTCATGCTAATCAGATGGTTGCCGTCAATTCACCAGTGAGAACGTACCCCGCCGCCGTCAACCACCACCAGATATGCTCGATCCTTTTGTGGTAACTCATTTCGCTCTCAAATTTGTTTGCGCAATCGGAGAAAAACAGTTAATGTTAGTTATACTCTTAGCTTCAATTAGCTAACACGAAGTCGATAACATTATCGTTCAACACGGATTTCTGGATTAGGTTTTATGTTTAGATGTTTAATTTTGTGATTGTTCATTTTTTTTGTAAAGTTGTTGTGGTAGATGATTGAGATTGATTGACCTAACTGTGTAGGTAAGGTGTTTGTGGAAATTACTCAATAGGATTAGTGTTGTTTCTGAGTGTAGGTAAGGTGTTTGTGGAAATTACTCGATAGGATTGGTGTTGTCTCTTGAGTGTTTTTTGATTTGTTTAAGTTAACGATTCCGGTAAAGTGGCGAAGATGAGTTTGGGAGCGGCCGAGGATGATTCGGGATCGGAAATCCGTCTTCCAGCTGACATTGATTGGGAGATGCTCGATAAGTCCAAGTTTTTCTTCCTTGGTGCTGCCTTGTTCTCGGGTGTTTCCGGGATGTTGTATCCCATTGTGGTGTTGAAAACGCGGAAACAAGTGCTTGTAAAAGACATGCCTTGTTTAAATCTGGCTGTTTCAGTTTTACGACACGAAGGTTTTAGGGGTTTTTATAGAGGTTTTGGGACGTCGTTGATGGGTACCATTCCTGCTAGAGCTCTTTACATGGGGGCATTGGAGATGACCAAGAGTAATGTTGGTTGTGTTACGGTGAAAATGGGGTTTTCAGAGGCGAAAGCGGCTGCTATAGCTAATGCTGCAGCAGGGTTAAGTGCAGCCATGGCTGCACAGTTGGTTTGGACACCGATTGATGTTGTAAGCCAGAGACTAATGGTTCAAGGTGGAAACAGTAGCCACACCAGTGGTTTGAGTGCAGTTAGATACAATGGTGGTATTGATGCGTTTAGAAAAATTATCCAAACTGATGGTGTTCGAGGGTTATATAGGGGATTTGGGATTTCAATCCTGACATATGCCCCATCTAATGCTGTGTGGTGGGCGGCTTATTCCATGGCTCATAGGGCGGTTTGGGGTGGGATTGGTTGTTATTATTTGAAAAAAGAGGGAAATGATGGTGGCGTTGGTGGTGGAGTTGGGTTTACACCGGATTCAAAGGCGGTAGTGGCGGTGCAGGGGTTGAGTGCTGCCATGGCTAGTGGGTTTTCAGCGGTCGTTACAATGCCGCTGGATACAATCAAGACAAGACTACAAGTTTTAGATGGGGAAGGGAGTAAGGGGAAGCCAAGTATTGGGCAAACAGTTAGGAATTTGGTGAAGGAAGGTGGATTGAGTGCTTGTTACAGAGGATTAGGCCCAAGATGGGCTTCAATGTCTCTGTCTGCAACTACAATGATCACCACCTACGAGTACCTCAAGAGACTTTCGACCAAGAATCAAGATTCTCATGCTATGGGTTGAGGAGATTCTTCAATACGGTAAAGAAACACTACCTTTGATGACTTAATTTGATTTTCAACAAAAGTTTAAAACCAAAGAGAGAAAGTAAAACATGAATAAGAGGAAAAGTGTTCTGTTTTGTCATTGTTTAGAACTTGGCTACAAGATCAGTGTTGGTTAGATTGGTGATATGCACTGTAAATACTGTAGATATTTAGGTGAAGGATGTTAAATTGTTATCAAAGTTCATGTTAATGGTCAATAATCTAAGCCTCTTTTTGTTTGGAAGAATATGATCAACCCTATGCACGCACATACACGCTTATACGCATATACACATACATATTACTGTGTAAAAATCCTAGAATTTACAGAATAAAGATCAACCATGGCCTCCACCAAGATGGTTATGCTTCACAGACAAATGCGAGATGGTTCCATGATGCACAATGGCTTGAGCCGATGGAGTTGAGTTTGCATGAGCAAGGCATGCTTAATGGTTAGGCAAAAGTGTTGCCATTATCTGTAGTTTATTTATACATCAGTGAATGTTAAAAGTAACCTTTCTGAATGGTGACATTAGATGAGCAAGTCTACAATAAGAGAAGTTTGTATTGCATGATGATGAATACAATTTGCAGGTTCAGTTGAATTTTTCACTTTGGTGTTATACTATGCCTATCTAGTGTTATCTCTTTTTTGTGTAATAAGTATTAAAATGTGTATTCTTTTACCATTTTGAGTTGCAGCAACTTCAAATTATATTATATAAGAATCATCAAGTATAAAAGTAGTAAAAAGAAAAGAAAAAAAACACAACGAACGCTTAAGAAGCTAGAGGGTAAGGCTTGAGGGTGGAACGGGGTGGAACTTTGCCACCTCACCTTTTGCTGTGGGTGAAAACCGCCCCCACCCTTGCGGTTTTGGTGTGGGGTGGTTTTCATCAGTAAAGACTTGCCGATCAAACGAGTGTTGCGTGTTGATACAACATATTCAACTCATTGTATAACCAAAAGGGTAAGGGATGTGATAGATGACAATTATAATGGTTTAGGGTTGAAATGAGAAATCTGATGTGAAAAGGAGAGAGTATGAGGGATATATGGGACGACACCCTCTTCCCTAATGGATTAATTTTGCCTTTTCTCTTAAATATCAGAGGGGAGGGTATCGTACCGCTCACCCTTGTCGTAACTTGCAGGTGGAGGGGCGGCGTTCCGTCGAAACCGCCTTGCCACGTCACCCTCCTTGCCGCAACCTTGCCGCTCTCCTCGCTCTCTCACTCGCATCATCATGGTACACTCGGCAACACCCCACCATTCACTCCTGTACCACACCGAAATAGCTGAGGGTTGGGCCCCTATACCGCACCGAAACGGTTGAGGGTAGGGCGGTGTTCCATACAATAGGGAAAAGTTAGAACTTTTTTTAAAATTGTCATTTGATTAAATCCACTGAAGCTATCACATGTCATCTACTTCGTTAGCTGAAGTGTCATCTCTTTGCTTTGGGATTAAAAATCTACTATCTACATTTGAACGATACCTTGTGCTATCTCCCTATTGAATCAAGTGTGGCCGTGTCATTTTCAAGCTTATCTAGTTGTGCTGTCACGTACCGTCATACAAGTGAATGGACATGTCATGTGTTTGTTTGATTAAAATTTATAAATATATGTGTAATAACTTAAATTTAGTTTAAATAATTATGTTTTTAAAAACTTTAGTCAACTGATTATTTACGCAAACATTAAAAAACTTGATCGAAATGACAAGTCATGTGATTTTACCTTTGTTATAATGATCTATAATTTGAAATATGAAAACAAGAAATAAATACAGGAAGGATAAGGGGAATACTCTAAGGAACATAATATACATCACATTTGATGTTTGATTAATATAATTTATCGTTATACGCACGCGTATACACACAAAAATATACTTTTAAGAACATTTATATATTAATATTGTTTACAGGTATTATATATTGTGAAATATACATAAATATAAATAGTAAAATTTATCTATGTAAATTAGGTTGTTAAACGAGGGAGCACCGGCTCCAATTCAAGCTCAAGCTTGAAACTGTATGAGTCAGCTCGACTCGGCTGGTATTCTTCCCATCAAGCTAAAAATTGAACTTGTATTCAAGCCAATAGAGGGGTAGGCGCTAGCGGCTCTATGGTTTCAATAACGGTTTTGATCAATTAGTTTCAATTTGACTTTTTTGCTCCATGTGGTTACCTAATTGTCTCAATTAGAACCCTGACACTAACTCCGTTAGTTTTTTCTGTTAAAAGTAAAGGTATTTTAGTCTTTTTATTAATAAGGACTAATGGTGTCATTTTCTTAAATTACTGTAGGGACCATTTGTGTAAATTACATAAAACAAAACCCAATTAAGTCTGTCTTCCTAAAAAACAAAAACCCTGTACCTCCACCTCCACCACCAGCCACCCACCTACCTGTAAAATCGTAACCACCTACCATTACCATCGCCATCAAACATATCCAAAATCCCCACCATCGAATCACCAAAATGGCCTAAAATCTGCCTTTTAAGCCTGCAAATCCATTAATCCTCAACAATAAGATCAAGAACCACCCCTTCTGTTGTAGTTTGGTTTCAAACATGATTTCAATCTCTCTTCACAACTCCATAAAAAAAGGTAATCTTTTTTTATGTAAATATATACTCAAATCAACACCTCCGAATCCAAATTGGACAACAAATTCAGTTTTTGCACCAATTGCCTTCACCAACAACCACCATCTTCAGTTTTTGAGATCCACCCTCACTAGATGATCCAACTTCCGAACCAATGTCTAAAGAATCCGAAATGTTCTCTGTGAAATCACCACTGTGCAGCTGAGTTAATCGAACTAGATAGCCCTAGGCGCAGACGAAGACGAGATCTGAACACTAGTTACAGGCAGGGGATGTTGGTGGCGATGAAAAGGAGGTCGTGAAGCAGTGGTGGTGATGGTGCCGACGCTGTGATGGTGGCGATGGTGTTACCGAAAGTGGTCGTGAAGCAGTGGTAGTGGTGGTGATGGTGTGGGGGTGCCGACGCTGTGATGGTGGCGATGGTATTACCGAAAGTGGTCGTGAAGCAGTGGTAGTGGTGGTGTTGGTGTGCCGGCTCTGTCGTGGTGGTGTGGGGGTGCCGGCACGGCGGTGGTCCGGAGGTGCCGGCCCGGCGTCGGTGGTGGTCTGGAGGTGCCGGCGCTGTGGGTGGTGGTGGTGCCTGGGCTTTGGTGGAGACTGGAATTGAAAGTGAAGCCCTTAAAATGTGGAAAAGTTGTATGAATAGTCCTTGAAGTGGTGAGGTTTACACAATCAACACCTGAGTATAGACTATTACATAAATAGTCCTTATTAGTAAAAAGACTAACTTACCCTTACTTTTAACAGAAAAAACTAATGGAGTTAGTGTCAGGGTTCTAATTGATACAATTAGGTAACCACAGGGAGCAAAAAAGTCAAATTGAAACTAATGGATCAAAACCGTTATTTTGATCAAACCACATGGGCCAAAAACGAATTTTACTCTATACATAAATATAAATAGTAAAATTTATCTATGTAAATTAGGTTGTTAAACAAGGGAGCGCCGGCTCCAATTCAAGCTCAAGCTTGAAACTGTATGAGTCAGCTGGACTTGGCTCGTATTCTTCCCATCAAGCTACAAATTGAACTTGTATTTAAGCCAATAGAAGGGTAGGCGCTAGCGGCTCTATGGGCTATGGCTAACGGGCAATGACTGTTGTATATTCAGCTAAGGCAAACTAACAAATGAGAAATCACGGCTCAAGACAAAAGGTACCTACGAGGCAACGATACGTTGAAGTTGAGCTCCCTTATATAGGACCGGTCTCGAGAATCCCCAAAACATTTTAGGCCCGGGACATCTAAAAAAAAGCGAGCCCCAGCCCACTTATTTTGTTATTTTTTAATAAGTTTGAAAATGTAATGGCCTTTTTTAATTTCTAAGTGGGTTAATAGGATAAATGAATAATACAGTTGGGCCTTTTATATATATATATATATATATATATATATATATATATATATATATATATATATATATATATATATATGAGTGAGTTCACTAGAAAACTCATTTTTATGAGAAAACCAAAAAACACCTACTGCATATGTGTAGTACACCAAAAAACCCAACCCATCCTAAAAAACCTAACCCCCCCACCCCAAAACCTAAACCCACCCCCCAAAACCCTAAACCCCCCACCCACCACCAAAAACCTAAACCCCCCACCCTCACCCCTCCAAAAACCTAAACCCCTCACCCCACCCCCACCCAAAAACCTAACCCCACCCCACCTACCCCCTCACCCACCCCCCAAAAACCTAAACCCCCACCCCACCCCTCCAAAAACCTAACATTAAAGCTAAACTAAACCCAAAAGTTAAATCCACTACTTTTCGAGTTTTTTTTAACGAGAACGACGTGGGAAACAAGGGCTCCGAAGCATTTTTAATTTTTGATTTATTTTTTGAGTTATGATTTTTTATTATTATTTTTTGTCACACCCCAACCGACGGCGGAAACGTCGGGGTGGGACATGTAGACTGTTCATAAGCTCATGGTTTGCTAAAGTTGTAATAATTAAACAGTAAATTTCATTTCATAACTCAAGTAATCATTTACATCATTTACAAGAATTTAAGAATACATAAATCTCCATATTAAAATTTAAGACTAGGTCCTCAACCCTAAGTGAAGTAGCTTGAATCTTAACTCAAACAATGGTACCTGAAACATGGTAAAATGAGAGGGTCAACTATAAATAGTTGGTGAGCATACATAGGTTTTGACACCACAAGTAAAGTTCAAATGTTTTGTGTACAATTCATATGATGCATGGTTTATAAAGCATTTATGGAGAATCTAAGTTAAGCTAGTTGCACAAATGAACTCTGTAATTGAAGGGCATAACAACACATGTTATCCTAATGTAGGGCATAACAACACATGTTATCCTGATGTAAATATAGGGCATAACAACGCATGTTATCCAAAATTAAATGTAGGGCATAACAACACATGTTATCCTAATGTAGGGCATAACAACACATGTTAGCCTGAAGTAATGTATTTGTGTTTGAACGTGTATATCATGTATAAGTAGCCTTAACAAATAGCATTCAAGCATAAAGCATAAATAAACACATATGATCATATTGTTGAATTGTATATAAATCAACTCACTCTCTCGCCGTCACTAATCGGATAAGAGTTTTTCATGCTAATCAGATGGTTGCCGTCAATTCACCAGTGAGAACGTACCCCGCCGCCGTCAACCACCACCAGATATGCTCGATCCTTTTGTGGTAACTCATTTCGCTCTCAAATTTGTTTGCGCAATCGGAGAAAAACAGTTAATGTTAGTTATACTCTTAGCTTCAATTAGCTAACACGAAGTCGATAACATTATCGTTCAACACGGATTTCTGGATTAGGTTTTATGTTTAGATGTTTAATTTTGTGATTGTTCATTTTTTTTGTAAAGTTGTTGTGGTAGATGATTGAGATTGATTGACCTAACTGTGTAGGTAAGGTGTTTGTGGAAATTACTCAATAGGATTAGTGTTGTTTCTGAGTGTAGGTAAGGTGTTTGTGGAAATTACTCGATAGGATTGGTGTTGTCTCTTGAGTGTTTTTTGATTTGTTTAAGTTAACGATTCCGGTAAAGTGGCGAAGATGAGTTTGGGAGCGGCCGAGGATGATTCGGGATCGGAAATCCGTCTTCCAGCTGACATTGATTGGGAGATGCTCGATAAGTCCAAGTTTTTCTTCCTTGGTGCTGCCTTGTTCTCGGGTGTTTCCGGGATGTTGTATCCCATTGTGGTGTTGAAAACGCGGAAACAAGTGCTTGTAAAAGACATGCCTTGTTTAAATCTGGCTGTTTCAGTTTTACGACACGAAGGTTTTAGGGGTTTTTATAGAGGTTTTGGGACGTCGTTGATGGGTACCATTCCTGCTAGAGCTCTTTACATGGGGGCATTGGAGATGACCAAGAGTAATGTTGGTTGTGTTACGGTGAAAATGGGGTTTTCAGAGGCGAAAGCGGCTGCTATAGCTAATGCTGCAGCAGGGTTAAGTGCAGCCATGGCTGCACAGTTGGTTTGGACACCGATTGATGTTGTAAGCCAGAGACTAATGGTTCAAGGTGGAAACAGTAGCCACACCAGTGGTTTGAGTGCAGTTAGATACAATGGTGGTATTGATGCGTTTAGAAAAATTATCCAAACTGATGGTGTTCGAGGGTTATATAGGGGATTTGGGATTTCAATCCTGACATATGCCCCATCTAATGCTGTGTGGTGGGCGGCTTATTCCATGGCTCATAGGGCGGTTTGGGGTGGGATTGGTTGTTATTATTTGAAAAAAGAGGGAAATGATGGTGGCGTTGGTGGTGGAGTTGGGTTTACACCGGATTCAAAGGCGGTAGTGGCGGTGCAGGGGTTGAGTGCTGCCATGGCTAGTGGGTTTTCAGCGGTCGTTACAATGCCGCTGGATACAATCAAGACAAGACTACAAGTTTTAGATGGGGAAGGGAGTAAGGGGAAGCCAAGTATTGGGCAAACAGTTAGGAATTTGGTGAAGGAAGGTGGATTGAGTGCTTGTTACAGAGGATTAGGCCCAAGATGGGCTTCAATGTCTCTGTCTGCAACTACAATGATCACCACCTACGAGTACCTCAAGAGACTTTCGACCAAGAATCAAGATTCTCATGCTATGGGTTGAGGAGATTCTTCAATACGGTAAAGAAACACTACCTTTGATGACTTAATTTGATTTTCAACAAAAGTTTAAAACCAAAGAGAGAAAGTAAAACATGAATAAGAGGAAAAGTGTTCTGTTTTGTCATTGTTTAGAACTTGGCTACAAGATCAGTGTTGGTTAGATTGGTGATATGCACTGTAAATACTGTAGATATTTAGGTGAAGGATGTTAAATTGTTATCAAAGTTCATGTTAATGGTCAATAATCTAAGCCTCTTTTTGTTTGGAAGAATATGATCAACCCTATGCACGCACATACACGCTTATACGCATATACACATACATATTACTGTGTAAAAATCCTAGAATTTACAGAATAAAGATCAACCATGGCCTCCACCAAGATGGTTATGCTTCACAGACAAATGCGAGATGGTTCCATGATGCACAATGGCTTGAGCCGATGGAGTTGAGTTTGCATGAGCAAGGCATGCTTAATGGTTAGGCAAAAGTGTTGCCATTATCTGTAGTTTATTTATACATCAGTGAATGTTAAAAGTAACCTTTCTGAATGGTGACATTAGATGAGCAAGTCTACAATAAGAGAAGTTTGTATTGCATGATGATGAATACAATTTGCAGGTTCAGTTGAATTTTTCACTTTGGTGTTATACTATGCCTATCTAGTGTTATCTCTTTTTTGTGTAATAAGTATTAAAATGTGTATTCTTTTACCATTTTGAGTTGCAGCAACTTCAAATTATATTATATAAGAATCATCAAGTATAAAAGTAGTAAAAAGAAAAGAAAAAAAACACAACGAACGCTTAAGAAGCTAGAGGGTAAGGCTTGAGGGTGGAACGGGGTGGAACTTTGCCACCTCACCTTTTGCTGTGGGTGAAAACCGCCCCCACCCTTGCGGTTTTGGTGTGGGGTGGTTTTCATCAGTAAAGACTTGCCGATCAAACGAGTGTTGCGTGTTGATACAACATATTCAACTCATTGTATAACCAAAAGGGTAAGGGATGTGATAGATGACAATTATAATGGTTTAGGGTTGAAATGAGAAATCTGATGTGAAAAGGAGAGAGTATGAGGGATATATGGGACGACACCCTCTTCCCTAATGGATTAATTTTGCCTTTTCTCTTAAATATCAGAGGGGAGGGTATCGTACCGCTCACCCTTGTCGTAACTTGCAGGTGGAGGGGCGGCGTTCCGTCGAAACCGCCTTGCCACGTCACCCTCCTTGCCGCAACCTTGCCGCTCTCCTCGCTCTCTCACTCGCATCATCATGGTACACTCGGCAACACCCCACCATTCACTCCTGTACCACACCGAAATAGCTGAGGGTTGGGCCCCTATACCGCACCGAAACGGTTGAGGGTAGGGCGGTGTTCCATACAATAGGGAAAAGTTAGAACTTTTTTTAAAATTGTCATTTGATTAAATCCACTGAAGCTATCACATGTCATCTACTTCGTTAGCTGAAGTGTCATCTCTTTGCTTTGGGATTAAAAATCTACTATCTACATTTGAACGATACCTTGTGCTATCTCCCTATTGAATCAAGTGTGGCCGTGTCATTTTCAAGCTTATCTAGTTGTGCTGTCACGTACCGTCATACAAGTGAATGGACATGTCATGTGTTTGTTTGATTAAAATTTATAAATATATGTGTAATAACTTAAATTTAGTTTAAATAATTATGTTTTTAAAAACTTTAGTCAACTGATTATTTACGCAAACATTAAAAAACTTGATCGAAATGACAAGTCATGTGATTTTACCTTTGTTATAATGATCTATAATTTGAAATATGAAAACAAGAAATAAATACAGGAAGGATAAGGGGAATACTCTAAGGAACATAATATACATCACATTTGATGTTTGATTAATATAATTTATCGTTATACGCACGCGTATACACACAAAAATATACTTTTAAGAACATTTATATATTAATATTGTTTACAGGTATTATATATTGTGAAATATACATAAATATAAATAGTAAAATTTATCTATGTAAATTAGGTTGTTAAACGAGGGAGCACCGGCTCCAATTCAAGCTCAAGCTTGAAACTGTATGAGTCAGCTCGACTCGGCTGGTATTCTTCCCATCAAGCTAAAAATTGAACTTGTATTCAAGCCAATAGAGGGGTAGGCGCTAGCGGCTCTATGGTTTCAATAACGGTTTTGATCAATTAGTTTCAATTTGACTTTTTTGCTCCATGTGGTTACCTAATTGTCTCAATTAGAACCCTGACACTAACTCCGTTAGTTTTTTCTGTTAAAAGTAAAGGTATTTTAGTCTTTTTATTAATAAGGACTAATGGTGTCATTTTCTTAAATTACTGTAGGGACCATTTGTGTAAATTACATAAAACAAAACCCAATTAAGTCTGTCTTCCTAAAAAACAAAAACCCTGTACCTCCACCTCCACCACCAGCCACCCACCTACCTGTAAAATCGTAACCACCTACCATTACCATCGCCATCAAACATATCCAAAATCCCCACCATCGAATCACCAAAATGGCCTAAAATCTGCCTTTTAAGCCTGCAAATCCATTAATCCTCAACAATAAGATCAAGAACCACCCCTTCTGTTGTAGTTTGGTTTCAAACATGATTTCAATCTCTCTTCACAACTCCATAAAAAAAGGTAATCTTTTTTTATGTAAATATATACTCAAATCAACACCTCCGAATCCAAATTGGACAACAAATTCAGTTTTTGCACCAATTGCCTTCACCAACAACCACCATCTTCAGTTTTTGAGATCCACCCTCACTAGATGATCCAACTTCCGAACCAATGTCTAAAGAATCCGAAATGTTCTCTGTGAAATCACCACTGTGCAGCTGAGTTAATCGAACTAGATAGCCCTAGGCGCAGACGAAGACGAGATCTGAACACTAGTTACAGGCAGGGGATGTTGGTGGCGATGAAAAGGAGGTCGTGAAGCAGTGGTGGTGATGGTGCCGACGCTGTGATGGTGGCGATGGTGTTACCGAAAGTGGTCGTGAAGCAGTGGTAGTGGTGGTGATGGTGTGGGGGTGCCGACGCTGTGATGGTGGCGATGGTATTACCGAAAGTGGTCGTGAAGCAGTGGTAGTGGTGGTGTTGGTGTGCCGGCTCTGTCGTGGTGGTGTGGGGGTGCCGGCACGGCGGTGGTCCGGAGGTGCCGGCCCGGCGTCGGTGGTGGTCTGGAGGTGCCGGCGCTGTGGGTGGTGGTGGTGCCTGGGCTTTGGTGGAGACTGGAATTGAAAGTGAAGCCCTTAAAATGTGGAAAAGTTGTATGAATAGTCCTTGAAGTGGTGAGGTTTACACAATCAACACCTGAGTATAGACTATTACATAAATAGTCCTTATTAGTAAAAAGACTAACTTACCCTTACTTTTAACAGAAAAAACTAATGGAGTTAGTGTCAGGGTTCTAATTGATACAATTAGGTAACCACAGGGAGCAAAAAAGTCAAATTGAAACTAATGGATCAAAACCGTTATTTTGATCAAACCACATGGGCCAAAAACGAATTTTACTCTATACATAAATATAAATAGTAAAATTTATCTATGTAAATTAGGTTGTTAAACAAGGGAGCGCCGGCTCCAATTCAAGCTCAAGCTTGAAACTGTATGAGTCAGCTGGACTTGGCTCGTATTCTTCCCATCAAGCTACAAATTGAACTTGTATTTAAGCCAATAGAAGGGTAGGCGCTAGCGGCTCTATGGGCTATGGCTAACGGGCAATGACTGTTGTATATTCAGCTAAGGCAAACTAACAAATGAGAAATCACGGCTCAAGACAAAAGGTACCTACGAGGCAACGATACGTTGAAGTTGAGCTCCCTTATATAGGACCGGTCTCGAGAATCCCCAAAACATTTTAGGCCCGGGACATCTAAAAAAAAGCGAGCCCCAGCCCACTTATTTTGTTATTTTTTAATAAGTTTGAAAATGTAATGGCCTTTTTTAATTTCTAAGTGGGTTAATAGGATAAATAAATAATACAGTTGGGCCTTTTATATATATATATGTATATATATATATATATATATATATATATATATATATATATATATATATATATATATATATATGAGTGAGTTCACTAGAAAACTCATTTTTATGAGAAAACCAAAAAACACCTACTGCATATGTGTAGTACACCAAAAAACCCAACCCATCCTAAAAAACCTAACCCCCCCACCCCAAAACCTAAACCCACCCCCCAAAACCCTAAACCCCCCACCCACCACCAAAAACCTAAACCCCCCACCCTCACCCCTCCAAAAACCTAAACCCCTCACCCCACCCCCACCCAAAAACCTAACCCCACCCCACCTACCCCCTCACCCACCCCCCAAAAACCTAAACCCCCACCCCACCCCTCCAAAAACCTAACATTAAAGCTAAACTAAACCCAAAAGTTAAATCCACTACTTTTCGAGTTTTTTTTAACGAGAACGACGTGGGAAACAAGGGCTCCGAAGCATTTTTAATTTTTGATTTATTTTTTGAGTTATGATTTTTTATTATTATTTTTTGTCACACCCCAACCGACGGCGGAAACGTCGGGGCGGGACATGTAGACTGTTCATAAGCTCATGGTTTGCTAAAGTTGTAATAATTAAACAGTAAATTTCATTTCATAACTCAAGTAATCATTTACATCATTTACAAGAATTTAAGAATACATAAATCTCCATATTAAAATTTAAGACTAGGTCCTCAACCCTAAGTGAAGTAGCTTGAATCTTAACTCAAACAATGGTACCTGAAACATGGTAAAATGAGAGGGTCAACTATAAATAGTTGGTGAGCATACATAGGTTTTGACACCACAAGTAAAGTTCAAATGTTTTGTGTACAATTCATATGATGCATGGTTTATAAAGCATTTATGGAGAATCTAAGTTAAGCTAGTTGCACAAATGAACTCTGTAATTGAAGGGCATAACAACACATGTTATCCTAATGTAGGGCATAACAACACATGTTATCCTGATGTAAATATAGGGCATAACAACGCATGTTATCCAAAATTAAATGTAGGGCATAACAACACATGTTATCCTAATGTAGGGCATAACAACACATGTTAGCCTGAAGTAATGTATTTGTGTTTGAACGTGTATATCATGTATAAGTAGCCTTAACAAATAGCATTCAAGCATAAAGCATAAATAAACACATATGATCATATTGTTGAATTGTATATAAGTAGTTGCAAAGAGTTTCAAAGTGTAATCATGTTTCACCCCAAAATTTGCAAAATGTAAAAATGGGCTATGTAAACTCACGTGTAATGGTTGTTGTAGACAACACGAGTAATAGGAGGCCCAAGTGATTTGCTAATCACAATGTCAACCTAAAATTGAATTATATGTATCTAATCAATTATGTGCACAAAAAGTCTAAGGCAAAGTCTAAGGTTCGACGAGATTTGAGTGTGGGAATTTGTACAAACGTATTTGTGACATTTCATGAAATGGATGCGCGTAAGTTGGTGTTTGATTTGAATACAAAATGTAAGTTCAAAGTATATTATGGTTTTATTAAAATAACAATCGACTTAGGGTTTAATCTAAGTAAAATATAGTTTAAATCCTAATTGGATTATTAATGTAAAAGATAATTAATTTAAATAAATAAATTTGTTTATTTAAAATTAATTAAAGTGTCTCGCAAAGGAATTGTGAATATATGTGCTAATATATACTTAGAAAGATTATATTTTTTTGTGTAAATACAACTTTAAACTCTAAATAGATTTTAACGTAAAAAGATTTATTTGAAAATAAAAAAAAATGGTTTTGGTAATTAATGTTTAATGAAATTATATCATCTAAACACAATTTCATAAAATGATTATATAAAAGATATGCTTCGTTTGTAACAATGAATTTTTAGTTACTTTTACGTTGAAAATGAAGGTTTAAAACAATTTAAATTGCCAAGATAATTATTTTACTTATAGAACCATTTATTTATGTACTAAATAGTTCTGAATGGTGTAAACTTTTATAAAATGATTTTTATGAAATAAATGGAGTGGTAATAATGGTTTTTTTTTTAAAAAGGTGGGGCTTGCCCGGGTCGAACCCGGGTCTGCCCGGTGAATGCATCCAACTCTAACCACTGGGCAAGGGATGGATTACTGATACTAGTCTGGTCCGTAATGGTTTTATGCTACTGCAACCAGGGGCTGGGTAGCAGGGAACAAAGGAATGCAAAAAGCATGTCGGGTACGGGTTTCGAACCCGCGACCGGCCGCGTATGAGTGAAACAGATTAACCAAGGGACCTGGGCAATTGCTTTGACAAAACCAGAGTTTTAAATTAGAAATCACTTAAGCCATCAGTCCCTTCGTCCCCAATATGTATCCCGAAAACCCTAGCCCTGGAATTGAGTCGAGAACGACAGAGACGAAACATCCTCTGATCTTGGTGCTTGATTGGGATCCAGACGTGGAATGCAGACGCGATTAAGGTTCAGAGAGTTTGTAATGGCGTTTGCGAAAGTCTGGGAGTGGTTTTTATAATCCAATTTCATTCAAAATGTCCGATTGACCCGCGATTGACAGAAGACGGATGCGAGAATGATTAACGAGTTAATTTACTTGATTTCTGGAAAATTGAGTCGTGATTCGAGGTTGAAATCGTTCGAGTAACGACTGAGCGTGATTTGCGGTCATTAAACGCGTTAATTTCATTAATTTGAAAAACGAATTTGATTTAGTTGACTCTTGATAGTCAAACGGGTGTGTAAAAGATTCCTGCCGTGAAATCCGTTAACTTGATCCGATAATTAGGTTGAGGATCAATTAGTCATACGAGGCAAGTCCTTGATTTCGATTTTAACGATGAATTGAAAGGGGAAATCGTCCATGTTGACTTTCAGAAGTCAAAGGGGATGGTTTAAAGTTTCAATTTCTTTGAAAGGTTCAAGTTAATGGGGAAAGGTTCGTGTGTAAATGATAGGGTTCAAAAGTGGGGGTCCAAACATTAAAAGAGGGTTCAAGATTACAAGTGGAGGGTTCAAGACTCCATTTAAAATCCGTTTTAGTTATTTATAAAATTATTTTTATAAAGTTTATAAAGATCTAATTATTTAGTTATAATTAGTTTATAAAATAAAGGGATACATTTCCTTAAAAGAAATTTACAACTGTATAATGTTTTATCAGATATATACATATTTATTTATAAATACATATATACACACACACACACACACACACATATATATATATATATATATATATATATATATATATATATATATATATATAAATCTAAAAGATGTAACTACATGATTTAAAACTCATAGTTTTTATGTTTTGATTTATCTTCCATAACGAAGTATATATATAAGTCTATATAAATAAACGTACATGTGCTATACATATAAATTGGAAATTATACGTAATTGCGGAGTTTAAATTTCGAACTAAAATAGTAATAAATGTGTCACATTGTGTGGGACCGGTACGGGATTCAAAAGGAGTGTCATTTTTTTTGTATAAAATAAATCAAAATAGTGTTAGAAAATTATGGATGTTACAGTATCCCCATGTTGAGAGAATTTCGTCCCGAAATTTAATTAGTGAAGGTTACTGAATCAGGAAAGAGGCGAGGGTTTTGGGTTCTCAATGTGTTATGGCAGTTGGTTTAAGGAGTGTAGCTGGTGACAAGACACATATTTTTGATATTCAAGGTCGGATATAACTGATGATAACGAATTTAGTTTTGAAGTGGATGTAAGGAGTAGAACTGTCGAATAATCATTTGGATTCTAAAGGTGAAATGCATTACTTGGAATGGATTTGGTGGAAATTTGATGATCAGTGTTTGATTAAGGTGTAGTCTAATATGCCCAGAAGTTGTCAGTGTACAAAATATTTCACAAACATAGGCCCCGTCAAACAACATAAAACTTTACGTGGCAAGAATAACGCCACTTCTTATTTTATGACAGGAACACTTATATATAGGAAGTACCAGCGGCGTATCCATCATGTCCTTATCATATCACATTAGTTTTTGTTACTATGTACCATGATAGGTTTCATGTCATAACACACGACAGATTTCACTATGTCTTCCATGCGCTGATTTTTATAATTACGTGTGCACCCGTAATTATCCAAATCGTCGCATAGTCCACATAGTTCATCCCATTGTGTGTGGGGTCCAGGGGGTAACACAAAAACATTCAATTCGTAACTATTGCTTTCACGTATGTGTTGCTAGCAAATAACTATGTCCATAGATAGTAGAGTCAATCAGATACTAAAGAGTAACAACGTGACATAATTTAGGGTTCCATAGTTTCCTCGTGTTTGAACAAGAATACGTCAAACCCCGAGTAGCTTTCATGAATAAGGTAAATAATCATGTCTTGTGTATGATGTATTTAATCAATTGCAACAATGTAAACAATCAAATTTTGTGTATAATGTAAGCACTCAAGTTTCCATGTATGATCTAGTGTCAGGTACACTGTAAACAAATAGGTTTCATGTATAACGTGAACAAATTAGTACCATGTGTGCTGTAAACAAATAGGTTTCATGTAGGATATGAATGATTTAGTATCAAATAAGTTTTCTTGTATGACATGGACAATTTAGTACTTAGTATAATGTAGTTTGTAAAAGTAAACTATTTAGTATTTTACATTTCGTAAGCCATGAAGTTTCAGGTATAATATGAGCAACATAGCATCACGTATATTGTATAGTGTGAAAAGAATTTTGGTATCATGCATTTTGCAAACAAGTTTCATGTATTATGTGATCAGTGTAACATTATGTATATTGCAACTACTAAGTTTCATGTATCATGTGATCGTGTATAATGTGCTCAATCTAGCATTATGTATCAAACCAACAAGTTTCATGTATCATGTGATTAACCTAGTGTCATGCATATTGTAATAACTAAGTTTAATGTATCAGGTGAATGTTCATATCTAAGTTGTTGTACATTATGTGTGATGTAAACTATCGAATTTTATAGGTAGTCGAGTATTGCAAACAAGCGTGTTGTTCGGCGTTCATGTATAATGTGGCTGGTTGGATTTTTAACTTTGAAATTTTGTTGAGGTTTATATGGATGACTACATGAATTTATTCATCTCATTGCAATGCTTAGTACAATCATGCATTTCTAAGGGAGTAAGATAATGAGAAAGTTGTGTTTTAAATTATTATAAGAAGACTATTTCTAAGAGAAAATAATTGCTAAATTATTTAATAACTAAGCCAATGTTTAATAATAATTGATTTAACGAGAAAAGTCATAATTAATTATTAATAAAAATATTGTTTTTATAAAACGAGTTGTATTAAGTTTCCATACAAAGTGGAACAGTTTATAGAAAATTTATATTTCAAATACTATTTATAAACTAAGGGTTTGATAAATGCTTTGTTTAGACACAATAACGATGTTGTTTAAATCCGATAGGAAAAAGATTAGTTTACAAAGAATGCTTAGGTGTGTGTACTAAATTGTAATAAACAAAATGATGGTGTTTAGATTGTACTCATTTGGTATCATAACCAAGTGGGTACTTTGACAAATCAAAGTAATTCAAGTTCTTTATATTTTCGAGAAGACATGATTTAGCCTATAGGTGAACACTCACTTCGGGAATTCCCAGGAAAGCATACGGATCCTTCGGTTGATTTGGATTTATATGAAATGCTTTCCTAGACAGAAGACTCAAAGTACAGGCACTCACCCTTCCGGATTGCACATGATCTTTACTAATTTTCAGAACTCAAAACTTTGACGGGATTTTAAAATCTTAATAGGCTTTAGGCCTAAGAGTTTAAATTTTTGTTCACAAATGATGATGGTGACATGTGTGCAAAAAATGAGGTTGCATAAAGGATTAGGTGTGAGTAAGTGTGTGATAAGACTTAGGATAACACTTAATGAAATCAAATAGGTAGCATGTAGATAGCAATGCTTATAAGCACAAGGGTTATCAGGTAGTATAGTGCATAGGCTATCAGGTATTTTATCATGCGATGTAACACTTAGAATATCATGTAAAAATATTCACACAAAGTAGAAATCATGTAGCATTTAGTAATGTGACTAATGTCATGTACATAGAGCATGACATAATATGGGTGTCCTGAGGTTATAGTCTAGGTCAAAAGTGTCTAATAACCTAATTCCCTATAACCAAGGCTCTGATACCAATCTGTCACACCCCAACCGACGGCGGAAACGTCGGGGCGGGACATGTAGACTGTTCATAAGCTCATGGTTTGCTAAAGTTGTAATAATTAAACAGTAAATTTCATTTCATAACTCAAGTAATCATTTACATCATTTACAAGAATTTAAGAATACATAAATCTCCATATTAAAATTTAAGACTAGGTCCTCAACCCTAAGTGAAGTAGCTTGAATCTTAACTCAAACAATGGTACCTGAAACATGGTAAAATGAGAGGGTCAACTATAAATAGTTGGTGAGCATACATAGGTTTTGACACCACAAGTAAAGTTCAAATGTTTTGTGTACAATTCATATGATGCATGGTTTATAAAGCATTTACGGAGAATCTAAGTTAAACTAGTTGCACAAATGAACTCTTTAATTGAAGGGCATAACAACACATGTTATCCTAATGTGGGCATAACAACACATGTTATCCTGATGTAAATATAGGGCATAACAACGCATGTTATCCTAATGTAAATGTAGGGCATAATAACACATGTTATCCTAATGTAGGGCATAACAACACATGTTAGCCTGAAGTAATTTATTTGTGTTTGAACGTGTATATCATGTATAAGTAGCCTTAACAAATAGCATTCAAGCATAAAGCATAAATAAACACATATGATCATATTGTTGAATTGTATATAAGTAGTTGTAAAGAGTTTCAAAGTGTAATCATGTTTCACCCCAAAATTTGCAAAATGTAAAAATGGGCTATGTAAACTCACGTGTAATGGTTGTTGTAGACAACACGAGTAATAGGAGGCCCAAGTGATTTTCTAATCACAATGTCAACCTAAAATTGAATTATATGTATCTAATCAATTATGTGCACAAAAAGTCTAAGGCAAAGTCTAAGGTTCGACGAGATTTGAGTGTGGGAATTTGTACAAACGTATTTGTGACATTTCATGAAATGGATGCGCGTAAGTTGGTGTTTGATTTGAATACAAAATGTAAGTTCAAAGTATATTATGGTTTTATTAAAATAACAATCGACTTAGGGTTTAATCTAAGTAAAATATAGTTTAAACCCTAATTGGATTATTAATGTAAAAGATAATTAATTTAAATAAATAAATTTGTTTATTTAAAATTAATTAAAGTGTCTCTCAAAGGAATTGTGAATATATGTGCTAATATATACTTAGAAAGATTATATTTTTTTTTGTGTAAATACAACTTTAAACTCTAAATAGATTTTAACGTAAAAAGATTTATTTGAAAATAAAAAAAAATGGTTTTGGTAATTAATGTTTAATGAAATTATATCATCTAAACACAGTTTCATAAAATGATTATATAAAAGATATGCTTCGTTTGTAACAATGAATTTTTAGTTACTTTTACGTTGAAAATGAAGGTTTAAAACAATTTAAATTGCCAAGATAATTATTTTACTTATAGAACCATTTATTTATGTACTAAATAGTTCTGAATGGTGTAAACTTTTATAAAATGATTTTTATGAAATAAATGGAGTGGTAATAATGGTTTTTTTTTTAAAAGGTGGGGCTTGCCCGGGTCGAACCCGGGTCTGCCCGGTGAATGCATCCAACTCTAACCACTGGGCAAGGGATGGATTACTGATACTAGTCTGGTCCGTAATGGTTTTATGCTACTGCAACCAGGGGCTGGGTAGCAGGGAACAAAGGAATGCAAAAAGCATGTCGGGTACGGGTTTCGAACCCGCGACCGGCCGCGTATGAGTGAAACAGATTAACCAAGGGACCTGGGCAATTGCTTTGACAAAACCAGAGTTTTAAATTAGAAATCACTTAAGCCATCAGTCCCTTCGTCCCCAATATGTATCCCGAAAACCCTAGCCCTAGAATTGAGTCGATAAGCCAGTGATCGAAGCTCCGACCATGGGGCTTTCGATCATGTGGTCAAAACGAATGCATAGGTATAAGAATTACCTGCAATGATTGTGTATCGAATGAGAACGACAGAGACGAAACATCCTCTGATCTTGGTGCTTGATTGGGATCCAGACGTGGAATGCAGACGCGATTAAGGTTCAGAGAGTTTGTAATGGCGTTTGCGAAAGTCTGGGAGTGGTTTTTATAATCCAATTTCATTCAAAATGTCCGATTGACCCGCGATTGACAGAAGACGGATGCGAGAATGATTAACGAGTTAATTTACTTGATTTCTAGAAAATTGAGTCGTGATTCGAGGTTGAAATCGTTCGAGTAACGACTGAGCGTGATTTGCGGTCATTAAACGCGTTAATTTCATTAATTTGAAAAACGAATTTGATTTAGTTGACTCTTGATAGTCAAACGGGTGTGTAAAAGATTCCTGCCGTGAAATCCGTTAACTTGATCCGATAATTAGGTTGAGGATCAATTAGTCATACGAGGCAAGTCCTTGATTTCGATTTTAACGATGAATTGAAAGGGGAAATCGTCCATGTTGACTTTCAGAAGTCAAAGGGGATGGTTTAAAGTTTCAATTTCTTTGAAAGGTTCAAGTTAATGGGGAAAGGTTCGTGTGTAAATGATAGGGTTCAAAAGTGGGGGTCCAAACATTAAAAGAGGGTTCAAGATTACAAGTGGAGGGTTCAAGACTCCATTTAAAATCCGTTTTAGTTATTTATAAAATTATTTTTATAAAGTTTATAAAGATCTAATTATTTAGTTATAATTAGTTTATAAAATAAAGGGATACATTTCCTTAAAAGAAATTTACAACTGTATAATGTTTTATCAGATATATACATATTTATTTATAAATACATATATATATACACACACACACACACACACACACATATATATATATATATATATGTATATATATATATAAATCTAAAAGATGTAACTACATGATTTAAAACTCATAGTTTTTATTTTTTGATTTAACTTCCACAACGAAGTATATATATAAGTCTATATAAATAAACGTACATGTGCTATACATATAAATTGGAAATTATACGTAATTGCGGAGTTTAAATTTCGAATTGAAATAGTAATAAATGTGTCACATTGTGTGGGACCGGTACGGGATTCAAAAGGAGTGTCATTTTTTTTTGTATAAAATAAATCAAAATAGTGTTAGAAAATTATGGATGTTAAAGTATCCCCATGTTGAGGGAATTTCGTCCCGAAATTTAATTAGTGAAGGTTACTGAATCAAGAAAGAGGCGAGGGTTTTGGGTTCTCAATGTGTTATGGCAGTTGGTTTAAGGAGTGTAGCTGGTGACAAGACACATATTTTTGATATTCAAGGTCGGATATAACTGATGATAACGGATTTAGTTTTGAAGTGGATGTAAGGAGTAGAACTGTCGAATAATCATTTGAATTCTAAAGGTGAAATGCATTATTTGGAATGAATTTGGTGGAAATTTGATAATCAGTGTTTGATTAAGGTGTAGTCTAATATGCCCAGAAGTTGTCAGTGTACAAAATATTTCACATACATAGGCCCCGTCAAACAACATAAAACTTTACGTGGCAAGAATAACGCCACTTCTTATTTTATGACAGGAACACTTATATATAGGAAGTACCCGCGGCGTATCCACCATGTCCTTATCATATCACATTAGTTTTTGTTACTATGTACCACGATAGGTTTCATGTCATAACACACGACAGATTTCACTATGTCTTCCATGCGTTGATCTTTATAATTACGTGTGCACCCGTAATTATCCAAATCGTCGCATGGTCCACATAGTTCATCCCATTGTGTGTGGGGTCCAGGGGGTAACACAAAAACACTCAATTCGTAACTATTGCTTTCACGTATGTGTTGCTAGCAAATAACTATGTCCATAGATAGTAGAGTCAATCAGATACTAAAGAGTAACAACGTGACATAATTTAGGGTTCCATAGTTTCCTCGTGTTTGAACAAGAATACGTCAAACCCCGAGTAGCTTTCATGAATAAGGTAAATAATCATGTCTTGTGTATGATGTATTTAATCAATTGCAACAATGTAAACAATCAAATTTTGTGTATAATGTAAGCACTCAAGTTTCCATGTATGATCTAGTGTCAGGTACACTGTAAACAAATAGGTTTCATGTATAACGAGAACAAATTAGTACCATGTGTGCTGTAAACAAATAGGTTTCATGTAGGATATGAATGATTTTGTATCAAATAAGTTTTCTTGTATGACATGGACAATTTAGTACTTAGTATAATGTAGTTTGTAAAAGTAAACTATTTAGTATTTTACATTTCGTAAGCCATGAAGTTTCATGTATAATATGAGCAACATAGCATCACGTATATTGTATAGTGTGAAAAGAATTTTGGTATCATGCATTTTGCAAACAAGTTTCATGTATTATGTGATCAGTGTAACATTATGTATATTGCAACTACTAAGTTTCATGTATCATGTGATCGTGTATAATGTGCTCAATCTAGCATTATGTATCAAACCAACAAGTTTCATGTATCATGTGATTAACCTAGTGTCAAGCATATTGTAATAACTAAGTTTAATGTATCAGGTGCATGTTCATATCTAAGTTGTTGTACATTATGTGTGATGTAAACTATCGAATTTTATAGGTAGTCGAGTATTGCAAACAAGCGTGTTGTTCGGCGTTCATGTATAATGTGGCTGGTTGGATTTTTAACTTTGAAATTTTGTTGAGGTTTATATGGATGACTACATGAATTTATTCATCTCATTGCAATGCTTAGTACAATCATGCATTTCTAAGGGAGTAAGATAATGAGAAAGTTGTGTTTTAAATTATTATAAGAAGACTATTTCTAAGAGAAAATAATTGCTAAATTATTTAATAACTAAGCCAATGTTTAATAATAATTGATTTAACGAGAAAAGTCATAATTAATTATTAATAAAAATATTGTTTTTATAAAACGAGTTGTATTAAGTTTTCATACAAAGTGGAACAGTTTATAGAAAATTTATATTTCAAATACTATTTATAAACTAAGGGTTTGATAAATGCTTTGTTTAGACACAATAACGATGTTGTTTAAATCCGATACGAAAAAGATTAGTTTACAAAGAATGCTTAGGTGTGTGTACTAAATTGTAATAAACAAAATGATGGTGTTTAGATTGTACTCATTTGGTATCATAACCAAGTGGGTACTTTGACAAATCAAAGTAATTCAAGTTCTTTATATTTTCGAGAAGACATGATTTAGCCTATAGGTGAACACTCACTTCGGGAATTCCCAGGAAAGCATACGGATTCTTCGGTTGATTTGGATTTATATGAAATCTTTCCTAGACAGAAGACCCAAAGTACAGGCACTCACCCTTCCGGATTGCACATGATCTTTACTAATTTTCAGAACTCAAAACTTTGACGGGATTTTAAAATCTTAATAGGCTTTAGGCCTAAGAGTTTAAATTTTTGTTCACAAATGATGATGGTGACATGTGTGCAAAAATGAGGTTGCATAAAGGATTAGGTGTGAGTAAGTGTGTGATAAGACTTAGGATAACACTTAATGAAATCAAATAGGTAGCATGTAGATAGCAATGCTTATAAGCACAAGGGTTATCAGGTAGTATAGTGCATAGGCTATCAGGTATTTTATCATGCGATGTAACACTTAGAATATCATGTAAAAATATTCACACAAAGTAGAAATCATGTAGCATTTAGTAATGTGACTAATGTCATGTACATAGAGCATGACATAATATGGGTGTCCTGAGGTTATAGTCTAGGTCAAAAGTGTCTAATAACCTAATTCCCTATAACCAAGGCTCTGATACCAATCTGTCACACCCCAACCGACGGCGGAAACGTCGGGGCGGGACATGTAGACTGTTCATAAGCTCATGGTTTGCTAAAGTTGTAATAATTAAACAGTAAATTTCATTTCATAACTCAAGTAATCATTTACATCATTTACAAGAATTTAAGAATACATAAATCTCCATATTAAAATTTAAGACTAGGTCCTCAACCCTAAGTGAAGTAGCTTGAATCTTAACTCAAACAATGGTACCTGAAACATGGTAAAATGAGAGGGTCAACTATAAATAGTTGGTGAGCATACATAGGTTTTGACACCACAAGTAAAGTTCAAATGTTTTGTGTACAATTCATATGATGCATGGTTTATAAAGCATTTACGGAGAATCTAAGTTAAGCTAGTTGCACAAATGAACTCTTTAATTGAAGGGCATAACAACACATGTTATCCTAATGTGGGCATAACAACACATGTTATCCTGATGTAAATATAGGGCATAACAACGCATGTTATCCTAATGTAAATGTAGGGCATAACAACACATGTTATCCTAATGTAGGGCATAACAACACATGTTAGCCTGAAGTAATTTATTTGTGTTTGAACGTGTATATCTTGTATAAGTAGCCTTAACAAATAGCATTCAAGCATAAAGCATAAATAAACACATATGATCATATTGTTGAATTGTATATAAGTAGTTGCAAAGAGTTTCAAAGTGTAATCATGTTTCACCCCAAAATTTGCAAAATGTAAAAAGGGGCTATGTAAACTCACGTGTAATGGTTGTTGTAGACAACACGAGTAATAGGAGGCCCAAGTGATTTGCTAATCACAATGTCAACCTAAAATTGAATTATATGTATCTAATCAATTATGTGCACAAAAAGTCTAAGGCAAAGTCTAAGGTTCGACGAGATTTGAGTGTGGGAATTTGTACAAACGTATTTGTGACATTTCATGAAATGGATGCGCGTAAGTTGGTGTTTGATTTGAATACAAAATGTAAGTTCAAAGTATATTATGGTTTTATTAAAATAACAATCGACTTAGGGTTTAATCTAAGTAAAATATAGTTTAAACCCTAATTGGATTATTAATGTAAAAGATAATTAATTTAAATAAATAAATTTGTTTATTTAAAATTAATTAAAGTGTCTCTCAAAGGAATTGTGAATATATGTGCTAATATATACTTAGAAAGATTATATTTTTTTTGTGTAAATACAACTTTAAACTCTAAATAGATTTTAACGTAAAAAGATTTATTTGAAAATAAAAAAAAAATGGTTTTGGTAATTAATGTTTAATGAAATTATATCATCTAAACACAATTTCATAAAATGATTATATAAAAGATATGCTTCGTTTGTAACAATGAATTTTTAGTTACTTTTACGTTGAAAATGAAGGTTTAAAACAATTTAAATTGCCAATATAATTATTTTACTTATAGAACCATTTATTTATGTACTAAATAGTTCTGAATGGTGTAAACTTTTATAAAATGATTTTTATGAAATAAATGGAGTGGTAATAATGGTTTTTTTTTTTTTAAAGGTGGGGCTTGCCCGGGTCGAACCCGGGTCTGCCCGGTGAATGCATCCAACTCTAACCATTGGGCAAGGGATGGATTACTGATACTAGTCTGGTTCGTAATGGTTTTATGCTACTGCAACCAGGGGCTGGGTAGCAGGGAACAAAGGAATGCAAAAATGTAACATCCCGAGTTTTAGAGCGCGAAAGAATTCACGAGAAAATTAAAACTTTAATAAGGAGAAAGGAAGCGGGCTTGGGCCGGGATGTATGGGCCGAAAGGGGCAAGTTTGGGCCCTTATAAGCCTCAAGATCAGCCAAAAGCCCTCATTTGCACCATCCATTCCCGAATTCTAGAGAGAGAAAGAGGAGAGAGTCTAGAGAGAGAAAGTCCCGGTTTTTAGATTAAAGCTTCAAGGATCGTTAGCAAGAGTCTCGTGAGTGTTTAGCAACGAAAAGGAAGTGATTACAGGTAACCGATTCTCCTAGATCTGAGTTTTAGTTCGTTTTTGGGTTTTTCGGGTTTAGGGTGAAAGGGTTATGTTTAATCGGATGAAACTAAAAGATAAGCATAGATTTGAGTTCCTTAATGGAAAACGAACGTTTTGAATGCGAATAGGTTCGGGATCTTGAAGTGATCAGACCCGATTGCGAAAGTTAGGGTTTTTCGCCAAGAACAGGTCGTGCGCACTTGTTAAGTGCGTACAGAGCAGGTCCTGCGTACTTGCTAAGTGCGCAGGAAGAGCAGGTCCTGCGCACTTGCTAAGTGCGCAGGAAGAGGAGCCTGCGCACTTGCTAAGTGCGCAGGAAGGGAAGTCTGCGCACTTGCTAAGTGCGCAGGAAGCAGAGTCTGCGCACTTGCTAAGTGCGCAGGCATCAGGTCTGATTAAGTGAAGTCAGTATGTTAGAGTAGTTAAACCCTTAGAGTCGGTAGTGGTCTGATATGTATTTGACTAATCAATTCAGATCGGAAGTGACGTTGTTGGACCTTGTTTAGGACAACCCGAATTAGCTTACCAGGTGAGTTCTAATCCCCTTTTTGCCTTCTTTAGGGGTGGTATGCATACTCAGTGTAAAGTGTTTATTATATTTTATATATTATAAACTGAAGAGAAAAGCTACGTTTTAGTGAAAGGTTTAAAAGAGGCAAAAGTATGTTTCAGTAAAGTAAGATATATCATTTGGCAAGCGTTTACTATATTTTCATATACATAAACAAAGGCATGATATATGTGCTAGTATGTTTTCAGTAAAGTAAGATATATCATTTGGCAAGCGTTTACTATATTTTCATATAAATAAACAAAGGCATGATATATATGATAAGCTATGTTTCAGAAAGTAAGATGTATTTTATGATAAGCTATGTTTCATAAAGCAAGTTATATTCTATGGCAAGCGTTTACTATATTTTATATACATAAACAAAGGCATATTATATATGAAAGTTATGAACAAGATTTACAGAAAGTTTTATGAACAGTAAAGTGAACAGTTTTTCCTTCGGGAATGTGTACCAGTTTGTAAAGGTCCTTGGGACAGATGTTACATGTACAAGATGTCAGATATGGGTTTTACCCATTAGTAAGAGTCTTGGTGGCTCGTTAACAATTGTACAATTGGGATGAGTGACGGCGGTTGCTCGGGGGACTACGCAATCCCCCATGTACCAGTTAAGAGGTATTGATCACGAGGACAATACCCGGTGTTGATCACGAGAACAACATCGTGTCATGTGGTGTTGCCCGTAAGGACAGCATCATTGGGTCACGAGGACCCAGAAGGTATTGATCACGAGGACAATACCAGTATGTAACAGAATTGACGGATAAGCGGTAGTGTCGGTTCATGGTGTAAGCCATGGGGGCATTGACCAGGTACTTGTCGGTTCATGGATGTAAGCCATGAGGGCAGTACAGTAAAGAGGAATTGACGGTTAAGTGGTACTGATCACGAGGACAATACCAGCAGTGATAAGAATTGACGGTTAAGCGGTATTGATCACGAGGACAGTACCAACAGTGACAAGGAATTGACGGATACTTTATGAATGTATTAAATTATGTTTTGAAAAGTGTAGTATGTAAAGTTTTGCCTTAAGGGCAGTATGTATGTATGTATTAGTAAATCTTTTGTATAAATGATTTAAAGTAAACGTTAGAACTCACTCAGCGTTGCTGATTTTTAGTATGCATATCAGTTAAGTGCAGGTTTAGTTGATGGATGTGGATGCTTGGCTTAGAGAGAAGAGTTACCCGAAGATCAGTGTCTGGCATCCCGATTATGTTTTATGTTATGTTTTAAGTTGATGTTGTTAGAGACAAGTGGTATTAGATATGTTTATGTTTCTTTTGATTATGTTGATTAAGGCAAGTTTCAGTTGTATTTGGCTAGCTATGTTTAGACATGTTATGTTTCCGCTGCGTATGTTGAGATTTTAAAACGTTTCCGCTGTGTTAATGAATGTCTTATGTTTAAAAGTGTTATGTGTTGATGAGTAAATCCAATAAGTGAGGTCTCCCGGGTTCGGGGTCTCACAAAAAAGCATGTCGGGTACGGGTTTCGAACCCGCGACCAGCCGCGTATGAGTGAAACAGATTAACCAAGGGACCTGGGCAATTGCTTTGACAAAACCCGAGTTTTAAATTAGAAATCACTTAAGCCATCAGTCCCTTCGTCCCCAATATGTATCCCGAAAACCCTAGCCCTGGAATTGAGTCGATAAGCCAGTGATCGAAGCTCCGACCATGGGGCTTTCGATCATGTGGTCAAAACGAATGCATAGGTATAAGAATTACCTACAATGATTGTGTATCGAATGAGAACGACAGAGACGAAACATCCTCTGATCTTGGTGCTTGATTGGGATCCAGACTTGGAATGCAGACGCGATTAAGGTTCAGAGAGTTTGTAATGGCGTTTGCGAAAGTCTGGGAGTGGTTTTTATAATCCAATTTCATTCAAAATGTCCGATTGACCCGCGATTGACAGAAGACGGATGCGAGAATGATTAACGAGTTAATTTACTTGATTTTTGGAAAATTGAGTCGTGATTCGAGGTTGAAATCGTTCGAGTAACGACTGAGCGTGATTTGCAGTCATTAAACGCGTTAATTTCATTAATTTTAAAAACAAATTTGATTTGGTTGACTCTTGATAGTCAAACGGGTGTGTAAAAGATTCCTGCCGCGAAATCCGTTAACTTGATCCGATAATTAGGTTGAGGATAAATTAGTCATACGAGGCAAGTCCTTGATTTCGATTTTAACGATGAATTGAAAGGGGAAATCGTCCATGTTGACTTTCAGAAGTCAAAGGGGATGGTTTAAAGTTTCAATTTCTTTGAAAGGTTCAAATTAATGGGGAAAGGTTCGTGTGTAAATGATAGGGTTCAAAAGTGGGGGTCCAAACATTAAAAGATGGTTCAAGATTACAAATGGAGGGTTCAAGACTCCATTTAAAATCCGTTTTAGTTATTTATAAAATTATTTTTATAAAGTTTATAAAGATCTAATTATTTAGTTATAATTAGTTTATAAAATAAAGGGATACATTTCCTTAAAAGAAATTTACAACTGTATAATGTTTTATCAGATATATACATATTTATTTATAAATACATATATATACACACACACACATATATATAAATCTAAAAGATGTAACTAAATGATTTAAAACTCATAGTTTTTATGTTTTGATTTAACTTCCATAACGAAGTATATATATAAGTCTATATAAATAAACGTACATGTGCTATACATATAAATTGGAAATTATACGTAATTGCGGAGTTTAAATTTTGAATTGAAATAGTAATAAATGTGTCACATTGTGTGGGACCGGTATGGGATTCAAAAGGAGTGTCATTTTTTTTATATAAAATAAATCAAAATAGTGTTAGAAAATCATGGATGTTACATTTTTTACCTTAACCCTGCCCTTATGGATAGTTGGGCTTCTTATACGCGCTTTATTAAATGAGTTTTTTACTCTAGCGAACTCATACTTGAAGCCAACTGACTCGAGCCAAAATAGCGAACTTACTAAGTTCGCTTGTTTAGTATAGGGGCGAACTTAGTAGTTTATTAGCTTTTATTCCTTTGTCTATAAATAGCTTCTTTGTAACATTATTCAAGTTATCAATGAAATCATTTCAGTTTTACCCCAATCATTCTCTCTCATTTTCTTTCTCTCGATTTTCATTTTCGCTTGTTTTAGCGATCTCGTTTATCATTCTCGCTTGTTTTAGCGATCATTCTCGATATCATAACATGGTATCAGAGCCTATATGCTCAATTCTGTGATTTTCTTCCTTTTTCCGCACTCATTCTTCGTTGTTTCATTCGTTTTCTCATTTTTTGTGTTAATTGGGGGTCGTTTCATGTTTTGATCCGTTCAAAACATTCGTTTTATGTTTCTAATCATTCCTACGGTTGGATTTCTTCATATACTTCTCTGATTTTGAGTTATGATGATTTCTGGATTGATTTCACGTTTTTCTATTCGTGCAGGCGAACTTGTCGTTCATCAGGTTGTCTGTTACGGGCGAACTTATTAAGTTCGCCTTTTTCCTTTCCTGTTCCAGCGAACTTGGCGAACTTAGCAGGTTCGCTTATTCCAGTCTTCATTTTCTTTCTGATTTTGTCATGCCTGCTACTGTTAGTTGTTGTTCATATGGATTCTTCTAATCCTTTGTTCTTACATTCATCTGATCATCCGGGTCTCTTACTTGTTTCTATAACTTTTGACGGCTCTTCTTTCGGATCTTGGAAACGTGCCATGTCCATTGCCTTATCTGCTAAGAACAAACTTGGTTTTGTTGATGGGACTGTTGTCAGACCTACTTCCTCTCCTAATCTGGAGTTATGGAAAAGATGCAATGATATGGTTATTTCTTGGATTTTGAACACTTTGTCCAGTGATATTAGTGAGACCGTTTTGTATGTCGTCAACTCTGGAAAGAGCTAACTGACCGGTATGGACAGAGTAATGGGGCCAAGTATTATCAATTGCAGAAGTCTCTTTTTGCTATTTCTCAAGGGAATGATGATGTTGCTACGTATTTTACCAAAATCAAAGCTGTTTGAAACATGTGGTACTTCCTAACTTATGGCTAAGCGCGAAACAGATCAACGTTTGATGCAATTTCTGATAGGTCTTAACCCTTGTTATGACATGATTTGTGGGAATATTATCACGATGAAGCCTCTTCCCTCAATCAATGAAGCTTATGATTTTCTCATTCAAGATGAGAAACAGAGGGAGCTTCATTTATCGGCTCAGTTTATTCCTCAGAATACTTATATGAAAGCTTCTGTGCAGGTACCAAAGAATTACAATGCTCGGAAAGGTTCTGTTTGTTCTCATTGCAAGAAGCAATGACATGATGCCAGCAAATGTTATCGTTTAATTGGGTTTCCTAAAGATTTCAAATTTACTAGATCCAAAGTTGCTGCTAATGCTGTTTCTGATGCTGAGGTTACTGTTCCTATTTCCGGTGCTCCTAATGCTCTTTCTTCTGAACAGTACAACAATCTGTTGCAACTTCTTCAGCAGAATTCTGGGGTTCAGGGTGGTGTTCCTAATGTTCAACCACTCAGCTTTGCAAATTTTGCAGGTATTATTGCTTGCAATTCGACTACAGTCGATACTACTTGGATCATTGATACCGGTGCAAGTAATCATATGTGCTTTGATTTCAATTTACTTTATGATGTTCAATTGCTTAACTCACCCGTTTATGTTCTTCTTCCAAACGGGCATGTCTTAACTGTTACGCAGGTCAGAACAATTAATCTTACCAAGACGTTTTCTATCTCTAATGTCTTCTTTGTGCCTCAGTTCAAGCAAAATCTCTTATCTGTTCCCAAACTTTGTAGGGATACAAAGAGTCTTGTTCAGTTTTCTGAAACTACCTGATTCTTGCAGGCCCCTTCGCGGAGTAGTCCGTTGGTCGTGGGAGATCTTCTCAACGACCTTTATCTTTTGAATCCAAATAAACTTTTCTCTGTTACAGTTGTTTCTTTTTCTCACTGTAATTCTGTTGTTTCTTTGAAACTTTGGCATACTCGTCTTGGTCATTTACCTTTGTACAAACTTAAGCAATTGAATGTCTTTACTGGTGCACGTGATTGTTCTATTGATGATTGTTTTGTTTTTCCTAAGGCTACACATCATAAACTGCCTTTTGCATCTAGTAGTATATTCAGTTCTCAATGTTTGATCTTATTCATATTGATACGTGGGGACCGTATCGATCTACTACATTTGATGGATATAAATATTTTCTCATCATTGTTGATGATTTTACTAGAACTACTTGGACTCATCTTTTGACAACTAAAGGAAATGCCTCTCCTATTCTTCAAGGGTTCATTGAAATGGTTGAGACTCAGTTTAGTATCAAAGTGAAGCGTGTTCGATCTGATAATGCTTTTGAACTTGGTTCGGGTATTCATCATGCCGAGTATTTTAAACAAAAGGGAATTATTCATCAGACTACTTGTCTTGGGGTTCCTCAACAGAATGGGGTGGTGGAACGTAAACATAAGCATCTTCTCGAAACTGCTCGTGCTCTTATGTTTCAATCCAAGTTACCAATAACTTTTTGGGGTGAATGCGATCTCACTGCTACTCATTTGATTAATATTTTCCCCACACGGGTTCTTAAGGGAAAATCTCCTTCTGAGATGCTCTTTGGTAAAGCTCCTTCATACACCCACCTTCGCACTTTTGGGTGCTTGTGTTATGCTTCTACTTCTACACCCGGACGAGATAAATTTCAGTCTAGAGCTCAAACTTGTATTTTTATTGGCTATCCCTTTGGAAAGAAAGGTTACAAGCTTTATAATCTTGACACTCGACAAGTTCTTGTTTCTCGGGATGTGACTTTTCTTAAGCACATTTTCCCTTCTTTACACTCTTCAGATCCTTCTTATTTGTTCCCTTCTCTAAATGATATGTTTGAGGAGACAGATCCAACTGCTGTTTCTTCATCTTCTTCGGCTACTCCTGAAGTTGATTCCACTCCTCCTCCTATTTCACCTGTTCCTCCTAGTCCACCTCCGGAGCCCAGGAGATCTACTCGTTCTTCTGTTCCTCCTTCTCATATGCAGGATTATGTTTGTAATTCTGCTTCTTCTGTCGATTCGTCTTGTTTTCATACTTTGTCGAGTGCTTGCCAAGCTTTTCATTTTGTTAATCTTGCTGATTTTTCTCCTGATTCCCAGCAGCTCCTTTTAAATCTTGATTCTGTTCGAGAAACTTATTCTTATCAGGAGGCTGCTAACCATCCTGCTTGGCAAGAGGCTATGACTAAGGAGTTTAATGCCTTGGAAAGTAATCAAACTTGGGAGGTTGTGCATTTACCTAAAGGTAAAAAGGTCATTAAGTGCAAATGGGTGTATAAAGTCAAGTATAATGCTGATGGTACTGTTGAACGTTGCAAAGCCCGTTTGGTTGTTCGTGGTGATACTCAGAAAGCACGAATTGATTTTAATGAAACTTTTTCTCCTGTCGTTAAGATGACTACTATTCGTAATCTCATTGCTGTTGCCACTAAACGACAATGGGGTTTATATCAATTGGATGTCAATAATGCCTTTTTACATGGGGATCTTGACGAAGACATATATATGCTTCCTCCTCCTGGAATGCCTTTATCCTCTCCTGATCATGTACTTAAGCTCAAGAAGTCTCTTTACGGTTTGAAGCAAGCTTCAAGGCAATGGTATGGAAAGCTTTCTGATGCTCTTAAGACCAAAGGTTATATGCGGTCTCCCAATGATTATTCTTTATTCTCTAAGACGATGGGGGATTCTGTTGTTCATGTCGCTGTCTATGTTGATGACATTCTTCTTACTGGTAATAATGATCAAGAGATATATGCTTTGAAGGCTTTCTTACATTCCACTTTCAAGATCAAGGATCTTGGCACTCTCAACTACTTTCTGGGCATTGAGGTTCTCAAATCTCCCTCTGGTCTTATTATGACTCAACGCAAATTTGGGAAGGATTTGCTGACTGAGTTTCCTACCGATGATGTTTCTTCTGTTTCGTCTCTTTTGCCTTTACATTTACAACTCAAGCTCAACAAAGGTCAAGTTCTTGATGATCCTTTGGCCTATCGTCGACTTGTTGGTAAACTCAATTATCTCACTCATACTCAGCATGATCTTGCTTTTGCGGTTCAGTTTCTCAGCCAGTTTATGAGTGATCCACATGTTCCTCATTGGGATGTTGCGTGGCATACTCTTCGGTATGTCAAAGGCACTTGTTCTCAAGGGTTGTTCTTTAATGATGATCCGATATGTCTTTGTCTACTTATTGTGATTCTGATTGGGCAGCTTGTCCTAATACTCGGCGTTCTGTCAGTGGCTATTTCATTTCTCTTGGAGGCAGTCCTATTTCTTGGAAATCCAAGAAGCAAGCTACTGTTTCTCTTAGTTCTGCTGAAGCTGAATATCGTTCTCTTCGTCGTGTCACACAGGAACTTGCTTGGTTGACTCGCTTGTTTGTGGAGTTTCGGATTGATAATCTTACTCCTGTTCCTCTCAAATGTGACAGTCAGACGGCTATTCATATTGCTAAAAATCCAGTTTTTCATGAGCGAACTAAGCATATCGAGTTGGATTGTCATTTTGTCCGTGAGAAGCTTCAAGTCGGTTTAATTCTGCTTTCTCACACACGGACTTCTTATCAACTTGCGGATTTATTCACAAAGAGTTTGGTTGGTCAATCGCATTCAGATATCATTTCTAAGTTGGGGTTGTATACACCTCCAACTTGAGGGGGGTGTTTGTTTAGTATAGGGGCGAACGTAGTAGTTTGTTAGCTTTTATTCCTTTGTTTAGTATAGGGGCGAACGTAGTAGTTTGTTAGCTTTTATTCCTTTGTCTATAAATAGCTTCTTTATAACATTATTCAAGTTATCAATGAAATCATTTCAGTTTTACCCTCAATCATTCTCTCATTTTCTTTCTCTCGATTTTCATTTTCGCTTGTTTTAGCGATCTCGTTTATCATTCTCGCTTGTTTTAGCGATCATTCTCGATATCATAACAAGAGACATGGTGAAATACATTTTAAAACAATAGACTCAACAGTAAACAAAATTATAGGCTATAAAAGTTATCATCTAAAACAACAAAATTGCAGGCCACATTCTCACAAGGAACAACCATGTGATGCATTTAAACGATCTATCGCATATTAAACAACTGCACAGGCCATTTTTGTTTTTGACCATCAAATCCAATAGCTGTAACCTACAGTGAAATGTCAATGCTACGATGTTCAACACCACGCGCAATACTGATGCGTGCATCAATTTTGACTGCAGGGTTGACTTCACAGCCAACCACTGAACAACTCTTGGTGGTCAACATCTTGGATGTTAATGAAATCGGTTCACAAAGAGTTCGTAAAGTTTGAGACCAATGCGTTGGAGGGTTATATGGTGATGTTGACAAAACCGTAGGGGTTTCTTTGCAAAACCTGCTTGTAAATGAAGTCTCAAACCATAGGACTATTCCATAACACTTTGTTATGGTTGATTCTACCTCTGTTGAATCTGATGACTTTTGTTCTAACTGAACTGATGCAGTGAAGTCAACTTCATCAGGTTTCATCGTTACCAAATCAAACGCCTAGTACCGAAAGAATAACAAAAATCAGATTAAAAGTACAAAATTTTAATTAAATTAAAAGAATAACTTTAACTTGGTAGGTAAAAAGAGAAACCGGGCTTTCACTAAAATGTTTTTTAGTACTTTTTTGGGTGACTTTCAACCCGTTGTTTCATTTTTAGCTCATTTTATTAATGTATAAATTTGTCAAAAGTGCAACCTCTAATATTTTTATTATCATTAAGAACAAAACATATAATTTAACCAACCTGGAGAAGAGCAGTATTCGTCACCAAATTATTTCCATCCACCACATCGACGATAGGAATATGAGCAGCATCTTTAACCAACTCCTTACCGATAGAAAACATGTTGAATCCATAAACATTTTCCCAAAATGGGATACTGGTAGCACCTTTTCCAAATCCAGCAACAAACTAAAATATAAATGAGAAAAAGAGAACACTTAATACACCTTTCACTAAATCAAAATTCAATGGGATTAAAGAGAGAGGAGGGGGGGGGGGGTGTATGTAGGGTTACAAACCATGGTAGCTGTATCAGGAAGAATGGCACCACCGGGCTTTAACCAATGATCACGTGCAACAAGCACTGAGCTGAGCATTGACTCATAAAGTAGGCAGTACCCCATCCACTCACTGACTAACACATCAACACTATGGGGCTTAATTTGTCCAGCTTCAATAAGATCTTCCACCATGCTATTAATAACTTTAACTACTCCACTTTTCTGTTTGGTACTGCCATTTGAAGCTTCATTCCACAACAGACCATTGTCTTTTTGCAATCTGCAGATTTCAAACAATAGAAAGATCTTTATAGGACGACATGCTCCTTGTTAGAGGTGTAGATGTTGACCCAGTTACTTGTACATGGGTTGATTTGAATTATACCAAAATATTTAGCTAAAATGATAACGAGTTGATGGTATGAAAGAGTTGAAAGTATCCAAAAGCGTATGTATAATGCACACAACCTCCTAAATTGCTTCATGAAAAAACAAGTTTAACACATTAAACTTATAAAAGATCGGATAAAACGTGTTAAGATTCAACACAACCCGAACCATTCCAACCCATACGAAAACTACCCATTATGATCCATTACCCAAGTTGCCCAATTTACCATGTCTAAACTTTATGCAAGAAAGCATGATTGATGACAAGGAGTCAAGGACAAAAGAAACCAATAAGTTACCTGAGAGGCTACTGTAGCCATTTTATCACTTGCTTCAACTGCATTTACTATTGAGGCCCCTCGGTCTGCAAATAGACTAAATAAATGGAGATGTAAATATCACTCAAAGTTCTATGCGAAGGAGTAGAGTTAGAAAAACAAAGAATCTCACCTTAGTATCCCTGTACCACAACCAACATCCAAAACAACAGCACCCTTAAAAAGAGAAGGATTGTCTACAATAGCTTGTTTATAAGCATCTGTCCTTACCTATATCACATAACAAATTTTACATAAAAACAGCAATTAAAATAAGTGAAAGTGTAAAATAGTACCTTATCACTTATCATCTCTTTGTGTATACCAAATGAGCTATATGAGCCAAAATAGTCCTTATTCACAATCATAATATCATGGTCAACAGCTTTCAAAGACGAACTATTTGATCTTTTATCATCCGAGCTCTCCCCGTTAATTGCAGAAATAGAAGTAACCTCTTTCATTACACTCTCTTTGCGGGATTCAAGAAGCTTAAAATTAGAAGCATATGATTCCAAATCAGTTTTGTCATCAATGCTGATCTTTTCTAAACCGTCTATATTTCTAACCTTGTCATCATCATCATAATCATAATCATCAACTTCTTCATCAAAACTATACAACAGATTATCTTCTTCCATATATGGTTTAAGGTACATGTCATTGTCCCATGGGAGATTACTGCTTCCAAAACCAGATGCTTCATGTAAATGATCTTGTAGCTGTTGCCTAGACTCGCAGGTACTTCCACAACTCCAACATTGATTATTTGCCACCTGGTAAAATCACCAAATGAATAAATGATACAACAAAAGGCCAAATGAACATCAAAGCAAGCCAGATATAGTGATGTTGTAGCTCAATTTCCTTTATTTATATATAGCAATTACAATGGTTATATTGAATGAAACTACAAGTATGGTTCAAGCATTCTAACCTTGGTTTTAAAAAGCGTGTGGCGCTACGATGCGCGTGCATCACGTGTGTGAGGCTTTTGTTATTAAAAGTTACTTAAAATATTATTTATATATAATATTGGTAAATTGATTTTTAATAATCTAAAATATGACTCATTAGCTGATAATAATCCAAACTAACAGTTTGACTGTGATAATCTCAACTTTCACTTTTGTTGTCAATAGCAGTCCCGGTAGCATAATAATCATAAATTTACCCTCAATTTACACTTATTTTCGCTCAGATGATTTTAAATGAAATGGAGAAAAGTACAAACGAAATACAGTGGGAATCGAGTGTAAATATATGATGATTATGCTACTGGGACTACCATTGACAACAAAAGTGAAAGTTGAGATTATCACCATCCAAACTGTTAGTTTGGATATTATCATCAAATCGGTCATAGTTTGGATTATTAAAAACCAATTTGCCTATAATATTTTAAATTGTTAACTTTTAAACACTAAAATATAAGATATTCTGTAATTGACGGTCTAATTTGTTCAAATGCCGGTCAACTCATGCGCATCATGGAATCGCATCACATCAACTGCAGCGATGCGATCTCATCACCGCATCATGTGATGCGCGCATTTTAAGACCAGGATTCTAAATTTCTAACAGCTGGTGTCTACCTGAGATCTAACATAGTTGATGAGCTTAAAACAGCCATAGAAATTCAAGTTCATACTTGTCTTGATGCTTCTAAAATCAAAACTGTGGCTGGAAAGGCAATGGTCAAATAGTAAATTACATGATTTGAATTTAGAATCACAGAATAAACAGAGCAATTCTAGGTCATCATCATCGCCTTCTTCTCCATCAGCAGTCCAATCTTCCCAATTCTGTTCTTCTTCATCATCATCATCACTAATGTCTTTTAAATTGTGCAAATCTTCTTCATCATCTTCCATTGCTGACTCGTTATTCTTGTAGAGTGGAGCCACCATTATCTTAATGGTTTAAACTGAATCAAATATTAAAGCTATAAATTGATATTAAAATCTTAAATTAGGGAAACAGTGAGTCTAATATCAAAAATAGATATAAGAAATAGAGTAGAATCATTACCAGAATGGAGAATATCGAATCAAGATGGACGACGGCAAATAGAAATGGATGCCGGACAAAGCAGAGGTTTAGACTAGGGTTTTGATACGGTGGAGGTGACCATTATTATTTATCAACTTTCATTGATAATTGATAGTGTATTCACTATTTTTAATCTCTTTTATCCTGTAAACTAATTTATAAACGGATAAATAAATCTAGCTTGTTATAAATCAGCTAAAGATTTATAAGTTTTGATAAAATAAGAGATAATTAATATATAAGAATTGTAAATAATAAATAATAAAAAATTATATTTTAAACTAAAATATAATTAAAATTTTGTTATAATTTAGTTAATTTTATAATTATTAAATAAAGTTATTCATTTATTATAATAAAATTAATATTAATAAAATTTTTAGTAATTTTTAGAAAGCTATTTTTTTAATTCACAATAATAACGGCTATACCTTAATTTTATATTGTATACTTGGATCAATATTTAATGAATGATTTCTTTTGAACTGTTTAGCTATTTAGCATTTTTTTTAATTCGACTTAAATATAACAATTTTGAAACTTATTTATTATTTAGTGAATTTTCATTCTTCCCTATTACCTCTAATTTTAAGTTAACTGAAATAAAAAGTTCACTTATTGGTAACTAATATTCATATATATTTCATTTAACTCATTCAATTCTAAAAAGTTTAAACATTTATAAAAATATTATTTAGGATTGGAACAGTTAGTGAAAGTTGAGTGGCTTTAAAGAGAAAAAAAATTGAGCGACTTAAATGGAAAACTTGGTTACTGGTGAAGTTTTCTCTAAAAAAATATACAAATATGATATACGTAAGTTTACCATATACATATGTGTAAGTTTTTATTATTTATAAATGTGTACACAATTTTTTAAGAAAAATTTAGAGAGGAGAGATGAATGTACTAGAGAGAAAAACCATTTTTTATGTTATATTTTAATAATAAAGGTAGTAAAAAAATTGTTTTGATTGTTTTTTATGTAAATTCTCTCATTTCTCAAGCAATTATGAGCTTTCAAGATATTCTTCCCCATCCTTATTACTACCTAATTAACAACTAAACTATGTGACACGTGTCACTTTCTAATTCTCATTCATAGGCTTGTTCAGTTGTTGGTTATAAACGGATGTACCTTGATCTGGCAGACGAAAAAATATGAAAGAATTGATTGTCTTTGAGATGGTTGCGCTAGAACCAAAAAGAATTTATAAACTTTCGCATCTCTCTTGATCTTGCAAACTATTCTCTCCATATAATAGGGAAGATGGATTAAGGTTTTGAAGAGAGCACTTTCGTACTGATAACGTAAGATGAAATAGGGAAAACCCATTCATTCAACTCTCAGATACATATACATACAACTCAAATATAAACATTAGGCTTGGGCCTATAATAGTCATAACAGTAACTATTAAATAGGAACATATAAAATTATATATTTAAAAAAAAATCCTATATAATTCAAACTTGGTTTTCACTTAAGTTAATAATAACAAATTCATAACAGCCAATTGAATTCGGTCTGGTTTCCAAACCGAAAACTGGAAACCGAATTCGAATTCAGTTCAAATTTCAATTTTTTTCGAGTCCAATTCGAAAACAAAACACCCTCTAAACGGGTTTTGGATTACTTATTTGAAAGTACTTCTCTCTCAATAAGCCATTAGAGATAAACAAGTAACAAGCTGTTTATTGAGCCTGTTGTATAAAGTGAGAAAATGGTAACAAAAAGATTGTTTCATACAAAGTTATTAAAGTTCATGATTATAGAGAACAATAAATGAATGATCCTACACATGATACATATTCCCAACCTTTTGGAAGAAATAAAATTTGTCAAAATTGTGTTGTAAGCAAAATTGAGAATCACCTTCTGGAAATTAAATTTCTGTGTAGATACAATCTGGAAAACCTTGTAAATGGGAGGGATCTTACGAACTTTTTAGGGCGATGGTGTCTTTTAACAGCTTCGTTGTTCAAATTATCCAGAGTCGTGTCTCGTTGAACTTTCTGAGAACTTTCTGGAAAACGAGTGGCGTCTCTTGTAAATAACGCGATGAAGAAGCCCTCTTTATCCTCCACAGGATCAGTTCGGAGAAGATGTTGTGCTGAGATATTGAATACAAAAAATAAGAATATTGGATAACATGTCAAAATGAGCAAGCTAGGTAACATGTCAAAAACAAGTTCGGGTTGAAACATGTTATTTTATGGTATAGCGTGTTGACCCATTGACCATTTTTGTACATTTTCAAAAATATTTTTATCAATATTATTTTGAATTTTCATGATTATTAAGAATAAACTTTGGGCCAGTTTCAGACCTTTCAACCCATTTGACTTACCCCCCTCCCCCCCTGGGTTTTTTTCTATTTGTTTTGGGTTCAAGCCATTTGAGATAAAAACAAAAGTGTAACAGGACTTACATCCTTCAACAACGGGAAGACCACGGCGGGCCCACTGTGGAAACGGAGTTGAAAGTTGAAAACCGTAAGATGCAGCAAGTGGTAGGACTGATTTGATGACATCTTCATTCTCAATTTGGTGAACAGAACATGTGCTGTAGACTACTCTCTCCACTGCTGGAACTAATTAAAAAATATAAAGATATTACAGATGAGAAAATGAGCTTCTCTAAACAAAATATCAGTCTGATGAAAATCTTATATTACAATCTCAATTATCTCAATAGTCTTGATGGTCTGCTTTAATATTAAAGTGATGCTATCACCTTGCGAAGATCATTTTACTATATCCCTGGTAAGTTCATATCGAATTCATCTTCTATTCTTTAATAGTTAGAAAGCCACATCTAAAAACCTTAAATTTTGAGCATGTCATGATATAGTTCCCGGATTTTAGTGAGTTAATCAATGCATCAACTACGATAATAAAAATCTATTTTTGAGATAATTAATGCATTAGTTATGATTATAGAGACAATCTTATTACAATAATAAACTGAATTTTTGAATAAAAATAATGTAGGAGGTCGTATGAAGAAAGTAGACATAGGGAGACTTTCAACCCCTTCCCCCTTTTAGCTTAACTTTTTTATTTGACCCGTGTAAGATAAAACACGACCCAAATCGACCAATTCATAAGTAAATTGGATGAAATTGCCACCTTTATTAATCAATTGCATTAGAATTGCACGAAACATTGTTATTTTGGAGTTCGACAAATTTCAACTTACAAGACATCGCATGAATTAGAGCCTTCTTCTGGAAAGCAGCAAGTTTAATGAATCGGCCTTCATCAGCAGCATCATCGTCACCTTCCCGACATAAAAAGATCAAGGAGAGTAGAAATACACAAATCTTAGCAAACAGAACATAATTTTGATAAAATACTTCGGAAAAAAAAACTGAAGTGATAAAAAGGCAGAAGGCTAGAAATTTACCTGAACTATGTGATGGTAGGAGATAATCCAATCTATCAGCAACAGTCCCCGATCCGGAACATGAAGGGTCTAACAGTATTGCACGAACCTATAAAGTAGGCAATAAAAATCAGATAAAATCCAGAAACTGATAGATTACGCCTAGAATTTTTTTTTAAGTGAGGGCAAACAAAAACTCAAATATCCGTCACAATCTTCTCAAAAGAATCAGGAACGGAACTTTTAGAAAAAACATCTACATCCAAGATAACTTCAAATGCTTTTAATAAGAAAAATCAATAAATACCTTAGAATACAACTGATCTTCAGGATTCAAGTTCAAGAAATTTTCATGCAAAACTTCCACGTCTATATTTCATGTCAGGTCTGTCAAATCACATACATACACAGAAGTACAAGATGCACAAACAACTATAAGGATACTAGCAGCACCAGCCAGCTTAATGGCGTGTTCCAACCGTTTAACTCTATCTTTATTGAGTTCACAAGCAACAACTTTTCCCTCTCCTTTCATAAGAGCAGCAAGATGTACTGTTTTATTTCCAGGGGCAGCACATGCATCAATAACCTTTAACATGAAATTAAATTAACGATTTGCATGTTATTGAAATTATAGAAGAATATTTAAAGGTTTGTTAATATATATGTATAATCCAAAAACTACAAACCTCCCATTCTGGTTTAGGCCCAAGGGCAACTGCTACCATGGAGCTTGCCTTACCCTAAGACACAGTAAATCATATCAATGATTTAATGTAATCAACATAGATCAAAAGAAATGATAACTAAAAGTATCTTTATATAAACTTTGAGGAGTCATTCCTTTTTTCACACTTTGCAACTTGTTGTCATCTCCCAGCTCACAAAATGATAAGTTATTAGAGTGTGTTCCATATTTGTGAACTTAAATGCCTATTTACCCTTGCTTTTTTTAGTAGAACCATACAATGCTCCTAGTTATAAGATGCGATGTACAACTGCTCATTCTAGTACTACTTTCTATAGTAAGGGTATTCCGGTCTACTATTTAGAGGGTTTTTGGATTTGTGTTGTAGAACTAATTATCTGATTATTGGACTTTAAGTTGCAATATTTCAATGTTTGGTAACAGACTCTACATTTGATATTATGATTATCTAACAATGTAGGGAGCAAAATATCAATTTTAGAATCAGTTTCATATCAGCTGCAAACGAAATAATGGTTATCTAGGGGTACAATGAAACTACATATTACACCCTTTTAACCTAATTTAAAAGACTTCTAGTTTCAATTTCAAAAATTCTCTGTTTTCACTAAAATGTCACGTTTGGTAATTTTATTTTCATAAATGATCAGAATTTGCCAAACATTCAAACATCTTATTATCTGATTATTATAATTCAAACAGCATAAAGCACATCCCAACATCATTTTATACAGCCTACTTTATTCAATAGCACATAAGCACTTTCAAAACGCAAATAAAAGATATACATCTTTATGTGTGAAGTGTTGGGTTATGAAGGCTTTAGTGGGCCTCCAGTTTGGTGCCCACGAACTGGGCCTTTGATTTGGGCTGAAGGAAAAAAAGAGAAGGGTGGCCGGCCCTAGTGGTTCTAGTTTCTTGTACCCTAAGCTGTTTAACCTAATCTAGTTCTTAGTTATACCCAGCTTGTAATTGTAATTTTGTGAGCACCTAACAAAGATAAACCCTAATTGCAGCCATGGACGTAGGTTTCACACCGAAATCGAACCACGTTATATTCTTGTGTCTTTTACTTGATTTCTGATTTAATCGTTTGTGCCTGTGTGTGTTTGTTTCCGCTGCGTACGTACCTACTCTGATTCCTAACATGAAGAACAATATGTTGCAAATGCAGTGTGAAGGAGAAAGTAGTTGATATAATCTTATCTCATGAATAATCATATAAACCATGATGAGAACTGAGAAATCTTACTTGCATAAATACACTCCCATTTGTGACCAAAGGATGATTGTGCAAATCAGTACCTGGTGGGAGCACCAGTAATTCGGGAATCATGTCATCCTTCTGAACCTAAAAGAATTTAAGCAAAAAATGTAAGCAAGAAAGATACCCAGAATTTAATATAATGATGTAGTAATATTCATTGCTAAGTAATATTCATGTGCTTAATAGGTTACCACATTCTCTTTTCCTAGTTCAAACATAGCAGTTTCAACATCCAATTTCAGAGTATTAACACGAACATAGCGGGGCTTCTTAACATCTGCAACATAAATCATAACTCCCATGTCATGAACATCGAAGCACAAAAAATACGTAAATTGAATTAGAGATAGCAAGGCAGAAGGGCTGCACGGTCAAACAGGTTTTGTGTTGAAACGGATCATTGTTTAGAACAGATCAAAATGGGTAGGGTTAGCTTGACCCTCAAACGCTTTTCGGTCAATTTATTTTATCTTTTATATATTTATGTGTGTATATATATATATATTTAATTCATTTATTATTGTTACAAAAGAATATTATAACAATAATAATCTGCATCTCTGATTAAAACCATTTAGGAGATTCTATGCATTAAAAGTAGGCGTTGGGAAGCTTTCAAGCCGTTTGATGTGTTCCCCTTTAACTAAATTTATTTAATTTGACCCATTTGAGATACAACACAACCCAAATAGACCCACTCCTAAGTAAATGGGTCGAAATTGACACCTCAAGATATTATTTTAGCAAGAGGAAAAGAACTTAGAACACGAACCATAAATCTGATACTGAGCCAACAAATCCTCTATACGTTTTGCTCCATTTCTCACTAAAATCTTTGCAAGAGCGGACTGTAACGGACCTTTCCTGAGGGTGAGATACTTTTCTGCATCCCCGGTTAGAGATGCATCCTATGAAAAAGTGTTGAAATCACAATAATCAATTTACAGACATTAATTATTTGGCTACATATTCTACTAGTATCCAATGTAAATTCAGGGAGCATAATAAAAAACTGAAATCAACACAATAATCAATTGCAAAACCTGAAAAACAAAAAGTCACGGCACCTGTCCGAAAAGGATATCATAGGTAATTATGTACATCAACTCCTCTTGCCTCTGCCACCAAAAGAATATTATATTAGTAGATATCAGAGATTAAAGTCAGACTTTAAAAGAACAGAACTCTTGATATTGTGATGAAACCCGTCACTCAGGCCAAAAAAGATAATAATTCTTAGATGTCCAATATCACCTTTTCAAACATCACAGTAACTAAAATTAAGTAAAATGACCAAAGAAAAAATGATATGCTGTGTTTAATAGTTATTACAATCTTGTCATTAGCTGCTAAAGCCATTGAAGGAAAAATTCAAGAGAAAGAAAGCTCAAACTCAATAATAAAGAAACAACATGGAACAAAAACATTTTAATCTAATAAGGTATATAGGCTCACTATGGCATCAGGATCAAATATGTTTCAGAAGTTTTACCTTCCATTTGCTGTTTAACACATTAGCAATCTCCATTACATCCTTGATTACCGGAAGATCTGTAAATATGAAAACAATAGAAGAAATCAATATATAAAAGGACAAAATCACCATAATCCTAAAGCATAAACTACAATTTTCATTATATGAGAAGTGAGAACTAACTTTCTATCAACTAGAAACTATATTTCTTTATAAAACTAATTTGTACATGATGCTGCTCCTTTATTAGTTAGACCTTATCATTATGATATGCATTACAACCCTAGCAACTTACCTGTTTTTCTTATTGCTTGTTGTTTTCAATACATCTGTACAAATTCTAACTGCTTTCCAAATCAAACATGCATTATACGGTACAAATTCGGTTCCACAAATTAAAATCTACTTCCATTTGCACATTCACAAAACACATAAACATTCAATTATAAAAGAGTAAAAGGAAGAGAGCAAATTCGAACTCACATTTTAGGGTTTGACAGACTAGAGCAAATGTAGCTTTCTTATTCTTGATGGTGGGACTATAAACGAGGGTTTTAATTGAACCAACAGCTCTACGGTTAGCGTCTCCTTGCAATACACTCCTCAACACCTTAGCCGCCTCTCGGCGCGCGAAGTATGAAGACCGTTCGATGTTACTCTGACGCCGGATCTTTGGCTCCTTCGCCGCCGGTTTCATGGCTTGCGCCGCCTTCTTATGCGCCGCCATGGTTCACTCTTCTACCGTCCGTAGCAGTGTGACGGACTGCGTACTTGAAGTTGAAACCAGAAATTGGAAGTGTTTTTCTCTCCGGGTCGGATCGGGTCGTTTTTAGGGTTTCGGTAAACTTTGTCTTCAATTAACCGTTTTGGGTCTACTACTTTTTGCTTTTGGTGAATAACAAAGAAATGATCGCAATCGTTTGACACACATCGACCAAGGTTGAAGAGCTATGGTGTCAAACCCGATAATCCGAGTCAAATTTAAACCACGGTGTACAGATCTTTGGGATTCAGATTGTGTTGCGCACCCATTGTGCTCCGTCTACATGACATGTTGTGTAGAGTGTATTATTAAGTTATCACCAATTAGATGCAAGATGTCAATATCAATACGGTTATAACTGTGATAACGACAACTAACATTACTAATATATATGGGTGGCATCAAATAAATTAGGTCATTCACTCTCTCTAGCTTACATACTCATATTTCTGATGATATTCTAATACGTAATCTCACACCGTATAGTGGTTACAAGGAGAATTCTCATATGTGGCGAGGCTCACGGTGTTATGTTTTATAGATCTGATTCAATTTTTTGATCCAAATGTGCTAAGAAGGTTCTATTATGGAAATTCATAGCCTAGTTCTCTTGGCGAAGGTTAGGGCGGACATGTTAACACGATACGACATTTAATTAAAATGTATCGTGTTTGACCTTAACATGTTTCGTGTCTTAAACAGGTCGACACGTTAACACACGATTAATTCATGTCTAAACAAGTTAAAGACATGTTAACTTGTTATGATCTGTTAGTGACATGTTAGCATTTTATTTGCATCCAGACCCAGCCCAAGCCAACACTCCAACCCATCTTTACACTTATGTCGCATCCCTAACTCCCTGAGTCTTGACCTAATTTTGAAACTTACACATCATCTCACACCTCTCCATCGTCGATCGTCCTTATGCCGCCCACGATGATAGACGCTCGTCATATCCATTCAAGTACTGCAAACTGCACGCCAATCCACCTCCACTCCACCGTGCAACTCGTCATTTCCAAACAGGTTAATGGATGCTATGATCCGACTTTTAAAATTTGTATGGACTTTTGGTTTTTTTTTTATTTATTTCATTACATATGTGATATTTATTCTCTCTCTAAAAAGGTCCCTTAACAGGTGACCTATTTCTAAATAGGCCGTGTTCGTGTTTGAAAAAAATCACACGATTAGTTATCGTGTCAAACACTACAAGTCATCGTTGCTAGAAGATTGGTTTTGTAATTCCTAGATTCTTCAGGACTAGTTATGTAGTTTTCTAATTCTTGTTTGTTCAGCCTATATATAAAGGCTTGTTTCTTTGTTTAGAGTTAACACCTCATTTTACTCTTAATAAAAGTTCGTTAGTTCGGTTAGTTAATTCTTGTTATACCTGAGGCTTGTATGAAATTGGTATCAGAGCTTCAGGCTGTGATTATCATCTGATCTGAAGGACTGGATCCGAGTTCAAGATTCAATCGAAGATACAAACGGTGAAGGAAGGGAGTGATGGGAGACACGGTGGCAAATCAAGCGATAATGATTAGGGATAATTACACCACGATCCCTCTCCGGTGTCCGATCTTGACGACGACAAATTACACCATATGGGCAGTGAAATTGAAGGCAATCTTCAATGTTCATGGCCTATGGGAAGTAATTGAACCTGCGGAAGGTGTTCTTGTTGATGCGAATAAGAACAATGTTGCGATTGCTTACCTGTTCCAGGCAATGCCGGAGGAACTTGTACTTCAGGTGGCGAATCTTCCCACAGCGAAGGATATATGGAATTCACTCAAACACAAGGTTTGTTGGTGTGGATAGAGTGAAGAAGGCTAGACTGCAGACCTTGAAGAATGAATTTGAAACACTTAAGATGAAAGAAGGGGAAAACATTGATGAATTTGCTGGTAAGATAAGTGCTATTTCATCAAGGGCAAATGACCTTGGTGAACCATTCCATTAAGCAGTCTTGGTAAGAAAATTCTTGGATTCTGTCCCGAAGAGGTTTATACAGATTATAGCTTCCATAGAGCAATTTGTAGACCTAGAAACAATGCTTCTCCAAGAAGCAATTGGGAGATTAAAAGCATTTGAAGAAAGGACAGGGATGAAGAGTAAGGTGTCAAATGCAAAGGATGATCAATTGTTACTCACTTATTCTGAATGGCAATCCAATAAATATTCTTAGTCCAAGAATAGGAAATGGAGCAAATCTGAAAATGGAGAAAGAAATGCAACAAAGTTTAATCAAAAAAGAAAAGATGGAGACCAGTTTAAAACTCAAAAGAAAGGAGAGTTCAAAAGAAAAGATAAATCAAAGATCAAATGTTTTAAATGTGATTTGTATAGACATTACTCAACTGAATATCCAGGACTCAAAGCTAAAGAAAGTGAAGCCAACTTGACTCAAACTGTGGAAGAAGAACTTGCCCTGCTCATGACAGTCAGAATAGAGGACCAGAAGGAAGTGGTGTTTCTAAATGAACATAAGGTAATCCCTGCTAAATTTGAGTCTGAACTTAATGAAGACTGTGAGTGGTACTTAGATAATGGTGCCTCCAACCACATGATTGGTAATCAGTCAGCTTTCTCACAATTAGATAAGAATGTGGGTGGAAAAGTTAGATTTGGAAATGGGTCTTGTGTTATGATTGAGGGAAGAGGTTCAGTAATTCTTGAAGGCAAGAATATGGAACAAAGACTAATGACTGATCTCTGTTATATTCCCCATTTAAAGTCAAATATCTTGAGCCTTGGGCAGGCAACAGAAGGTGGGTGTGAAACTAAAATGAAAAATGAATTTCTCCGGATGTATGATCATAAGGGAAATCTGTTAATGAGAGTAACAAGATCCCCAAACAGACTCTACAAGATAAAATTGAGTATTGGATCTCCAATGTGTTTTCAGGCCAATGTGGAAAGTATACCATGGTTATGGCATTGGTAAAATTGGTCATGTTAACTTTGAGTCTCTAAGAGTAATGACTACCAAGCAAATGGTCACTGGTGTTCCTTGCATAAATCACCCTACACAAGTGTGTGAAGCATGTCTAGCTGGGAAACACTCAAGAGCACCCTTTCCAGTACAATCTACTTATAGGGCAGATAGACCAGTGGAGTTGGTTTCTGTTGACTTATGTGGTCCTATTCTACCTACTACACAAGCAGGTAATAGATATTTTATGCTTGTTGTAGATGACTGTACAAGGTATATGTGGATTTATATGCTTAAGACTAAGGACTTGGCATTTGAAACTTTCAAAACATTTAAGTTGAGAGTTGAGAATGAATATAGTCTAAAGATTAAAGCATTAAAGTCTGATAGGGGAGGGGAGTTTGTATCTGATGAGTTTAATCAGTTTTGTGGGAAAGAAGGGATCACAAGACTGTTAACAGCCCCTTATTCACCTCAACATAATGGAATAGTGGAGAGGAGGAATAGATCAATCTTGAATATGACTAAAAGTGTTCTGAAGGCAATGAATATGCCACAAGACTTCTGGGCAGAAGGTGCAAGGCATTCTGTGTATTTACTTAACAGATTACCTACTAAAGCATTAAAATGAAGCATTGAAAGGAAAGAGGCTAGATCTTAAGTACTTGAAGATATTTGGGTGTGTTGGACACGTGAAGGTAATCAAACCTGGGTTGAAGAAGCTAGATGATAGAAGTCAACCAATGGTTTATTTGGGTGTTGAGGCAGGAACAAAAGCACATAGGATGTATGATCCTATTAAAAGAAGAATTGTTGTTACTAGAGATGTGCAGTTTGAAAAAAAACATGAAGTACAATTGGTCTGAATACTTGAATGAATTGCAAGATAGTAGTTCAAGTTGGACATAATTTTTTGTACATGATGAAACTATGCAGCATACTACTCCAGTCAATCAGCAACAGAATGAAGATCTTGTTCAGAATGAAGAGTCTAATCAAGACTTGGGTGGTCAGAGTGAACAGGAACAAGCCAGTGTGAGAAGGTCTAGTAGAGTTTCTGTAAAACCATCAAAGTATAATGATGTTGTGATGGATGGAAGGGTGAGATTTGGTGCTGATAGACAAGAAGAGTGTGAACAGATTGAACTTCTTCTAGCACAAGAAGGAGAACCTATGAACTTTCAAGAAGAAATTAAAGGAAAAGTTTGGAAGAAGGCAATGGATGAAGAATTTCAGGCCATTGAAAAGAATAAAACATGGGTCCTAACTAATCCACCACTGAAGTGTAACCCAATTGGCTTGAAATGGGTGTTTAAAGTGAAGAGAGATGCTGATGGAAAGGTTACCAAGTATAAGGCTAGATTAGTAGCAAAAGGCTATGTTCAACAGTTGGGAATTGATTTTGAAGAAGCTTTTGCACCTGTAGCCAGAATAGAGACCATCAGATTGATCTTAGCACTTTCAGCTAAGATGGGTTGGAAAGTTTATCATTTAGATGTGAAAGCAGCTTTCCTTCATGGTGAATTAAAAGAAAGTGTATATGTAAAACAACCAGAGGAGTATGAAAAACCAGGAGCTGAAACAAAGGTTTATAAACTGTCTAAAGCATTGTATGGTCTTAGACAAACACCAAGGGCCTGGAATCTCAGGTTGGATGGAGTATTGAAAGAATTGGGGTTTAAAAGGTGTATGCATGAGCAGGCAGTGTATGTAAAGGTCAAAGAGACAGAGATACTCTTAGTGGGTGTTTATGTAGATGACTTGCTTGTGGCAGGAAGTAATCAACAAGAAGTTGAGAGTTTTAAACTCCAGATGCAATCCAAATTATAAATGACAGACCTTAGTCTATTGTGCTATTATCTTGGTATAGAAGTGGCTCAGAGGAGAGAAGGAATAATGATTAAACATTTATCTTATGCAAAGAAATTGATTCAATTAGTTGGTCTAGAAGACTGCAATGAAACAAAAATTCCTATGGAACCTGGTTTAAAGTTGTTTAAAGAAGGAGGAAATGATGTTGATCCAACAGAGTTCAGAAAATTGGTTGGCTCACTAAGATATCTGACTCAAACCAGACCTGATATGAGTTATGCAGTAGGATATGTAAGCAGATTTATGCAAACTCCTAAGGAAGCACACATGAAAGCAGTTAAGCATTTGATCAGGTATATAAAGGGAACAATTCATTTTGGTATTAAGTTCAAGAGAACAGAAGGTGGAGGTCTTGAAGGTTACAGTGATAGCAACCATTTGACAGACAGTGATGATGGGAGAAGTACTCCAGGAAATGTTTTTTACTATAATCGGTTATCTAATTTCATGGCAGTCTCAAAAGCAGAAAATTGTTGCTTTGTTCAGCTGTGAAACAGAGTTTATGGCTGCAACCTCTGCAGCTTGCCAAGCAGTTTGGTTACATGGACTGTTGGAAGAAATCACAAATAAGAAGCAGGAAGTTGGAGTCTTGTATGTTGATAACAAATCAACTATAGCCTTGATGAAGAACTCAGTTTTTCATGGAAGGTCTAATCATATTAATACTAGATATCACTATATAAGAGAGTGTATTGAAAGAAATCAAATCCGAGTTGATTTCATAAGAGGTGATATGCAAAAGGCTGATATCTTGACAAAGGCTTTGGCTAGAGTCAAGTTTCTTGAGATGAGGTTCCTGCTTAGAGTTAAAAGAGAATACTTGGAATTAGAGGGGAGTATGTTAGAAGATTGGTTTTGTAATTCCTAGATTCTCCAGGGACTAGTTATGTAGTTTTCTAATTCTTGTTTATTCAGCCTATATATAAAGGCTTGTTTCTTTGTTTAGAGTTAACACCTCATTTTACTCTTAATAAAAGTTCGTTAGTTCGGTTAGTTAATTCTTGTTATACCTGAGGCTTGTATCAATCGTGTCTTATCGTGTCGAACACTATAGGTCATCGTGTCATGTCTTATCATGTCGTGTCTAACCTGTTATGTTAACCCTCACGAAGGATAATTACTTCTTCAAAAATAAAATATTCTGTTTGCGTGTTTAGTACATTACTACATTGTAAAACACACAATAATAACATTATAAAAAGGTACATGATTTAAATCCCATATGAAATAATAAAGCATGTTATAGTGGTATCGACGCTGCTATCTATTGAATCCTAGTTTTGTGATTCATGTGATCATTAATTATTTGCAAATAATACCAACTCCTATAAACTCATTTTTCATACTTGATATTACGATCTTATATTATTGCACCTAATTATCATTTCACAATCACTTTAACCATGAATCGAGTGTTGTTTTCTTACTACCCTGAACACTTTTACTTCTAGTATCTCATTTGATATGTTAACTTAGATTTAAATCCAAAACCGCAACACTTCTTTCTTCTATTATGAAATATTTATAAATATTTGAATATTTCTTTGGTAAATATGATATCAGACTGTCTGGTGCGTTCAGTTCATGTGATGTGTATGAGAAATAATTATATCTATTCCTTCCGTAACACTGCTAACTAATGTCCCCTTCATGTAGCAGAATCATAACTTTTTAACTCATGGGGCATAATAAAAAACTTATTTTTATATTCGATTCAACTATTCAACCGACAACAATTTAGGAGATCAAATACAAAAAAGAGATGGTGTTTGTTATTCGTGTTAATAGAAAATTTGTAAAAATTCTTTCTTTGATAGTACACCCTCAGTTTTCCTCAAATGTTTTCCATATAATCATATATCATATATGGGATACATATTCATACATACTTGATTATAATCTCGTGTATTACACGGGTTGAATAAATGTAATATTATATACTTAGTAATAAAAAACATATGTTTTTAAAAACCCGTGTATTACACGGGTTGAATAAAATATAATCTAATGTGTTAACACGTACGCTAGTCAAAATATGTCTTTAAAAATGTAGTTTAACGTGACAGTTATAAATTCTGTAAAGTTAATTTTTAATACATTTTTTTTCAACTGTGTATAAATTTTTTTTATGTAATTGATAAATTTTAATTCATATTAAATTAATTTTGGTTAATGATATAATGAAACGGTACAATCCTGTCGCCTAAATTGACGTGTTTTGTGTATTTTAAAGTGAGAAAGCAAAATTCATCGAGTGTTAAATTGTTCACCCAGTATTAATGTGTCTGCAAATTGTTATTCAACTTGTTCACTGATCAGAGAAGGAAATTAATTTGATGGACAGTATAATCGATATGTTTCTGTTTTCTCATTTCATATATGCTTTAATCATGCATGTTGAATTCAAAAATAAAACTATGATATATATAGTGTTTAAAACTGTGATATATACACTAAAAAATCAAATAAAAATAGTGTGTTTTTTCTCTCACAAAGCCTTGGCCGTATGTTCTTGGCTAAAGCAAAATAGGAAAAGAAAAATCAATCTTTTTTTGTTGTGAGGAATCACTTACATATTTGTTGGTATCTGGGATACAGAAATCATGAACTCGGTATCATAAAATTGAAAAAAAAAAACGATTTAATAGGAGAGGGGGGCGTGAAAAACATATTAACAATGCATCATAAAGTGATACGTGTCATATAATTTAGTTATTTATTAGGTTGTATAGATTAATATTTTATTTAAAAATATATTATTATTAAAAGTTAGAGATGTATTAGATGCGAGAGAAAAATGATGATGATTAATATGGAGACGACACATGACATGAAAAACCTTTATTTATTAGATACTATAGATATAGGAAGAACATATGTATCGCCTTCTAAAGCCCAACAAACTTAAGAAATCCTTCAAATTAAAAAAAAACTCTAAAAATTAGTTAAAAAGTTTAGGTTATCATTGCAGGGGAAAAAACGGCTCATGAATCGAAACTGGTTCGTAACCCGGACTAGGTTGAGTTTGAAATCGATTTGACCTAAACTAGTTAGGATAGGGTTGGAATCATCGGTTTAGGATCAGGGTGGGTATTTATGGACTAAACTGGTTTGGAACCAGATCCGGTTTAGAAACTGTTTTTGGGTTTTCCAATCGACTTAAGTTCAAATATAGGCCGCATCTGCTAACCTCAATCGAGCATCGATTGTGACCATTCTTACTTATCGCCGATTTGGAGATATACACATCAATCAGGTAGTGGTGCTCAAAATGGTCGCATGCGGATTTTCAAATCGACTTAAGTTTAAATACAGGTCACGTTCACATCTGCCAACCTCGATCGAACATTGACTACAACCTATATTTGAACTTATCACCGATTTAAAGATATACAACTATACACATCAAGTTAATAAAAAAAATACACATAGGTATCGGAATTCAATTTCTTTTAAATTAAAAGAAAAAATATATATTTTTATGCAAAAACCGGTTCCAAACTTAAACCAGTTTCAACCCGACCCTACGTGGTTCCAATCGGGTTGAGTTTCCCCTCATAAACCAGTTTTGACCATCTTTGACCTAGACACCGGTTTCAACCTGAAGCAGTTTGACCTTACAGCCTGATTTGTACAACTGTAACAGAGTGTCTCTTAAAAGATTATTTTACAAGACTTTCTTCCCAGACGATGTGGGAAGTGGAACATGCTTTATATGCATTTCTTTCACACAATTTTCTCCTCTTACCATAGGAACATTTTTCTTTTAATTATTTTCAGTTTATATTATTTCTTTTATTCATCTATGATGACAATTTATAGATTTATTAAAAGAACCCAATTATGAAAAACTGAAATTTATTAAATAGTTGTACAAAAATTATATGAAATTTACAATTTCTTTTAACATCCTCAAATAAATTAAGTCACCCTGTGGGCCAACCATTTTGATGTTTAAGTAGTTGCAGTGGTGGTGGTCTTTTCACACAGATGCAAATAGTTTACTATAAGTTTTGAAACTTTGTTACTAAGTTAACACCACAAGGTGACAGTAACTACTCAAATCAACAGGTACATTATTTTTGTCACCCAAATTGTGTGTCAAACATTTGTAAGGAACATAACAAGTAGTGATATAAAATCAGATTCTGGAGAGAAGATGATCCACTCAGTCAGTCAATGTATTGGTGTGGCTGCACAGACAGAGTTACATTCATCATTTTTACAAAAATCAAGATTACGACAAACGCCATCGAGCAAAAACTGTAATACCCAAGGTGACAAAATAAACAGAACGGGTAATGGGTCAAAGACAAATTTGTATGAACTTGTTATTTTGACGATCAAATGCATTATAACTAGGAATGTATAGGGAAATTGGGAAACATGTAAAGATTGATATGTTGGTGATTGTATGTGTAATGACTTGTTTTATATAGCTGTATGCAGTAGAACAAAATTATTCATTTAGAACACTTTCAAATTAAAACTTACCACTTTATATAAAAAAAGCATGACTCATTTAGAACTAGAAGCAGGTATTCTGTTCAGCCCTTCAGCTTCCAGAAAACGGCTCAAATTCTTGTCTTCTAGATGTTTCTGAAACATTAGATAGAAAAAGAGAGCATATGAAACTAACAGTTAAGATGCATGTAGGTGGCCTAGATCTTACATATATCTCTTTCTAGTCTCTGGTCTTCTAAGCGCTTTTTATGCACTAAAAACTATAAATTCTCATGTTTCTAGACAAACAACTTCAGATTTGGTATTCAAAGCAGGTTACTTCTTCTTGAAGTGTTGATGATTTCATATCAAACTAGATATATATACATGAAAGATTAACTAAAGTGCAGGCATCAAATAGTTTTACTGCAATTTCAAACCAGCATTTCCCTTTTACGCGTCCAATCTACAATAAATTGGACCGAACAATCTTCCCCAAAGCTTGGTTTTAAAAAGAGTGTGATGCGTTTTGATCCCACAAGCCAATGCGTGATGCATATCACGTACTCAAGGCATGTGTTATTAAAAAGTACTGATATTTATAGATAATATTTTAAATTGTTAAATTTTAAACACTAATATACAAGACATTTTCATCATCTCGGTCTAATTTCTTCAAATAGTGGTCAATTGCATGATGCGTCGCATCAATCCTACGCATCAGGCGCATCGCATCACATCAACTAGATATATACATAAAAGATGTTATTAAGTTTTGAAGATAAATTTATAAAGAATACTTACAAATTCACAAGATTTTAAAACAAATTAGAGAAAATAAGTTTGAATTGATGATAACTTACAGATAAACAGTCTTTGTATTTCTCCCACTCAGAAACGCATTCTTCTTTATCCCAGTGTCCCTTCAAGAACTTGTCCGAATACCACCTGTACACACACATTAAAACACAGGTGTTAGTGAGAATAATGAAGGGGTTTCGGTTAACAATTAGTTGTGGAAGGACCTGTTGAAACAGTTATGGTAAGCAGTTCGGAGATCGGCACACGGAGATGTGGTTGTTGATGAAGAAGATGAGTTGCGTCGGTCTCTTAAGAATCCCATGTAAACGGTTTCGATTTAGGGCAGGTGTGTTCAAATCAAATCAGAGAGGATTGGGAAACAAATTTAGGGTTTAACATAAATGGCAAAGGGGGTGAGGGAGGTATTCATAAAGATGATTCAATTTCTGTCTTTGATTCGGAACAGTTTTTTCAAGAATCATGAAAACTAGTTGGTTATCGGGCCTCGCGAATGGATGTATTCATGTAAATCGAAAAAAAAAAAGTTGAATATGTATAAACGAACACCTGCACCTCGTCGCGGGAATGTTGTCTTTTTTCGCTAACGCCAGGCGGCAGGAGTTTGGTCATTATCAGTCTGGGGCGTCGAAAACCATAAAAGCGAATACCGACACCGGTTCCGATAATACCAATACAAGCAATAATATTCGCTCATAATAAGTTCGAGTCGTCACGGTACCATAACAGTAACGACACTCGCTATGGGCTACGATACCAAAAAAATACTCGATTTGGAATACAACTCTATTAAAAATATATATATCGGAACATTGACAAAAAAACAGTCGTGAATTCCATTTAAAAAAATAGCGAACTAAATTTATTATAGAAAAACGAAATTACTAAATAATTAAACGAGTAAGAAACGTAAATTATATATAGTATAAGGGTGAATATAAAAAAAAATCCAACAGACAGCATGCTAGGTGACGTTAAAAAAAATAATTTGTAAAAAAAATCTCTTTTATACTTCATTAAAAACATTGATTTACAAACTAACCACTATAAAACCATCTATTATGGGTACGTCGCACACAACGACGATGATAGGTGGACCGTAATTAGATGCGACAACACCGTCTCCTTCCTAATGGCGCCGCACAAAACGCAATTCTGCAGAGATATTCACCGCACAAGCACTCCCCCTCCCGTTGCTCTCTCACCCTCTCTTCACTTTCTCTCTTTATTATAATAAAAAATGAGTGAAAGATGAAAGACGTGTAAAAAATAATGATATAACATTGAGGTGACGATAGATAGTAAAAGATAAAATATGACCTTAATAGATTGTGTAAGATTTTTTTGCAAAGAAATGCAACAAACCTAATTTCATATCCTTTTATTATTTTCTGATTTGAGCATACTTGAATTCAAATACAATTATTTATATGAATTTTCAAATGCTACTAACAAAACAACATATTAATTTATTCAAATCAATGCATATATATCCCTACTCTTATTTTTCGTATCTCACTAGTTATTAGTTTACAGGGAAATACATATCATGTTCTTCTTCGTGTGTTGCATGTTTTGGTCTACTTTATTATTTGGTTGTGTATTACTTTTTCCTTACCCGTTACAAATTTCTCACTTAGTACTTGTCGTCCAGTCATCTTATTTTCTTTAATAACTTGCATCTATCAGGTTTTATGATTTTCATAACCCATTATCTAAAAGGATATTTTTGAAGCATAACCACTTTGTTTATTTCCTTTTTACTATAGTTAGGTTCTTTAAAATCATTTTTATTGTACCACAAAATAAATTTTACATGACTCAACTACGAATAATTTCATTATACTAAGTAGCAAGATCGCGTCCCTCATTACAAACTAGTATAAATGCTTCTAGAGCTACTCAATTTGCTACGACACTAGGTGCATTTCCCCAATGGGGCCCTAAAGTCTCTCAACCGAACTGTTGTACGTAATCTTCTCCAAGGATCTCAGTCATAGCACGCATGTGCCAAACGTGAATACCCGAAGCTACAGGCAGAACATCTTGTAGCGTTGGTACCAGCGAAAAGGTAGGTTGTTTGATTTTAAGGTATTTAACAAAATATTTTGTTAACTAGTTGGTAAAGATCAGCTCTTGCGATTCGGTGTTTAACCCCTTTTTTCGTCTACGAATACCCCCACTAGGTATAAAACATAGCTTGATGTCACAGGCCAAATGTTCAAAGATCGTTTTGCTATGTTTATACTTGAACACTTGGGCTTGCTGGCTAGTCCGAACTTTATCGGACATGACCTCCGTGGGATAGACGACGTGAACATGCCTAGGCGTGCTTGCACACCAAACGCATCACCGGTCGCTCGCCTGATGAGTCCAAGGCAGGACGAAACCAATAGACCCTGGTCGTAAGCGAGATGGATTGGCTGGCCCTGGGGCCTCGAGAGATGACCCCGTGCCGTGACATTGCGCTCATGGCCTTCAAGATGGTTAAAGATGGAAAACCAGGATCTATGTAACCATCTTGGAAGCCAAACTTTACAACTCATGTGAACAACAATTATGCAGAATGACGCAAAACAAAACAGACCTTAAACTCAGGATCAAGAAAAGTAATAGGTAACCAGTTTATAGTTACTAGAGATGTTTTCCTGCCATAAGCTCACACATAATAAAACAGTCAGAAAATTCTAGTAACTGCCACAAGAGAAGGCAAGTTCTTGACTTGTCAACCTGGGCAAACATAACACACAACATTACCACAGCCCTAGTTATCAGATGCTAGTTCCACCCCTCACTTGGGCTTTTTTATACACTACTGTACACTTAATATAATGTTGTTTTTCAACTGCCCCCTTTTCCAAAGTTCTTTCTACCAAATCCAGAGTGACATAATGTGAATGGTCAATACTGCCCTCAAATTTTGATATGGTAGCATGAGTTCTCAAGGAAAGGGGCTGCTTTTTTTTAATGGTAATGTAGGGGTAGCTGTGGGGAGAACCTGATTATAATAAACAAGTTACCCAGAGCTTTTTTTTTATTATGGCAGCATCGAGTCATCAACTGATGTCAGCATTTGTATGTCGGTTTCTTTGGTTGCTGCTTTTGTTTATCATGTCAAGAAACAGGTTTTATGTTATTAGAGAAGACGCGACAAAGGGTCAAACAGTCTTTTTGGTCAAATGCAGTCAAGAAGTTACTCATTGATGAGCAGAGGTAAATGTGGCAAAAATGCAAAATTGGTGGGTTGGTTGGTGACGGATCTGGTTGAGATCAAACACTTGTTCAAAAACTTCATGTTTTTTTTATGAAATGTAACTTTGTTCAATATGATTATGAAAATTATATTATTAATGATAAATATAAGTGTTTAAGTAAAATGTGTTAAGATGTTTTATTTGTTAAAAATACACTTTGTATGAATTTCAACCTGTTTGACTTTGACCTGATCTATTTCCCTTTTAGCTATTTTTTTCATTTTGCACATTCGACATGTTAGAGATAAAAAAATTACCTCTAGTCACGGGTTTTGCAAAAAACCAGAAAAACTCAGAAAATTTGAGAATTTAAGAACTTAATTTTCAACTTATGTTGGTATTTGCTTACCATATAACGAATCACTCGACGCACTCCGCATGAGATCTAGTCAAAGTTAAACAAGAATTAGTGAATATACCAATACATAAATAATAATCAATTTGTCAATCAACTTACCAGGATTATCACGCAGTGCCTTTACAGCATCAAAGTTCTTGTACGTATAGCCCACAAAATTCAAGTCCTTAGGATTTAACTGCTGCTGCATAATAATATTGAGAATCCAAGTATTCATTAGTAAATGGATAGATATTTCCACCTCTAAAAAACACTCACCGCCAAGTACCATAGCGATTTAAGATGAAAACACATTAACTATTATACAACTTTACATTAATATGGAAGAAAGACACACCTTTCGTGAGGGTCCTGAACCAGTTCTTCCGGAAGTTGGAGGGTTCAACTGATGAAAAGTTCAAAAATTTAGTCAAAATCAAACTGAAATTTGTTAATGACCTCAAAAGGAGTTAGGTATTTATGTAATTAATACCTCGTCAAACTTCATAAAATTTTGGGTGTCTAGTTCCCCATTGACTTCAGGTTTGAAAGCTGCTTCCATTTCATATAACTTTTCCCACTCAACGTCCTTGAACCATGGGTGTGCCTGAGACAAACACACATGATTGAGTATAACAAAAAGAAGTATAATATAAGCCTAAGGGGGTGGTTTGGATGCGTGTTTTGAAAGTGATTATGTGATGCTGAATAATCAGAATCCGATAATCAGCTCAAGTTGGGGAAAATAGTCTTTAAATGATTAAATAATTAAATATGTGGGTGTTTGGCAAATTCTGATTATTTTAGTAATTAATGGGTAAATAACAAATTGACAAAATTAACTATTTCACACTTAGATAATCAGTGTTGTTGCAGCTGGTTTGAGATTCATAATCCAGAACTAAACCCCTAAATAATCAGATTACTAAAATCAGAAATGCATACCTTTATTTGGTCGGGCCCACAAGTACCTAGCCTATGTTCAACATCACAAAGCAACCTGTAGATGAGATCCTTAGCTTCTGGTGACAACATTGTGTCTTCTGGAAATCTAAGATGATTCCTCCAATGAACAATCTGACATACAACATCAGTAACAGCATAAATCTCTGATATAATCAGCTTTAGATGAAAATAATAAAAGGAAATAACAAAATAATTGTATGTGCTTCTGTAAGTAGGGTTACATCATGCAAACTAAGAATAAAAGATATATATTGTAACTGGAAACCAAGTACTCAGTTGCATTGTGTGATACCTTCCTGCATGTGGTTATTGGATCATCTGCATAAAATGGAGGGTATCCAACAAGCATTTCATACATTATTGCACCTAAAGACCACCTGCATGAAGGACGGTGATCAAAAATATGTTACATCAAAGAAAAGAAAGAGGAAACTGTAAAGTTTGCAAATGAGCAGGTTTGTCATGGGTTCGAGTCAAAACGGGTAGTTCTTGTAAAAGGTTGGGTTGACCTGAAACACTTTTTGACTATTTTTTTCCTTCTTAGACACAATTGGTGTCAAATATGGCGAACAAAAGTTAAACCATTTCAATAGTCGATAATACTCTTAAACTTTCGAATAAAACGACTTAAGAAGTTTCATGCATTAAAATATTAAAAATACACTTTAAGAAACTTTCAACACGTGTAACCCGTTTCCTTTTTAGTTAAGTTTTTTTTAAGCGTTTATCCATTAGACATAAAACATAACCCAATCCACCAATATATATAAAAAATGAATCAAAACTGTCACCTCTATGGGAAAGGCTATAAAGAAAGGAAACAATTTATCAAACATTTGAGAGTAGTCATCAATGAAAAACTAAATTCCAAGATTACAGCAGAACAAAACAAGCAACAACATTATTCTTCTATGTATTTTATAAATATAATAAGCAAACATCACACTAACCAGTCACACTCCATTCCATATCCTTTCTTCAACAGCACTTCAGGAGCAATATAATCCGGTGTTCCCACCGTTGAAAATGCCTTTTTGACATAAATTAAAAAAGAAAAATCAACAAAACTTAAACAAAATTAACATCCAATAGCTCAAAATCATTGCCTAAAAAACAGTGCCAAAGTTCAGAAATAAACCAGTTTTCTCCTGTTCATCTGCCAATGCTGAAGCTGTTCATGGGCACTTTTCCATCTATGTCCATTTCCAGCATCAGGGAAGCCATCAATGTCCATTGGTTCTCTTATATTTTCATCAACCATGGCTTCATTTTCATTTAATGTAGATAATGTTCTACAATCAAGAGGCTTGCATAGGCCAAAATCTGAAAGCTTCATGTGACCATTTTCGTCCAGTAGAAGGTTGTCAGGTTTTATGTCCCTTGAGGGAAAAAAAAAACAAGATCAAACAGGTTAATTTCACTTCACCCTGTTTCATTTCATTATTCAGCTTCTAGATTGAAACTTACATGTGGCAGTTTCGACCCATTGACTCATGAATGGGTTGATTCAAGAAAAGAAAAGGGTAAGATTGGAACAGGTTAAATACGCGAACAAGTCATACGGGTTGAAAGCCGCCAAAAGTCTGTTTTTAATTGCCACACAGCCTCCCAACCCGTTTTATTCAAAGAACTAGATTATTGTTATAATAACATTGCTTTTGAAATCATTGTTATTCTTGATTATTTATATAAGCTTTAAAGTACGGACCAAAAAATTTGCAGACTAGCCATATCCGACACGTTTTTACATGTACTAGAACATGACTCGTTTCAACCTCGACCCATTTTTGACCTGTTACCCAAGCCATCCAACCCACCCATTTGTTAAACTGTTATCCTACCCGTGATTTCATTTTGACCTGTTATCCTACCCGTCCATCTTGCCACCTCTACTAAAGTTATAATTTTGGTTATCTTGATGCAAACCTGTGAATGTAGTTATATTTGTGAATGGACTCTATAGCCAAAACACTTTGAGCTATATAAAACTTAGCAACATCTTCCTTTAATGTGTCTTCTCTCATTAATAAAGTCATCATGTCACCACCAGGTAGGTATTCCATAATGAGGTACAAATACTCGGTGTCTTGAAACGAGTAATATAATTTCACTATGCAGTGGCTAGCCACTTCGGCAAGCAAGTTTCTCTCAGCCCTGACATGTTCCACCTATAAAATAAATATGGAATTTGTTTAATTACAACAAAGAAAAGAGAGAGGAATTTACTACTCAACTCGAAGATATATCTACCTGTCCTCTAACAAGCATTTCTGATTTCTTTAGTTTTTTCATTGCATAAATATTGCCAGATTTTTTCTCCCGACATAACCGTACCTGCAATGAAATAAAACCGAGCAATCAGAATAAGGGTTTGTTTTATCAAACAGTGTGATTGAATGCTGAATGATTTAAAAGCTTTGTTTGGTACTGGTCTATTTTATTAAACAGTGTGATTGAATGCTGAATGAAATAAGACCGAGATGCTTCATCTTAAGGAAATATGACATTGACTGTTTGATAAATGTTTTGAATTAACAGAATTTATAATCTAATCGTAGGCAAAAGAAATGTTCCCGCATCATCTATAATTGCAATGACATGGCCTAGCAATGCAAGTATTTTACATTTTCCATATGTAAATTGACCATTTTCCCCTTGAAATCTTTTACCCCTTGGAACAATCATTAATGCTCCCTCATCATCTATAATTCCACTCTTTATATGTCTTCCTCATTATCCATTAGTAAAAAGAAAATGAAATTATACAAGCACTCAAAGGCAAGACTTAAAACAAGAAAGTTTCAACAATTTAATTATGATTTAAACTATTTCTATGAACTCCATGAAAATGGAACAATGATCAACTTGGTACTTTAAAGAATGTTTACATCGATCCATGGAACACGATTTTCTACAAAATACCCAAACAATATTCATAAGGTTTCCTATAGACTCCTTCAGAGACAAAGAAAAGGTGACCAGAAAATCTTTATTCCATCTTTTGTTCATCTATCTACTCGTAAAAAAAGTCATTTCGTTAGAAAGTAAATTTCTTTATTTTAAATGATCAAAGCTCAAGAAATCATCAATCTGATTCATGGCATTATTATTTGTATGCATTTCTAACCTCTCCAAATGCTCCTCTTCCAATGATGGTCAAAAGTTCAAAATCATCAACACATATTTTGTTCCTTTTAAGTCGCATAAACTCTGTTTCCTTTCTCTCTAAATCCTTAATCAGATTAATTTGTTCCTCTTTAGGAACATCTGAAGAAGCCAACTTCCTCTCCAGAACCCATCGCCTGCAAAATAAAAGGTTTATCAAGATAAAATTCCAACAAGCAAACAAGACTTGGAAAAAAGCCATTAAGATTATCTCAAAGAAACAATTCTTTTATATAAATTTCTACTTCAAGCAAGATCGCCACTTTGAATAAGAGCAAAGATGTTTAACTTTAGTCGAAATCTTTTCAATGTGATATCTAATTTACTAAGCTTTAAGATTTATTATGGCTTGATGTAAGGCCAGAAAAAACATTGGAAATGACCTTTCTAAGATATTTGACTTACTTTTTGACTCCATGTATTCTAAAAAGAAGTCAACATTAGAACTTTGGGTGTCAATCTGACTATTTTTTAACTTGAAAAAACAGTAAGAATATATACCTTCCAAAAATCCAAGAAATAAGTCACAAATCCAGGGTACGCATTGTCATAAAAAATATCTGTACTACAATAACAATTATTTTATCGTTTATTTTTTCAAAATTCACGCTGCAGAAGAAATTTACAGAGTAGGGATCAGTGTCCATTATACAAAAAAAATTCCTACTTGTTAAATTCCATCATTTGATAACTTTGTGACACAACATCTAATTTTCAACCCCTCCTACTCAATAAATGGGTAATACTCAAAGTTCAAGCTAATTACCAACTCGCCACACCATAAACTCTGTTGCAGGAATGTGAATTATTTACAAAAACCACCACCAAAGATGCCAAAAATCACAACTTTTGGCTACACAAATATATGACTAGTGTAGTACACTCACCAATAATACATAATGATATGATTATATTGCATCTTTAAACTCTAAAATAAACCTGTGCTGTCGGTGAAACGAATTGGGTGTCATACACCATTCTCAACTGTCATGTCAAGCTAATTAAGGAACTTATTCAAGAAACCAACAACAATATTTTAAATCAACCACATGCATCATCTCAAAAACTCCAATTTCATCAATTCAGTTACTTAACCTACTAAATTTAGATCACCGATTTTCCAGCAACCAAGCATAGATCTCACAGCACAATAAATGCAAGAAACAGTATGGTACTAAACCTAATTTCAATAATTCAAGATTCACCAATCAAAAACATAAAATAACAAACAAATGCATAGTACACAAATCCCATGTAAAGGGTATTGAAATCAAGAAATAAAAATTGAGAATTTGTGAAAAAAATGTGACCTTTCTTTGCGTTCTTGAATGCTCTTCATCTGGGTTTTGTAGTGATTCTCTATGAACTGCTTAGCAGCAGCCACTTTCTCCATGGTCAAACTTGACCCCTGAACTTCATCATCTCCCCCTTTCACCCCCTCTTCCATTTGCACACAGTCTTTCTGAATCTGGTTGTTGTTTGTTTTCTGCAAATAATAAAAAATTACAGCTAAAATGGAAGCCTCAAGAAGCCCTTTTAGGTTTACCTCATCAGCATCAAGTGTAAGTGTATGTGTATGTGTATGTAGGGTTTTAATCTGGTGTATGCAAAGCCCAAAAACTAGATCGGCTATTTGTATAACAGCTGTGTTGATCTGTCTAATCTCGATATTAGGTTTCTCTTTCTTGTCTTCTTTGACTACATTAATAAGAACGGTCAAATGACACCATATTTTTATTTTATTTTTTTACTTTTTTACTGAAAGACATGGTCCATGTATCGATTCAAGGGGCTTTGAGATTGGATGATATAATTTAATAAGGTATTTTATGATAAATTCATAGAAATATAAAAAGCAATAATCTTTTTAAAGTTTGTTGTTTGCTTGTACCTAGTGATATAATATACTAAAAAATATCGTTTAAAATCAATTTGTTACGTTTGTATAAATTATTGGGCAAGACCTATAGTTTCTTAATTCTATGGGTGATAAATGAAATCCGTATAAACCACAATAGTCATTCGTGTAATTGTTTTTTTTTTAATTTGATACTTGGGGTAAATTTCTAAGACCGAAAATATTGGTTAATAGCAATTTGTGATGATCGGATCAAACAAGCCCGTCAAACTGTTAGATTGAGAACTGGTATGTGACCGGTCCGGTTAAGCCTATTTGAATCGTTTTAATTTGAAATGATTGGTTATCGGTTGAACCAGTCAATCAGAATTGTTGGTCGGACCATATTTTGAATTTATCTATTTATTTTTGTATTTTGTATTTTTTTTTTATTATTATAGACTCATATATTATTAAAATCATAAATCAAGATACTTGTTTTATATTAGTTATATATATATTCTATATTAATTTTCTAATTATATATGATGTCGTTCGGTTAATGAAACCGATTCTACCAGTCCTAACGGTGACCGATAAGATGGTCGTTTAGTGACGAAACACACAGGTTAATACATGTAAATTAGAAAAGTTTTTTATGATGTGACACCCTATTTACAAAGACTTTTATGTAAAATGCAACTTTGAGGGTTAAAAATGTAATATGAAAAACTATGAAGGGTAAAGGGTATTTTGACTAGTTAAAGTCGGCCCTGGGGGGTCTCCTCATTTAGCACCCTCCATTTCTTTCCATTTTGATCCAAGTTAGAGAGAGAAAGAGAACGAGGTTTGATCATAATCACCTGAGTGATTTTCAAAGAAAGGTTCACGCTTTCAAGTTGTTTTCCTCATCAGAGATCAAAGGTGTGCATCTTTGTTGCTTTCTCATTAAAAAATGGGAGGTTTGAAGTTAGTTTCAACTCGGTTTCGATTCAACAAAGAAAATGTGAGAACTTTTACGTTCAAAATAACATGACGACGGAATGTGTTTAAGATTATACGAAGGTTTTAACGTGTTTCACCTTAAAAATCTAGGATCGTGATATAATTTGAGCATGTGAAGGAGCCGCCATTGATGAGCATCCTGGGGTTTCTGCATGCATGTTTCTCGGCTCACACGAAAGTATTCCATTCAAAAGTTCTTAAGTTTCGCATGAAAGGCTATGCAAAAGTCTTCATACAAAAGTATTCCTTGCGAAAGTTCTTAAGTTTTCGCATGGAAGGTAGTGCGAAAGTTTGGTTACATGAAAGTCTGAGGCAGGTGAAAGTTCTCCATGCCTAAGTGATCTCACATGAAAATTACCCTAGGCGAATGTGTCACATGAAAGTTGGTACCTTGGACCACCTTATCGTACACAAAAGTTAACCCCATTTCACATGTAAACTTTTGACCATATTTGCTATATTCTCTAAACGTGTTGCAAGGGTCATGATCATCCAACTTATAGTAACTATAAGCTATTTTTATCCAGGTGAGTTCTAGAACCCCTTTTACCTACTTTGGGGTGCCTTGGTCGCGAGGAACCTTGGCCCGTTGCAATCATGTCATGGGTCCTTATGTGGACATATGGTAAAGTGGTAGTGCATTTTGTGGGTTGCCAACGGTTGTACAACTAGGTTATGAACACGGTATCGTTGACTAATGATATGGAGTGATGACGATCATTTATGTTTATTATGTTATGATACAGATCTAGACACTATAATGTTTGACTTATGATGTATGTTTAAAGTATGTCCTGTCTAATGTTGTGTATCCTTGTGATACACGTATGCTACATTTTCATGTAAAATATATGTTATGATGCAAATGTTACGATTTACGTTAATGGCCCCTTCATTATGATTTATGAAAACTAGAACTTACTCAACAAAACTAACTTTTAGTATGTATATAAGGTTAAGGTGTAGATAAGTTATTGACTTTAGGAGGGCACATGTGGCATGGATGTGAAGAGTACCCTGCTTGAAGTCTGACTTCTCGTTTACTATGTTTTGCTATAAGTTGTTTATGTTTATTTCAAAGTTTTGTACTTGACTTGAATGACATGCTATGCTACATTTCAAACGTTTTCAGTTGCGTATGAATGGAATTTCCATTTTAAAATCTATGTTGCACATGTGAAAAACCATGCAATTGATGAAACCCTCAGGTTTGGAGCGTTTCATATAAGAAAATATAAGATTTATTTTGAATAATTATATCATTTAAAAGTTGGATATGAATATTGTGTTTTTACATGTTAAAAATAAAAGTGTATGTTTTTAACCCTTAATTATCCTATAATCAAGGCTTGTGTTTAAACTTTAGGGTCTGTTTGGTATGAGGTAATGGAATGAACGAGGGAATGGAATGGACAAGGGAAAGGATTGGATCATTACCATTCCATTGTCATGTTTGGTTACCTTATGGAAATGAAATGAATCATTACTTGTGTTGTTTGTTAGGAGGGAAAAGATGAAGGAATGGAATACAATCCATGAAAAGATAAATGAATACGCTAGGATAATAAGGTCATGGGTCGGGTCACGGGTCAAGGCATTAGATGGGTCATGGGTCAGGGCATGGGATGTATCATGGGTCGAGTCATGTCGGGTCGTGGGGTCGTGTCATGAGACGAGGCATGAGTCGGGTCATGAACTAGAGCATAGGAGGAGCCATGGGTCATGGCATGGGTCGGGTCGAATGCACGGGTCTGGTCATGGGTAGGGCATGGTTCGGGTCATGGGTCGAGTCATGTCGGGTCGTGGTTCGGGTCATGGGACGAGGCATGAGTCGAGTCATGAAACAAAGCATGGGAGTGGCCATGGGTCGGTTCATGGATTGGGTCATGCTCGGGGCATAAGTTGGGTCATGGGTCGGATCATGATACAGAGCATGGAACGAGCCATGGGTCGCGTCATGGGCGCTCATGGGTCGAATCATGGTTTGCGTCATGAGCCGGGTATGGGTCGGGTCATGGTTCATGTCATGGGTTAGTGTTTGGGTCGGGCCATGGTTCGGGTAATTAATTAAACAAATCCATTCCATTTCTTGAAGGAATGAAAAAAAAAACACATCCTCCAATGAATGAAAATCATTAAAAGAGAAAGAATCACATTCCTTAAGAAAATTGTACAATCCATTCATATGTGGTTACCAAACATGTTTTTTTTTCAGTCCATCGTAATGACTCATTCCATTTCATCGTCCATTCATACATACCAAACACTACCTAAAAGTTTAAATCATTCTAAAATAAAGTTTTAATGATGGAAATATGTTTCGGTCCAATTCTTAAATACATTACCTACATATATTTGATGGTTTTCTTAGTGATATGATTTACAACTATTGACCATATTAAGAATATATTTGATGTGGTCATTGGTCAAGGTTCTAACAACATGTGTCACACTCAGGTATCATCCCTGGTCATCAATCCTCTACTTTTAACCTAGAAACAACTTTCCAATATTCTAATATGAGTACAGATTTACAAACTTCGTTAAATGTTTTATTAATTAATAAAGTAGTAACTAATTCAGTTACAGTATTAGGGTGTGTTTGTTATAAAGCATTTGAAATGAATATATGTTTTTAAGTATTATATAATATTTGGTGTTCGTATACGGTTTAATGAAATCTAAGATTATGAGGTTTTAACGAACCGATCTATGTGTGTAGGGGTTTTGATAAACGCACGAGCCCTTCATATCTTGCTATTCTATTTGTTTTATAATAATAATAATAATAATTAAATTTTGGTTCTTTTGACTCTCTTCTACTTGTTTTCTTTTAATCTATACCTTTTTACGTATCAAACGACGTAGTAACTTGTTATAGTTTGAAGAAGAGGTGGAATTATTGAATGAAAACGACTTTAAAATTAAATATTTTTATGCGAAAAGTGTTTTCTGGTTAATCACCTTCTTGTTTTAACATATAAAATAATTTATATATTTTAACCCCTTATTTAACCTTGTCCAACCACCCAAATAGTCAAACTTGTGAACAATGAGACATTGAGACAAGGCATGTTCGTTTGATATTATTCAGTGTTTTTTTTTGTGTTTTCAAGTGTAAATTAATTTGAACAACATGTTTTGATTAACATAAGCAATCATTGGCCATGTCTTTGACTAATGCACACTTTGTTCTATTCTTATCTTACCTTTATTCTGTTTATTGGTACTAATATTCTTGTTTATATTATTGGTTCAATTCATCCTTTCTATTTGAAAAGGTTACAAAGGCTTTTGGCCTGTTGAAGTAAGCCACATGGGTATACAATAGCCAAAATAATTATTAAAGAAACTAATAATTTAACATATAAAGTAGATTTGATTGTATGCATATGGTCCCTATGAATATGGAAATTCCCTACAAAGACATTAATAATTGAGCATAACAATAACAATAACAAATAAAGAGAACTATGATAATGTGCAAATGAGTTTTTTTTAACAGCAATTTGGATCACTGACGAGCTACTGGTCCACCCGATCATCTTCATCACCCTCAGGAAGAAATCCACAATAGGTAAGAAAACCCTCTGACCCATCTTGAAACCTTTTTTCTTTGTTACAAGTGAGACTTGAACCCAAGACATCCTCTATGATAATGTGCAAATGAGTTAAGTGTGGAAACCATCATGGCTCACTTGGTTCGATATTTTACCACACAGTACCGGTTGGCTAATTCTTCAACTGAACCAAACCATCATGGTTCACTTGGTTCGGCTAGTTTGAATTGTTTCTTAACACAAAAGTAGTATTTACAGTTATTTATGTTAAAAAAAATAAAGGCCATTCTTTCCATCTTAGTCACAATCTGAGAACTACTTTAGACCTCCATTACAGCATCATTACCACTTAAGTTTACCGGTTAAACCAAGACCATTTACCCAAGAACCATATTGTTTCACGGGCCGGGTCGGTCCTTTGTGTATCTCCAAATTTTTTGATGTTAAGTTTATTTTTGTGTTGATCTTTGAATACAGAGGATGCAGTTGACTTTGGTTTGCAGATTGTTAATGTTGTAAATACACATCAGAAGGAAAAAGTAGTGACGCCCTTTGATTTTTAGAACTAATCAAACCAGTAAATAGCCGATTTAATGATCAGTCTAATTATAAATCCATTACTAAAAGCTTTATTGGTTTAATGGTTATGTTAACTTGCGTAATCTGACGAGATCACACATGTATAAATAAAATTACAAATCTTTATTATAATAAATGATTAACTTTATCGGCCACATGCCTACTTTTGATGAAATCTAGATTTTTGTTTCAGATCTCTCTCTCCTACTAGTTAATAATGATTTTAAATAATTAAAATTTATTCTAATATTTTTTTCAACACTTATCATATCATAAGAAACTTTTAATTATATCTTATCTTAAAGTATAATTTTATAATTTCTTAAATCTTTATTATTTTTTATTTCACCAATAACCGATAACATCAAAATACATATCTTCATAGAAATTCATAATTACAAGAAGTTAGATTTATCCATGTCGTGTGATATATGAGTTTCTAAACGTCCGTTTTAACAATTTGTTGAAACTTAAAGGGAGTTTTAAGTAAATTCAAGGTAGGTATGGTGCACACCTTATTTTTATCATCCAAACAAACACAGTGATTGGATTAGACAAGGGTTTTGGAGACGATGGGGAAGACGAAGAAGGAGTTGTTAGCATCGGCGCCATGGCGAGCCACCGGAGACGATCAACGAGACAAATTCAAAGACGCCAAGCTCAAAGTAACCGCCCAGCCAGGCACTACTCCTACTATGCACGTTCCCGGCAAGAGGAAGCCCAAAGACCTCTCCGCCGACGAAGACGATTCTCTCGCTGAAATCGATCCTGAACTCCGCTACAGCTTCCAGCGCAATTTTCAGGTGAAATCACATCCTCAGTTCGTCGATTATTTTTAGGTGTTTAATTTCCAGCTGCTTACATTTGATTTATTTAGTTGTATGCTAGTTGAGGACTTGAGGTTGATTATGATAATAGAAATAGTGAATTATGAATTAGAAGATTAAGGAATATGAATTTGGTTAAGTGAAATTTGAAAATGGATTCTGGCTGCTGGTAGAAGGGGATTTTGACTTATTTTATTTGACAATTGAGGATAAATAAATGTATTCATTAGGTTTGAAGGTCCATTTTAGTGGAACTCTAGTTGTTTTTGTAGAAGGAGAGGAAATAAATATAATAGGTCATGGTAGAAGGCATCAACGCGGAAGAACTCGACAAAATTGATAACCAACTTACCAGCCTAATACTCTATACCCTTGTACTTAATCACTAAACACCTTGTAATCTATATTTATAAACCATATACCCTAATCGTAAACCTCTAAACCATTAACTGTATATCTCATACCACGCCCCTGCCCTAGAACCCCAAACCTTGTGGTATTGTGGTTTGGGCTTAAGGGCATGTTATAGGGTATATGGTTTAGGGGGTTGGTATTATGGTCAATGGTTTATGGGAGTGTTGATGTCTTTTTCAATATCGTTATCTATAGGTTTAGCAAGATTGGTTAATGAACATAAAGCATGTAATTGTTTTAGTTCCTTTTATGACCTATGCCATGCTTTTATCTTTTAGGTTTCTTCTTCTATTGTGACTATTTTTTTAAACTTGCCTATTCTTATCTGTTGTTTCTGTTTTCTTCTTTATGTTAACATTATTTACATGTGGGATTATTAGCTGACCATCACCGAATAGTTTACTGGTTATAAAGAGCAAGTTGAGACTCCCAAACCATATACCCTAAACCTATACTCTAATCCCTAGACCCTTATACCATTTACTCCGAATCTTTAGGTATAGTTGTTAAGGTTAGGTCTAAGACTTGTTATCCTAAAGGATATAGCAGTTAAGTTTAAGGTATAGGGTTTAGTGGTATTGGGTATGGTTTAGGTTTTACTGTGGTTTAGGATTATTGGGGCCTTAGTGAACAAGGTATATGGTTTAGGGCTGGGCATGGGCATGGGCTACAGTGGCTTTAGTAAAGGGTATATGGGTGTATGGTATTTGAGTAGTACAGTAGCAGGCAGGGTTTTCATATTAGCTAGTTAATTCCTTTCATGTTGTTTTTATTTATACGGTTATTTATAGTTTTGAGCAAGCTTGGTTTATCAAAATTTACTTAATACATGTAATTGTGTTTAGTTGTTTTTGCTCTTAAACTACTTGTATTCCCATTTGCAGTGTTTTCCTATCATGTTTGTTGATTTTTGTTTTACTTTTAGTTATAGTAACTTGCATTTTAGAAAGTCTACATTTGAATTATGGAAATTAGTTTCTAGTACTTAAGACCCCTGTTGTTGATACCACTGTTCCAAAAATCTGGTGCAGTTGTTATCCGTTAAAAGAAAATTTTAATATTATTATTATTATTATTATTATAATGTTGTTTTTTGTTATCATATACAATGCTTTAGCTATAATAATGTTGTTGCTTCATGTCGGTTAATTTAATTTATATCTGTAGTGAACGCGTTTTTCTTTCATTTGAATGCAGTTTCTGCAGCGGGTGTTCAGCATTGATACAGTTGTGAAACCCCTACCTTATTCAATGCAATACAATGTTTCTCGCAACCTAAGCTTTTTCACTCGCATCTTCACACAGTTTTATGGTAAGTATGTTTATTACACGTCAAAACTTTAATTACTAAACAAACCACTTGTATGATGGTGCCATAAACAAGTTATTCTTAAATATATATTGATTCATATTGAATGTGGTATTATTTTGGCAGATCCTCAAGGTATTGCAAATGCTCAAAAAGCTCTTGGATTAGGACAAGAAGACAAAGTCCGCACGGTCCGCTGATGAACATGAGTGTTTTTTTTTTTACTTGTTTTTGTACTGAAATGATTGATGTATGATCATCTTACAGTTTCACATCTTATTATCACAGCAATCGTGTGTTTATCATGAATTTCTTTATAAGCCTAAAATCTTACAATCTGTAGTGAATTTTAGGGTTAATTGCACTAAAATGGATTTGACATGACATGTATTGTAGTTGTGTAAATCGAGCTGAAATTTCTATGATTGTTGCAATCGGTAGTTACAAAGGAGGATCGTAATTCAAGAAGGTGATAGCCACATGGACGATCGGAATAAGGTAATTAGGGTTAAGGGAATGGGGGAAATAATTAAGGTTTTAAAAGATAAAATAAAGAAATATATAAAAAGACCTAAATACCTCTAATTTAACGTTATAATATAGACGGAGTTAACTGATATGATGAAAATGATAAGTTTTGTAAAACACGAGGATACACGGGAAAAAAAAACTTTGTGGATGAAACAGATAAAAGTGACTAAACCACATGGACGAAAATGACAGTTTACTCATTTTTTGTTTGTATCGTACGATATAGCGAGTCTGCGTTTCGACTTTTGTTTTAATCCCTTATACTATGTATAATATACGCTTTTAATCAATTTAGTTTTCTATTAATTCCATTTTCTTGTGATAACTTTCGTTTGTTAACTTTCTTTAAAAAAAGGAATGCACAATTTTCTTTAATTTTTTTTTGAACATTTCGGTATAAATTATATTGAATACGTAGTTTTTTTTCAAATTCAAGTATTTTTTTCGAGTTTGTGTTTTGACGTAAATTTTATCCGCCCGATAAAAAAAATTGATATTGATAGTTGAATTTATAAAACAAGATTTACAAGACTTTCATAGACAAAAAACCCTTGGGCAGGCCTCCAACGACGGTGCACGTGACGTCCGTGTTGTCTATCGCCGGAACTGCAGTGACTCCGTAATCTGAAGAAATGAACAGACCTAACGGAATCCTTCTTCGTAGCTTTCTGAGAAGATCATTTTGCTCAGCGGAAAATATCGACGGCAATCTTCAGAGCTCTAAGGTCCAAATTTTTGATCGGCAGCTCAAACGTAAACAAGTTAAGTTCAAATCTTCGATTTATTCGGTTTCGTTTTGTTTATGCACGCCAATTCATACTCATATGTTGCTGTATATGACGCTTGTTTCATAGTTACTTCAAATTTGAAATCGATGCTGGTTTTTTTTTTGCGAATTTAACACCGACAATGTGATTATTGGTTCAAATTTGTGGAAATTAGAAGTGAATTTTGAATTTTTGACGTCTGAAATGAAGGTCAAAATTAGGTTATACTGTAGGTGCCGCTAGCCTTGATCAAAATTTACTGGATCCCCAATTTACTGTGCAACTACTCTTGTTCAAAACACTATGCATTGTATTTTGATAATTTGGATCTCAAAATTTTGTCACTAATCAGTTGCTAAGGATTCCAGTTTATTAGGTTAATTTACTAAAATCAAGCTCAAAATAGTGTATCCATTGCCTGTTTCTGTTGAACAAATTTGAACTTGTTATTTCTAGAGAGAGATTATTAATCTTTTCAACTTTGAAAGTTTTTTGATATGGTTCTTGATTCCACTTGTTGTGTTCATTCCTTTAAATTTTCTCTGAATATGCATTGTTTAACTTACTTTTGGTTGGCTTGAATGTTATTTCGTCATCGTTAAGTTATTTTTACTTTATGACAGCGTGATCGGGCTGCATGGTTGATGAATCAGAAGGATTCTTTGGTCAATACAGTGGCTGATAACCTTATTGATCGCTTAGAGGTTACAAGATTTTTCTAATTTATATTTCCGTATTTGTGAAATTAATTTTAATATGTGGTTAGCTTGACTTCTTAGTTCATTTTCTGTTTGGTATGTTACTATCAGTTTCCTTTTGCAGGATGTCAAGAAGACATTTCCTAGTGCATTATGTTTGGGGGGTTCATTGGAAGCAATTAGGCGTTCCATACGTGGGCGTGGTGAGATTTTAGTCATGCTTGTGTTTCTTGAAATAGATTTGTAGTTCTGAAACATTCAGATGTGATTAAGCATATGTGATGCCATCCAAAAGCTAATTTTTTATGTTTTAGGTGGCATAGAAAAGCTAATTATGATGGATTCATCATATGACATGGTGAAATTGTGTAAAGATGCTGAAAAGGATTTATCTAGTGATAACATTGAAACTTCGTTTATGGTAGGAGATGAAGAATTTTTACCTGTAAAAGAAAGGTACGCTTAATTACTTAAAAATGGAATGAAGGGCCTTTGCTAATATAATCTGTTATAATCTTCACTATTCACATATTATAAGTTTTGAATTTTTAGTTTTTACTTATTTTGATTGTTGTTTGTGGGTGCCAAGTTCTGTTGATTTAGTAATAAGTTGCTTGGGCCTCCACTGGACAAATGATCTTCCTGGAGCAATGATACAGGTTTGTGCTTCTTTAGGAATGTAATATTTCCTCTTTTTGGTTCTTTAAAAGTGTAATTACATTTTTGTATTCTTTTCTCTCTTCTTTTTCTTCTTTACAGGTAGAATTTATTTGGATGTTTCTTCTTATCTTTAGCTTATACTTGAGATCAATGATGAGTATTTTGTCTTCTGGTTACTAAGTGAACTAATGTACCTAGACTTCTATATGTGTAACAGAGTAGGTTGGCATTAAAACCTGATGGGTTATTTTTGGCAGCTATTTTTGGTGGAGAAACATTAAAGTTAGTTTTTTCTTTTGTTTTGTAAAGTGAGAGTTTCCATCATGTGGTGTCTGATTTTGATCAATTTCTTTGTAGAGAGCTGAGAATTGCATGCACTATAGCATACATGGAGCGTGAAGGTGGTGTGAGTCCGCGAATATCACCATTAGCACAAGTATATTATTCATTTATGTTTTGCCTCATTATCAAATTTTGTCAAAAAAACTTTATGCATCCATTTATTTACAATTTAGAGGTGGAAATTTTGACTCATTTACTTATGAATGGATCAATTTGGGTTGTGTTAATAATTGCTAAAGGGAACGGGTCAAACGTGTTGAGAGTCTGCCAAAGTCTATTTTTAATGCATACAACCTCCTAAATAATTTTATTCAAAGATTTAGATTGTCATTATAATAATATTGTTTTTGTAATCATAATTAAAGCATAAAATGTCATTGTGGTGACTTTAGTTTATAGTTATGTTTCCTTTCATAGGTGCGAGATGCAGGCAATCTGTTGACTAGGGCAGGGTTCACTCTTCCAGGGGTCGATGTTGATGAATACCAGGTTAGATATAATAGTGGTGAGCATTTTCTCCAAGTTCTTTTATTTTTTATGTTGTAATTAGTCATAAAAGCTATAGTGATTATTGCATAATTAGGTAACCAGTTTGAAATAAACATCCAAACTTTACAAAAAATGATTTACTTAGCGGTCAAAATGATGACATCTTGATAAGTTTGACTATGTTGACTCTTTTCTGATGTGGTACCTTAAACAATTCTTTCGCAAAGATTGTACATTTGTACACGAAAAAGAAATCAGACCAAAATTTGCTACCTTTTTGAGCAACAACCCGAGATTATAGTGGTCAAATATGAAGTAATTAGTGAAAAAGAGGAATTTGTGTGCCATAAAAATGATTTACTTAGCGGTCAAAATGATGACATTTTGATAAGTTTGACTATGTTGACTCTTTTCTGATGTGGTACCTTAAACAATTCTTTCGCAAAGATTGTACATTTGTACACTAAAAAGAAATCAGACCAAAATTTGCTACCTTTTTGAGCAACAACCCGAGATTATAGTGGTCAAATATGAAGTAATTAGTCAAAAAGAGGAATTTGTGTGCCATATGTTTCATATTAGTTTTCACAAACTTTAATCTCAATATCTCATTATGTTAATCCCTTTCATGTTTAGCTCTGGAGCTAATAGAACATTTGCGAGCAATGGGTGAAACTAATGCTCTTGTAAATAGAGTCGAAGTAAGAAAAATTTGTTTTTCATTTCTTCCCTCTTTTCTTTTCAATCTTGTAGCAGATCATCTTATTTTCACATTTATGTTTCTCAATTTTTTTTTGCGCGAACGGCTTTAGTTCTTAAAAAAGGACACTGCTCTAGCCACAGCAGCTGTTTATGAGTCCATGTTTGCAGCAGAAGACGGCACCATCCCTGCAACATTCCAGGTGATATTTTTATCTTCAATTATTGAAAAATAATTCTATTTTAACAATTTTATTTTATAAATCTTAGAAATATATATTTTAATTTTTTGACCGATTATAGCATTTTGTCACATGTTTCGGGTCAGGTGATATATATGACTGGGTGGAGGGAACACGAGTCTCAACAGAAAGCCAAGCGGCGTGGATCTGCTACTGTATCTTTTAAGGACATCCAAAAGGAATTTGGGGGCCAAACTTCATGATCGTTGGGTCGATGACACTGCTATTCATCTGCAAAATCGAACGGGCTTTTACTTTTTGAGGTGTTGAAGACAGACATCTGAATACCGCGTCTTAATATCTAACAAACATTTGAAAATTAAATTTTGATATTAAGATATAATGTCTGAAAGTCTGTATGTAGATCTATTTAAGAATTTTTGACAAGTAAACTAAAATAAACGTCAATGTAGACCTATTAAAGGTGCTGCAATTCAGTTGCATTTTCTTTTGTGTTTTACTCTGCAATGGCTTTGTAGAGCTCTGTTAGGGAAGAAAGGTGGGTATACAAGTATTTGCAACTTAAATCAATAACATATTTATTTTATTTTATTTAAATTCAGTTTGTTTCAAAATCATCATTTCTAGCCACACACATTTTCAAGCCAAGATGAAAAGCTAGTTAAAGCAAAGTATTAAAGTTGAAGATTCTTGTGTAAGAATCGAATAATTAGAAGTAAAAAAGAGTGTTAACTTGCCATCTAATACCTTTTCTTTATTCCTTTTCCTTTAAGGGTGTAAACGAGTTAGTCGTTCGTGAGCTACGCTTGTTTAAAGCTTGAATCGAGTTGAGCTTAAACGAGTTTGAGCCTAAAGCTAATTCAATACACGAGCCTAGTGTCACCTGGTCGTTCTACAAGGCCCTGTGCGGCGCCCAGAGTTGCTTCTAGGCCAGCCAATCCATCCTGCTTATAATAAGGTTCATTAATTTCATCCTGTCTTAGACTCATCACTGCTCCCAACTAGTGTTATGTTACATTGCAAGCATCACATTGTAAGACCTTCCTTGATCACTTACCCTATCCCAAATATCACTTTACATATAATATGTGTTGCACTTTACAAAGACTGATTGTGCAGAAAGAAAGGTATCAAAAAAGAAGAATTAAATATCACTCATCACACACAATTTGCAAAAATAAAGTAACCTAATCACAATTCATGCTTATGGAACAACTCTTCTTCCTCTTGGTGTTTGCCGGAGTGACAGCAGCTGTGGAGGATCTTACAGGTTCGCTATGCAACACCTGCACTCCCATATGTTCATCACCACCATCAACCACCAAGCCACCACCATCTCCACCTTTGGTCACGTTCAAACCACTACCATCTCCACCTTTTGTTCCGTCCAAGCCACCACCATCTCCAACTCCAGTCCACCATGCTCCACCGCCACCACGGTTTTACTACTTTGATTCACCGCTGGATATAGGTCCACCACCACCAACTTACATTTCATCAGGAGGTAACAACCGTGGTACATCGGCTCCAAGATTCGTGTACTTCCCTTCGACCCAGCCGACTGGTGGTGGTGGTGGTGGTTTTGGACAAAACAGTTACCCGTATCCTTACTACATGTATGATTCAAAGGGTGCTAGTTCCTGTTCTGCATGGATTTTATGGGTTTTAACGTTGTTAGTATGTATATGTTGTCGGATCATCATGTAGATTATGTTTATTTATTTTTGTTTTTGATTGTGAAACAGGATTTAATAATTTGTTATCCCTCTAGTATATTGGGAGTTTGGGACGACCTAATATTTATTATAATGTGATATATACCATTTTTTTTGTTTTGGCTATGACATACTTTCCTGAAATATATGTGCTAAAACATATAAGCTTTCGATGATAATATATAAGTTTGCTCTGATAAGTATATAGTTTAACTTTACATAAACATTTCACTTTTACAACAAAAGAAACTATCATAATAAAACATTTACAAACTTTATAATGTCCGTTGTCTGTTATCTAATAGTCTAGGGACGTACTTTGCCAAAACATGAAGATTTACTTTGCCTGAACATAAGGACTTACTTTGTCCAAAACATGACGACTTACTATGTGAGAGGGTAACATGTAGTCTGTCAAAAAGGTGTGTCATCCGCTAACAAAACTCTTCTTTTGACTAAAAGTTATCAACTTCTTTACTCTAGCATACATTATCTAATTGGAGCAATTACACTCATTTTCTATGGATACTACAATTGCTATCTACGTAGTAACCGTAGTCGATTGGTTGAGTTTCTATAACATCTTGTGTGACACATAATTATAACATTAAAAAAAAATACTCAATTTGTATATTTCAACATCTAAAACCCTTTTAAAGATGAACCAAATGATTTAACCCCGTTAAATTTAATAAACGTTAATGAAATAACAAGGTTTGGAATCGCGAGTGTTACGACGAGGGAGTTAAAATTTGTAAGGCTTGGTTTGGACCCGCGCTGCTGCGAGGGTCCGGACACGACGACCCGTTTTATGAGGGATGATATGTGTCAATACTCAAAAGTTTAAAAAAAATATCCTACACCCCCTCACAGTTTACTGAGGACACAGATCTCTTCCTATCGGAAGGCAAGAAGGATCCAAATCAACAAACATGGAGATCGGCAGTTCATCCGCCGACGAGTCCTCAGCAACAATGGCGGAAGTGCTGCCGTTGGCGTCCGTTTCTCAACAACCGTACGTCTCCGAACTCCTTTCCTTCACTCTAGATCGCCTACACAAGGAACCGGAGCTTCTCCGCGTCGATGCCGAGAGAATTCGAAGGCAGATGCAGGAGGTTGCCGTCAATAACTACCGCGCATTCATTTCGGCTGCCGATGCTTTGGTTTCGATCCGCAATGAAGTCTCATCCATCGATAAACACCTCGAATCCTTGGTAAATCGTATTTCAATTACTCGATTTCATTTATGTTCCTTTTTATTGATTAAAGTTTGTAAGGACATTGTTTATATGTGAATTTGAAGTACACTGAACCTGGAGAGGTGGAATTAAAGAGATGTATAGGTCAATTATATTCATAGGTTTGTATATGTATTACGTAGAAAGGATTCTTACCTCTGATGATGTAGTTAGGTGATGTGATAAACTGTTGCAGGTGTGGAAGTTTTTTTTGTGATCAGAGAAAGGTGTTAAGGAGCAATCCCAAAGTTTTCTTATAAAACACACTTTCTCAAGCATCAAGATAACCAATGAACAATTGAAGATGCTGGATAATAGTTAAATAATGGTTACATCAATTTTATCTGCCTGAGATCAGTAGCTGTAGTTAATTTTACAGTTCGAATCGTTTGCGAATATCTTTGTTTCTCGTGATACTGCTTTCATGTGCTTAAATTCTTATCCATTTTCTATTAGTTTTCCATGAAGTGGATAGTGTTGGGGGTTGCTGTTAAGGTGAGAGTCTGGGCTTTTAGTGATGTTGAGTAACATTGCACCTCTCTGGAGTTTTATTCTTAACTTCATGGACTACTTGATAAGATTAACGACACATCACTGCAATTTTGTGTCAAAAACGTCAAAGTGTCTATCACAACTAAATTCAACCTTTTGGTGAAGAACCCCATATAATGATCGTGAAAGAGATCAAATGTATTCAGCACAGCTTCTGCCACTGGGACCATAAGGAACCAGAAGATCATGCCAGTTGTGTACTTTTTTCAGAAATGAACCCATCAAATAAAATTTTCTGATATGCATATAATTTTGTATTATATAATCAAATGGAGGTGTAAGCCTGAGAGTATATAGATTGGTACAAGAGCTCTGTGTTGCTAGGTCATCAGTTTCAAGTCTTTGGTTTGCAACCGTTTCCCAAAAAATTCATAAGTGCAATGTGAATTCTGTTACATTTGTGCTCAATGAATAACCCCTATGCGGCTTGCTGGCTCACCATAGTTTTCTCTGATCTCATCTATGATTTTTGAAATTGATGTTATTGCTGGGCTTTATGTCTAGAAGCTTTAAGTTTTTGATGCATCAGTCACTTGACAAGTTACCACTTGTTCTTAAATAACTCCTCTTTTTATTGGGTCACTGGATCAGGTTTTAAATCTTGAATTCCTTTTGTTCTTTCTATGAACCGTTTTGAGCTACTCATTTTGTGAGTTTGTCATTTTAATCTGAACAGCATGTTGAGTAGTGAAACACAACTTTTACTAGCCTGTTATACGATACAAAAGATTAATAATTTGGTAATGATTATTTTCTCAGCTTACATACTTTAATAGTTGTTGGAGTTAAAATGTGAAACCATAAATTTTTTCCTTTTGCAGATTGCAGAGGTTCCAAAGCTAACATCTGGCTGCTCTGAGTTCATTGATTCTGCCGAAAATATATTGGAGAAGAGAAAGATGAACCAAACATTGCTGGCGAATCATAGTACTTTGCTTGACCTTCTTGAAATTCCTCAGCTTATGGACACGTATGTTTTTGACCTATTAGTAGAGAACATATGCTAAGATTTAAATTAATGGCTACTAATCTTAAGGTCTAAAATTGCCAGTGGAATAAGACAAGTTTATAGATCCACACTTTTATATTTTATAGTATACATAGGAATTATATGAGCTTTGCCTGAAATACATTCAGTTGGAACTAGCAGAATAAGTAGCACAAAAGTTGATAAACATATGCGGCATCCTTCTTGTCATGTAGGCCAGATATGCTTATTTGCTATTTTGAAAAAGCTAAGACCCTCCAACTTGAGAAGATTTTGCTACTACAGTCAAGAAACGACATGGCATAAATCTTCCGGTCAGGATTGAAGCATTTCTATAAAGTACCATTCTTTGATCAACAATTATTTTGCACATGATGAAGCATCCATGATGTTTTCTACCTTTCTTAGCAATGGGAACGGTCACTGAACCATCAGCTTGACTTTCCGAACTACTTTCTCTATCACATAGCCTATCATATTTGGGGTCCTAAGTAAAAATAAATTACTTTCTTTACCTCTTGAAACAATTTTTTTGGATGTATATCAGCTAAAGTTAAATACTAGCACTGAAGAACATGTAAGTTAACAATAGCTACAACATGTTAGAAGCTTCAGGAAATTAAGTAGAAGAGACATAAAGATATACTTCCACTGGGATAATGCGTGTTTGTATGCATTTTTTTATTTCCATTTTACTGTCATAGTTAATTCTTTTGAATATCAATCGTGTTCTCTCTATTTCAAGATTAACCAGAATCTTAAAATCTGATGTTCTTTTAGATGTGTGAGGAATGGAAATTATGATGAAGCTCTAGACTTGGAAGCATATGTTAGCAAACTGTCAACAATGCACCCAAAGTAAGTTTTTTTTTCCTTTTTTGTCCTATTTACAAAATCATCCGCCTAGCTGTCAACCGCATAGTAATATTAGTTTAATGAGTTGCAAATTTACTAATTACCACTCTTATTTTCTGCTTTCCCATTATGTGTCGAATAAGATTAGGAGTCATTCAAGCACTTGCTGATGAAGTTCGACAAACTACCCAATCTATGCTCTCACAACTTCTCCAAAAACTAAGATCAAATATTCAGGTAATTTGTGTTAACACAACAAAATATTCTTCTAATGAGGATGTTTGAAAGTAAATAATAATGATGGTGATGTTAACTATTATAACAAATTCTTATTATTAAATAGTTAATAATCAAAAGCTAACTTCAAAACCCCAGTTTTTATCATGTATTGCAGACTGCAGTTTCTAGAGTTGGCTAGATGGGTGGGTCGAGCTTGTTTGGTAATATGTCAAAACGGGTTCGGGTTGAAATGGGCCAAGTTGGGTTGGGATCTCAAGTGTTTTTTGTCCTTTTTGTTTATTTATAAATGACGTGTTTATTATGATTGATGAAACAATATTATAAAAGTACAATAATGATCTAAATATTTGGATAAAAGGACTCAGGGGGTTGTCTGCATTAATAAAGACTTCTCGGCCAACTTTCAATTTGTTCGACACCCTTTTAATTAAATTCTTTGGTTTACCCTTTTGACCTGTTTGAGATCAAACATGACCCAAATGGACCCATTCGTTAGTAAATGTGCCAAAATCATCACCTCTACAGTCTTATTAAAGGTCTCTGTATTGCAGTTACCAGAATGTCTTCGTATTATTGGATATCTACGAAGAATAGGAATATATAGTGAGTATGAAATGCGCCTACAGGTATCCATATTTATATTTAATTACTCACTTATTTAATTGCCGACATGGCGTCATTTTGAAGTAATCTCTTTTAACGGACCTAACTTAATTACCTGCTAATGACAATTTTCTTGGTGAACAGTTCCTACGATGCAGAGAGTCATGGTTATCAGGAATTCTTGATGACCTAGAACAGAGAAATGCTTATGAATACTTGAAAGGGATGGTAAACTGTCATAGAATGCATCTTTTTGATGTTGTTAACCAATACCGTGCCATATTTGCTGATGATACATCAGGAAGTGAAGAGAATTATGATGGCGGGCTTCTGTTCAGTTGGGCCATGCATCAGATTTCATCTCACCTTAAAACTCTCAAAATCATGCTCCCAAAGATAACTGAAGGCGGTTCTTTGTCTAATATATTAGATCAGTGCATGGTATGTTTTAACACACGTATATTACTTTCAAACATCTCTATTTTTGCTTTTAACTTAATATTGACCCTCTTCGTGCTTCGCAGTATTGTGCCATGGGACTTGGTTGGGTTGGATTGGATTTTCGTGGCTTGCTTCCACCCCTCTTTGAAGAGTAAATTACATTTGCTTTTTTATTTTTATTTTTGTGTTAATTTATTTATATTTATATTTGTTTCTGGTCCTGAATCACAAAGTGCACAACTTCACTTTTAGTCATTTGCGCAGGGCTGTCCTGAACCTATTTTCAAAGAATATAAGTACAGCAGTTGAGAATTTTCAGGTGAAATTATACTGATCATAATAAGTCACCTGTTTACACAATGCATATCAATTTATGTTTGGAGTTTTTACTTTATAGTATATTCATTATTTGTTAATATTTTTTCTATTTATACAGTTGGTTTTGGATTCTCATCGATGGGTCCCACAACCAGCAGTTGGCTTCTCGTCCAACAGCTTTGGTGAAGAAAGTCAGGAAGATGTTACACCACCTCCAAATTTAATGGAGCATCCACCTCTTGCTGTTTTCATTAACGGTAAGATGTAAATAACCTTTATCTATTAAATTGTATCACCAAATATAAAATTAATCTGGCAGTTTTTATTTTTGGTTTCTATTACCATCATATGCTCGGATTCTGCTTAGCATGTTTGATAGGTCAAATAACGAGTTAGTAATGTGTGTATGTTTATTCTGTAATCAGGTGTATCTGCTGCAATGAACGAGCTACGGCCCTGTGCCCCGATAAGTTTAAAACATATACTTGCTCAAGAATTAGTGAAGGGACTCCAGACCGTTTCTGATTCATTGTTGAGGTACAACACGACCAGAGTGCTTAGGGAAAATGAATCTGTTCTTTTCCTGTCTCTGTGCCGAGCATTCATAGAGGTAAGCCAGTTCTCCTAGGGGTGTTCATAAACAGTTGAATCTAACCGAACCGCCCAAACCGAAGCAAGTAAGCCTGTTTGGCTAGTTTGAGATTTTTATGCTTCGTTTTTGGCGGTTTAACTATCTGTCCGACAGTTTGGAACTTGAAATTGGTCATGTAAACCGAACTGGCCGTTTAACGTCTTTATTTAATTTTCTTTTTCATTTTGAAATGCTTAATGTATATGTATTATATTCATTAACCATCTTTATCATTCTACGTTCTTTTCAGTACAGACCAACGATTTTGAAAAAGATAAAAAATAAAAAAAGCGGTTCAAACTGCCAAACAGCTAAAACGGGCCGGTTTGGTTTGTTGTTTCATGAAAACGTATCTAGCGGTTCAACCCAAAATTTTCATCAAAACAGTCGAACCGGACCATGAACACGCATGCTCTTTTTGTATTGAGAATTATCTGACCTGTTGTATTCATGAAATGGTGGGAGTATAAATATGAGTTGGTTGATTCAGGTGGCTTATCCGCATTGTGCTACATGCTTTGGACGTTGTTACCCTGGAGGATCATTCCTTATCACAGAAGGCAATAACTTGTTTGAGGGGCTTACTCGTCTTTTGACAACATCTTCCTCCAGACTGTTACCAAAAAGAGTTCAAAATGCTGAGACAAAGAATGTATCAGAAAACGGTAATTCAGCTACAGTTGAAAATGGAGGAGCAGTTGCAGATGTTGAAGAAACAGAGAATAGTAACCTGCTTGAGGAAGACAACATGAGCTCACCAACTCAGGAAAATCAAAGTGAAGAATAAACCCTAAATGGCTAAATGTTGTAATATCCTTGCATTTTTTTTCTTTTAAAAAATTGTGAATTTAAAAAATTTTCTTTGAACATATTATTATTAACACAAATATTCTTGCCGTAAATGTTCAGTTATTAAAATATTATAAACAAACCATTTCATAGAAGCAATCCAGGCATATTGAGTTAAATTAACAAGTCTTGTTTTAAATTCTCTTACCTCACTATCTAATATCAAAATCATAGTAATCATCTCCTAACAATGTTATGAACCAAAACAGGTATGATACCATGTCTATGGTAAACTGAGTACATAAATGTCAACGAGAGTGGTAACCGTAAGTATTAAATGAGAACAACATTCTTAGGGTATGTGTAATGGTTTCGTGAGAAGGCGTGGAACATTGCGCCTCCCCTCTGTGAGAGGGGGCGTAGGCATTGCCCCCTTTTGATCTTGACAGTGACAAGTTGGTGGCTCCTTGCTTCTTTTTGTGTCACATGGACTTCCTCCATGCCCAAATCATGGAGTATTACACATAGCCTTATGATCGTTAAGGTTGTTTTTAATAGCAAGTCCTCTAGGGTACGATAGAAAATTAGATGTCACATCACCTTTTTCTTTTCTATGTGAATGCCTCTTTTTCTCGTCACAAATATGTTCATGTCGCATTAAATGCTTCTTTATTTTCAGTCCGACACTTATATTTATCTATTTACAAGGTTGTTATGGTAAAAAATTGCACCGTTTATACCTCATGAACCTGGATGTATTAGTCCAAGATTTAATGTTAGGACTTGCAATCCACACGTAGTAATCGTGGAGCTTTTATGTGCCGGATAAGTTAACACAGAGGTTTCCTCTTCATGTTATAAATCCATGTATATGAGCAAATTACATCCCCTTTCTAAGTTTACATGATCAATTCTAAACTAGATATAGCATAATAAGAGATTATGACAAGTTGGATAGCAAGTTTACTCTAATTTTTTTTAATAATAATATACTTTTTTTTATTTATTTCTAATAATCTGAACCCGACCCGTTTATAAGAAGACGGGTCAAAACTTCCGTCCTAAACCTAATTTTCCTAAAACCCTCAAACTCCAGTAACAAGATTTAAGTTTGAGCATTCTAACAAACGTAAGTTCATCAGAAACCCTAAATTGCAAGATTTCGTTAAGTACTTAAATCCTTTCCTTTATGATTCTAATTCCCAATTGATCGACTCTGGTCGATTGTGGATATGCGCTTGAATGTTAAATTGACAGCATGTTTATTTCTTCAACAGTTGAAATAACTGTAATCAAAGTCAATGGCTTCTGATGCATCGCAAAAACCAAGGGTACAGATATATTCTGCACCAACTAATGAAGTCACCCCTTTCTGGAAAGGTATATTTCTACATGATTGCAGGTTGTTTTGAAGGTTTTGTTGATTCTAAATGTTGAACTGTTTTTAACAGAGAAATATGAAAGGGATGCTAGGAAATATTGGGATATTTTCTATAAACGTCATCAAGATCGGGTCGGTTTTGCTTTCCCCTTCGTACATTGTGATGATTTAATTATTTGCATTGGTGTGGTGATTGATAATTGTTTGTAAATAACATTTCAGTTCTTTAAGGATAGACATTACTTGGATAAAGAATGGGGACATTATTTCTCTGTAAGTGTACATAGTATTTACTTAACTCTTGTTTTAATTTTATTGATAATTTAAAAAATGTGTGTGTGTGTGTATATATATATATAGAGAGAGACGTTATAAACATAACCAATTTTAAGTAGAGAACCACACAAACGACAAACACTTGTACCTGTTGCTTAACTACGATACATAAGGTGGTTATGTAACCGCCTATGTTGAGAATCGCATAATGTATTTGTAACTATTGGTTTGAATGTGATACAGAAGATGGTTATGTAACTGCCTATGTTTCTCTCTTTCACTACTTTTTTTGTTATTTTTTATTTTTCGAATGGCTAACTCACACACACCCTAAACCTACTTCTAAATCTACACCAATTGTCCACTATGGGACTAGAATCCTCAACCACTTGGGGAGGAACACATTTACTACACACCATGATACTTTTAGGCTATAGGCCCTTTGGTACAATACAAGTGTATTCACTACTTTTAATTATCTTTTATGTACTATGTACAAGTGCATTATGCGGTTCTTAACATATTAGGTTCTGAAACGAACGTGCCCCTATATTATAAACACACACACATATGCAAGCACTAGAAGGATGTAAGAAGTCTAAAATATCTCTTGCTATTTCAGGGTGCAGAAGAAAAGGTTGTTCTAGAGGTAAATATTTCTATTTTTATTATGTCATCAATCACCATAGAACTGTTATCATGCTATTTTTCCATGAATTTAAGTGTTTAAATCTCAAATCATGTTTGGAATAATCTTCGCTTACTTTGATTTGTAGGTTGGATGTGGAGCTGGGAACACTATCTTTCCTTTAGCTGCTACCTACCCTGCTCTATTTATCCATGCTTGTGACTTCTCAGCTCGTGCTGTTGACTTGGTCAAGGTTATTTGTTCTTAATATTCTTCATCTAAATACTGTTACACTTAATCATGAATTTTTACATGTAACAAGTTTTTGTATTGTGCTATCTACATATTTGCTACAGGCACATGAAGACTTTCATGAGTCAAAGATGAATGCATTTGCATGTGATTTAACAAGTGATGACCTGGTGAACCATATACCACCATCTTCTGTTGACATTGTAACAATGGTATTGCATTTTGACTTTTTTAACGGTCATGTTCTCTGGGGTCAATGTTAAGTTGTTGACTGACTTGTTAAATAGATATTTGTCTTATCTGCAGTATCGCCTGAGAAAATGCCTCTAGTGCTGCAGAACATCAAAAAAATTATGAAAGTAAGTTATGATTTTGTTTTTTCGTATAATGATTTAAATCTTTACCTTCACTAGAATAAATATTTCTAATAAATTGTTATCGTATGCAGCCAAATGGTTATGTATTATTCCGTGACTATGCTACTGGAGATCTTGCTCAGGTTCTTTTATATTTTAAAATTGTAAATTGTTTTAAATTATGTGAACAATAACTGTTCTGGATAACTGATTTTATTGATGAATCGGTACAATCACTCAAAAGGAAAGGCTTACTTGTAAGGATCAGAAGATCAGCGAGAATTTTTTTGTCAGAGGTGATGGAACTGTAAGCTCAATTGGCAATTTGGCATGATATTTTATTTTTTTAAATTTATTCTTTTTATAGCTGTTTTTTGTTGCATTTCATATTTCAGCGTGCATTCTACTTCTCTGAGGAATTCTTGAAAAGTTTGTTTCAAGAAAATGGGTTCATCACTGAAGAATGTGGCTTGTGTTGCAAGCAAGTAGAAAACCGTGCACGTGAAATTGTGATGAATCGGTAAGTGATCTTACATTAAAAAAAGATAATTATGGGTAGGTGCATTTATGCATGTTTTTTGTGTTCTTATTGCTTTGTGAATGTAGGCGTTGGCTACAAGCTGCTTTCCGATTAGATAATGGTAATCTTGAGATACCTAAAAGTTCAAAGGAGCCTGAAGATGAACTTGATGTTGATATATCTGAAGGCTTTGCTTTTGAAATGTTTGGCATTTCTTCATCAAGGGATGAGGTTTGAATTTTATTTCGACTCCACATTATTTTCAATTGTATAAATTTTATACAAGATGCAACAAAAATTATTACTTAAGAGAGTATTAAAGTTACTTATTTGCCTTTCTTTTTTCTCGTTACCAGTTTGATGAACTTTTCACCCACTTTGGTAAATTTTGATAACTTTATCAGGATAAAAATGGTAAATGTTGAAATTGCAGATAAATGTTTTTAAATTCATCGATTAATAATTTATACAAAACAATATTATAGTTGATTTAGAAAATAATTTTTTATATTTTGCATTCAAATATTTCAACAATATATGATGCTGTTTTTAGTTGTTTTAACTTTTACCTATTAGGTTTATGAATAATCAGAATTTTAAAAAGTTATATAATTATTAGTTAAAAATCATTTTAGGAGCTGCTTATTCTTTATTTATATGCCAATGTAACAGATTATGGAGTTGAAGATTCGAGACTGGAACTTTAAAATCAAACTACTTTCCAAAGAATTCCAACACACCTGCAAATCAACCGGTTTAATGCTATGGGAATCAGCTCGACTCATGGCCGCTGTTCTTGCTTCAAACCAAACCATTGTTTCTGGTAAAAAAGTTTTAGAGCTTGGGTCTGGCTGTGGAGGAATCTGCTCAATGATTGCCTCCAAAACCGCCCGCCTCGTGGTCCCCACAGACGGGGACCAGAAAGCACTAGAACTTCTTAACGAAAACATCACTTCAAATCTTGATAAATCTTTATCATCAAAGCTACATATCAAGAAACTAAACTGGGGTAACAAAGAGCATATAGAATCTGTCAAGAAACTAAGCGACAACAAGGGTTTTGATGTTATTATTGGGACGGATGTAACTTATGTTGCTGAAGCGATTATGCCATTATTTCAAACTGCAAAAAATATGATTTCAAGTAATGAAGGTGATGAAGAGGGACTGAAACCAGCATTTATATTATGCCATATTTTTCGTCGAGTTGATGAAGAATCTATACTTTCGGCTGCATCTTGTTTTGGTTTTCAGTTGGTTGATAAATGGCCAAACAACATGACTATCGAAAGCCCGTCTCATGGCACAATTAATAGTTGGTTTGAGGGTAGAATCAAAGAAGATGATATTGAAAATCCAGCATTAAACATTATGTACTTCCGTGCTACATGATCAGATTTTGCATTTTGTTGTCTTTTACCTCTTCCAAGAACCGAGTTTTTTTTTGTAAAAGATAATATATTTGTATTCTTTCTGAATATATTTGTTATCATGGATTATGGAAGGATCATATTCAACATTCTGGATTAGCCAGTAATGATTCATTGATACCAGATTATTGTTATTGGTTTCAAACAATGTTTTCAACACCGGATTGGCCGGCCGGACAGGGAACCGGGCATAGAAATGGTTTGACTATGCCTATTTGAATCATTTTCGTTTGAACCGGCTGATTACCGACCGGACTATGTGGTGGGACCGGATTTTCAATCTTTTATATATATTTTTCTTTAAAAATCTTATTTTTTGATTAATTTAGTATTTGAAGTTCTATATTTCATTTATTTAAGTGTTTATATGTCATTAAATTTGTGAACTCACGTTAAAACACAATATTTGCTAAAATGTCAAGTGGAGTAAGGTGACGAAATCAGAATAGATAGTTACAAATTAGCTTTTGGGTCTACTAGAGTTTCTTAATATATCATCATACTATACATAAGGTTCATTCTAATAAAAAATAGTTATAAGGTTTTCATTATTCTATAAATAATATCTAACGACATATAGAAATAGCAACGATCACCGGGGCAACCAATAAAATCTTGTTAATTCTGTTGTAGCATCTTTTATAATTTGATATTACGAATTATTGCTTATGGGAAAGTTGAAATCCAAATAATTCGAATCCTTGCAACAGCAAAAAAGAGGTATGTGGCCAGGTCAGGGGGTTTACCCAGTTGGGGGTTCCTCCTGTGGTGGGCTGCCCTAGATGTTCTAGGTGTTGCCCCGGAGAAACCCAATTATCCTAGAATATCTAGCGTTGCCGTTCAAAAAAAAAATAATAATTCTAGAAACAAAATTATGCCGTTTGACCTTAGAAGTAATCGTATCTTCTTCTTTTCTTTGAAAAACAAGATATATATGGTTTATTATATACAAAATATATATAGGTGGTGAAGAATATGGAATCAAATGGAATTATGTAAGCACTCACCTCATTCCCAACTCTTCAAGGATGTTTAGGGTATGACAATAATTAATCAATTGTCCACATACACCACTTATTAGTTGTTAAATATACCCCTTTAACACAACTTTTAATTTTTTAATGTTATAATTAGCAATAGTAATTGCAAATATGGAAATGTTGCCAACATGTTTCCATGAGCCCCAAGTACATGATGGAACATGCCCTTGTACAAATAGACAATTATGTAGGCAACTTTTACATCAATAAAAGTATCTAATGGAAACAAAAACCAAGCATTTTAATTCTACTAAAACTCTTAAACCTAGTAAATGAATTCAAATAATTATCCCTAACCAATTATATATAGAGAATGACTCAAACATATTTTATAAATAATAAATAAAAGAGTTCTGAAATTACCTACCAAACTTTCGATTCCAGTTCTAAAACTTCCAGCTATATTATCGCATCCATCCAAAGTTTTTCAAATACTCCAAAACACCCCCTTGAACTTTTTTATAAGGCACACACGACCATGGAATCATCATGCTCATATTTTAAAGGGAAAACACCATAGAATAGTAACCAAGTTTCAAAAGTGTTCCAATTAGGTCACTAACCATAGTATACTCTAGGGTGTATACCGTGTAAAATGCGTATTGAGTGACCTAATTTGAACACTTTGAAAACTTGGTTACTATTCTACAAAGTTACCACTATTTTAGACATACATTCGTGCTCACATGTAGGGCTGTTCAAAAAGCTCGCGGCTCGTGGCTCGCTTGAAGCTCGCTCGAAAAAAGCTCGGAAAAAGCTCGGCTCGAAAAAAGCTCGGTTGTAAACGAGCCGAGCCGAGCTGGCTCGAATTGTAATCGAGCAGAGCTCGAGCTAGGGTTGGCTCGGCTCGGCTCGGGGCTCGGCTCGTTGGCTCGGCTCGTGGCTCGGATAACTAATATATATATATATATATATATATATATATATATATATATATGTTATATATGTGTTATATTTGAAATATGATGTTATGATTTTTTAAGTTAATTTGTTTTCAAGAACTCTGAGTTTTGAATTAAAATTTTACTTTATCTACAATTATATTTACTCACTATTTTATAAGTTTTGGGTTATCTATGTTTTTTTTTGTATTTTATATATTGTCCCTTTCATGTATTTAGTTTTTTGAAGATAATCAACTTCAAACCGAGAATAAAATATTTTTTTTTGTTGTTTATATATATATTATTATGTAAAAAAAAAAAAAAAAACGAGCTGGCTCGAGCTTTTTACGAGCCGAGCTCGAGCTCAACTTTTCAGCTCGAAAAAAAATCGAGCCGAGCCGAGCTGGCTCGTTTAATTTCGAGCTCGAGCCAAGCCTGGCTCGGCTCGGCTCAGCTCGTTTACAGCCCTACTCACATGTTGAATACGGTGTTATGTTCATACAATACACAAATGTGATCAAGTGTTCAATATGTTCATGTTCATAGACTACACAATCATGCCTGAGGCATCAAATGCCCACATATATATTATCAAGTTTAAGTGAGAACTTCACCTATAAGGTTTTAGAACCCGATCATTTATTAAGCATGTCTATATTAACTCTATAAACCTTAAATTAATAACTTTTGACATTTGTTTTTGGTTCATTTTCTCTTTCATTTTTATTAGATATGTTCTTTTCACTGTTCCTTCATCTTTTGAAAACCATGGTTATTTTCTACTACCTTTGTTTTTATTTTAACGGACTTTTTTTATGAGTTGGTACCAATTGCATGCATCACAATGAGGTAGATTCTTGACTATGTTTCACAAGGGGGTCATCTCCCTTGGTATGAACGACCTCATGGCTTGCTCGTCTGGCTCGTTTTAATTAAAGCACAAATTTTAATGCATAAAATATAATCCTAAATTGTGACAAAGTTTAATTAAAAATTATTCGAAAAGATGGGGCAAAATAACTAACCCTAGACCTAATATTCATTTTTTTTTTCAAAAATAGAACAACATGAGTGTGTTGATGTATGAAAAGTTTGATAAGTATTGAAAGAAGTTGAGGGGCTTACAATACAAGAAGTGTTAGCATTAGGGGCGAAGGCTTTAGGGGTGATTTTAACTTTTAGGGGCGACATCTACTTTAATCCGCGTGAAAAAAATCCACCAGGTGATCCATCCGTTGATCTGGAATTGATTTGATAGCTAGGGAATAAAAGGCTTTAGGGGCGATATATCGCCACTAAAACCCTAAAAAATCTTGGAGGGCTTTAGGGGCGATCCATCCGTTGATCTGGAATTATCGCCCCTATTGCTTCGTCTTGTAGTGTTAGTTCAATTGCATCTATTTTACATTCACGTTTTAAGTTGATGCCGGTTTCTAGGATTTTGAGAGGTTGTATCCTTTGAATGAGCTTAATAGTTGAGTTGGAGATACGACAAATAAGCAATTTTAGAACTTGGTTATGCATCGACATCAATTATAAATTATGTAGTTTATAAATTATGCATTCTAAGTATTAGGTTAGAATCCCGTGTATTACACGTGTTAAATAAAATATAATGTAATTTGTTAACTCATACACTCGTTAAAATATGTTTTTAAAAATGTACTTTGACATGACAATTATAGGTTCTGTTAAGTTAGTTTTTTAAAACATTTTTTTCAATTGTGTATTAATTTTTTTTTGATGTAATGAATTTATTTGGTTAATTAATGATATAATAACTTCTTTCATTAAATAATAAGTATCAATAATTAGATTTATATTAAATACATTTTTTTCTTTTATAATCATTATTTAATAGGAGAGAGATGTGGAAAAAGAAATACTGAGTATACGTCTCATTGTGATTTTTATTTATTAGTATAAGATGTAAAAAAGCATACAATTAAAAAAATCTAAAAATAAACGAGATGCGGAAAAAGAAATACTGAGTATGCACCACAAACTGACACGTGTTTTTACGAACCCATCGCGAGCTCAACATTTCAACTTGTTAAGATAAACGAGCCGAGCCCAAGCCCACCCTAGCTCGGCTCGACTCGATTACAGCTCTAGACATGACATGAATCAGACAATTTTTTTTATGTTTAGCTATAGATGATCACATCAAAAAAATCTTCAACCCCATGAAAAAAATTCCTGGGTACGCCAAAGTATATTTGATATTTAGGTATCTAACAATGTATTAATACAAATATGTAAAACTATATGTTTTTTTATGTATTGAATATTTATTTATTTTAAGTATATTATATTATATTACATTGAATCATATCATATCACATAACATGTCATTATATTATATTATATAATTAGGTTAAATTGTCGTGTGCCACACGAGTTAAACAATAAAAATAACAAAACTCATAAAATTATAAGTATTTCTCAAGACTGAAATTACGTATAAGTAACGACTTTAAGTAATAAATCAATAATATTGAAAATGAAAAAAATAATTATAATTCATAAATTTCCATAATTTGAAACTTAAGGATTCAAAATAGTGTTTTCATAATATTGAAAATTGTGTAAACGTTATATAGTTATTTTTTTAAAAATGTTTTATAAAAAGAATAAAAAGAAATGTTCAATTTATAAAAATATTTTATGAACAAACCTGTTTTTTTAAATAAAAAGTGTTCTATCAAAAAAATTATATAAATAATTATTATTTAATAGGAGAAAGAGGCAAAAAAAATATAAAAAAACAATTAAAGAAAACTTGTATAATTAATAGAAGAGAGTGACGGAAAAAAAAAGATGAACATGCATAAGAGAGTGACAAATGTCATAATAAAACCTTTAGTTATTATATAGTATAGATATATAATTTTGTTAAGTTAACTAAATGGAAATGAATTAAACTTGACAAAATTGTTATTGCATGCATGTTGTGAACTTAATTTTTTCTTTTAATGCATCCTACATAGAAAATCAGATTCGTTAACAGTAAGTTTTAAATGTTTCGTAGATGAAAGAAAAAGGAATTTTATAGTGCATATTTAATATTAAATATATTATATCATCAGAACATGTAAAGTGGCAAAGATGATTGAAGGATGAGATCGAATTGTGATTTTGGGAACCCATAATAACAGGAAAATGAATCATTAATTATATATCATCACCTCTCTTCACACACTCGACTTTGATTGCATGTGAAACGAAAACAATATTAATTAATTATATAATGAAAAAGGAAGCGTAAGATATTGCAACATTTATTCCCGACGGCATGGAATGCGCTTTAAAAAGTCTATATAAGGGATGCCAAACTCCAATCTCTTACCTTCAAAGTGAAATCACTCACATTCCAACACAATCAAACACTACCATCACAAACTTTAGCAAAAACTTCTACATATTAGTTGGTTTCCCTCAATGGGTAATTTTGTATGTCTAGCAATATGCGCTATATATAATTTAAGGTAAAAGGGCGGTGACAGAAGAGAGTGAGCACACATGGTCTTCCTGCAAATAACTTGTTTTCATATGCATGAAGCTATGTGTGCTCACCCTCTATCTGTCATCCCCACTCCATCTCTTTCTCGCTCTCTATCTCTATTGTTAATTAAGGAATTGAGATTCTTTGATAGAATCTTAAATAAACATATCAAAGTAGTAGGATTGATGAATATTAAAATAGATATGGCAAATCAGAAAAGAAAAACATATAGAAAACTTATCTTTCTGTGTGTAATAGTTTATACTATTAGCATATATGCAAATTAGATGTGCATCTTGATTTTTCTAAAGAGAAAATATGAAATAACATTGAAAGAATTAATGGAGTGATCTAACAAACTTTGTTAATTTGGTCGATATGAGTCATTTATTTGTCCCTCCATTTCTTTCTTCATTCATATTCCTGGTTAGTATCTAACGAACTTTGTTAACAAAAAATTCGACATTCAATTCCAATATAAATTTTATTGAAAACGAGTGTTTTACAAAAGAAAACTTTTTTTTATTTGCGAGAACAAAATATACTTTATTTAAAAAATAACTCGGTTTTCAATAAAATTTATATCAGAATAATCAAATTTATATTAGAATGTTGATTAAAGAAAATTAAACAAAACGGTGTATTTAGATTAAAATAAATAAATATTACAAGTTATTAAAGAAAAATTAAATTATACGTTAAATGAATTATTAGAAAAAAAATACGTCATATAGTTTTTTTTTCTGGTAGGATTCTAAAATTTATTAGAAAAGATAAAGAAAAGAAATTTCTCGAGAGAGTAGAGTTCTCTACTTCCATAAGCGGATTTGGTTAATCAGTCTTACCCAACTAGCGGATTACTTGTAAACCAAAACATTTCTAAAATTCACCTAGAAATCAAAATGAATTCCAAAAAGCCTCTACAAATCCAAAAATTTCAATTTTAGTTAATTGCATATGATCATAGTGCAAAGATGGAGTATTCAATGATGATCTTGGTAGCTGGTCATGGTATAAGTTCAAATTTATACAGTCAATTGGCTGATCTTGGTGTAACGATTAAGTGACTTGTCTGACTTTACTGATTTGAGTGTTTTCAAGTGTCTGATAGCGAAAATCGTGGCTTTTGTTAAGGATTTTTGTTGCTCAAGATGTTGTCAATGGGGATGTATTTCAAAATTGTCGACGTTTATACTTTGGTGCTGAATTTACTGGTAGTAGTAGTTAGTTTTGATTATAGATGACGACCGGCTAATTTGTAAGTTTTTAGTTTACAATGTCATACTAGATTATTACTATAGATATATATGACCATGACACATACTTTTCTGATTGATTTGGTAATGACACAAAAACCAGTTAGTATCTAGTGACTGAAGAGATATATGTCAACTAGGTTACAGCATGAAGTCAAAGAAATAATGGAGGCGTTTTAGTAATTAGACCACTCGGTGAGCTGACACATCAAATTCCCACATATCCTTAGAAAAACACTTATTTTTTCTCTAATGTAAAGTCACAATAAAGATGATGCTCACCAAAATTATACAAGTATAAATACTTCGGCTAAAGAACTTTTACTCCGGAAGAAGTGGTTACTCCGGATGACTTAGTCAGGATAAGTTCTGTTCAAGTATATGTACTCCGGATGAAGACTGGCTCCGGATGAAGTTCAAGTTTAGATGACAACATGGTCCGGATATAGTTCAGAGGGGCAAATAGTCCGGATGACTGAGATACTCCAGATGATCATTTTGATCCGGGTCATTCTGTGTTTCATGCGTATTCATTCAGTCTGGATGTGGAGCTTGAATACCAACTAACGCAGGGGAGTTAGTTATGCCAGCTTGAACATAATGTATGTAGGTTTCTTTTTATTCCTATAAATAGAAAGCTTTGTAATATTTGTATCATTAGTGTCAATTTTCATCTCTGTAATGAACAAATCTATTGAATACAAGAAACCTACTTTTATTTACACATGTTCTTATTGTTTCTAATTCAATCCTGATTGATCGAGTTGTTGATTCCACCATTCAATTCAATCACACATAATCTAGTTCTTGTGATGATTCGGTCCTTACAAGCGGTATCAGAGCTGTTGGTGGTGGATGGTCGAATTCGGTTAAAGATTAGTAAAGAGGTGGTGGAGATGGCTCACGGAGGAGGTGGAGGAATTTGGTGGGAGGATGGTGGGAGAATAGAGAGAGGCAAAGAAATGGGGGAAAAAGAGGGTGTTTGGTTAATTTAGGTCTTCGAGAACCCTATACCGACGACATGTCGTCAGTATATATGTAAAACCTAGAATTTTTTTACATGTTTTATTATAATTGAAAAAGAAGAAGTTGTAGGGCTATGCCGACGGAATAGACCCCACATATTTTTTATTTTAATTTACAAGATAAAAAATAAAAGGAAATTAAAATAGGAAATCCATGTTGTGACGGCGTGTCATAAGTATAGACCCCCCATAAGGCGGGGTTTTTTTTAGCTTCCCGCTCACTTTGTAATGACGATATGTCGTCGGGAAAATGTTGAAAAAAAAGTTTTAGGCACGGCCCTGTGGTCACTATAGCCCACCTATTTCGACAACTTTATGCCGTCGCTATAGGGACGTCGTATCAAAGAATAATTCCATGTGGTGCATGTTATGATTCAAAATTTTAATGCATATAGTTTTTTTGTCTTTTAAAAACACTTTGTTCGAAGATCTAGGAAATTCAGTATTCACCATTGATGAACTTTTTGTCACCGACCTAGCTACAAATCTCATCCCTCTGGTTATATATGTATTCTGATTCAGTTAATGACACACATGTATGAGATTTAAACTCATTAATTATAATTTCATAAACAAAGTTTTATTTCAAACTAGTATTTATAGGAGATTACAGAACCATACATTCTGTATCCAACTACTTAATTAGCAAGAAAGTATATTTAGAAAATACAAATAATATATAAAATTAATTTCATGGCTGGGGTGCATGCAAAAGATAAGAAGATGGTTAATTCCCAGATCAAGTGGAGCACTTGGGAAGCTGCAAGATGAACATGCTGCATAATGGCCGAAAGTGAGTTTAAGGAGATAAAAAGAAAAAGAAGAAAGCTGTAGTAGGGCACCGATTAGGGCATATTGTCTTTCTGCTTTTGCAGAGATCATGCAATTAACTAATCTCATGATCATCTTTCCATAATGGTGATTGGAGAAAGCTTTTATATATAAAATTAAAAGTGTTCTGGGCTTCTGGCTAGCTATATGATCTTAATGATATGATGATTAACATCAACTGGTACAAGTATGATAACAATGATTTGAGACAACCTTAATTAACTAACTAACACCTTTGTGGTCCTAATTATTAATATGTGCCAAGGAGGTAAAGATGTCATGTCTCAGCCAAACTTAGTTTGAATGAAGTAAGCATCATTAATATGGGATCATAACATAAAGCATATATACTTTAGGTTACTTTAATTATTAACCCAAGATATATACTTGTTGTGTGTTGATTTTTGATTGATTCTTGCTTTCATCACCATATTCCTTTATCCTTTTTGACTTCCTTTTCAAATATTCAAAGATGAGGAACCATCCACTACCATACCGCACATGCATGTATACTTTGTTGGAAATCAAGCCCAAAATCACACAACAAATTTTGTTCGACTCTTTGTATTATAATAACCACAAAACAACTTGCAAAACACAATGATATGATATTCACCCCTAGCTGTTTATACTACTATACTAAATTAGCCCTCACAAAACAAGCCTTAGCTCAAACTAGGAAACTAAATTAACCACAATTTGGCTCAAACTATTACCATATATACGAGATAAACCTATAAACAAATAAACTTCAACTCTAAATAATAAACCAAAAAATAATCTCTTTTTTTTCTTTCTGTGATTATCTCGACCCACAAATGTTAGTGATTTCAGTTGTCATCAAGTTGTTTAGTGTATTTGGGTTTACTTGGTGACTAAATGAGAAGTCATATTAAAACATCAAACAAGTTGGTAAGTGTGGAGTGCACAATTGTTAGATGATCTTAAGACCTTGTTGTGTTAAGAGGGCGAAGCCCACTGAACAACGGGGGTCCGGGGGCAGCACCCCTAGTTAGCAGCCCCTAGTGAGATCGAAGGGGTGGCAGCCCCTAGTGAGATCGAAGGGGCAATACCCCTGGCTAGAGTTAAGCTGCTGAAGGATGGTCATTCGGACTAGTTTGGTCATGCTAACCAGTTTACTTCTCGGAGTAAAAAAATGTTCTTCATGAGTAAACTTGCTCTCTTAGTAAGTTTGCTCACCTAAGTGTGTTTGCTCTCCTGAGTGAGTTTTGCCTCTCTGGAGTAGATTGGCTCTTCGAAGTAGAATGCCTCTCCTAAGTAGATTACCTCTGTTGAGTAGAATGACTTGGTAGTTATGGATTGACGGTTGTGACAGTTTTCAGTCACTAACCGTCATAACATTCTGATGTATAACGTTCCAATGTAACTGTTTACCCCTTGCATAATTGTGAATTTGGTCATTGTATAAGATACGAAAATTCTTAACAGACTTACACATTCGTTCTTAAATTTCTGATTTCTTATCCAATTGAAAGTGAACTATCACGATTGTCAAAGAATCCAAATCACATCATATACACGAACCAAAAATTCTTACAACAAACTTGATCCCCAAGTTACGACTTCAACTCTTACGCTTCATAATTGAACCCAAAATTAGGATTAATTTCATCATTCTTCCCCTTAATCCTAATTTGGACTTACTTTTGTAAGGATCCTAATCCCTTACTCGATCTTACATTTCCCACTCACAGGTTAAACAGTCTCTTGGTTCAGTCCACACTAGTACCATCCTTCCAATTGTTTCTCACAAGCTAATCGGTTTCTTGCTTAGTGAACCACACAGGTTCCTTGCTCATTACTTGCCTCCACACAAGTGGCTTCTTCTTGCTTCGGTCTTCTCTATAGTTGCCTCACGCGACTTTACTCTTGCTATTCTTATCTTTTCTTGATGTCTTCTTGCTTGCTTTCGGTTCTTGCTTTGTTCTTGATGCTCCCCTTAAATTTCGATCGATTGCTTGCTTCTTAATATTGAATTCAACCAAAAAAAAAATTTGAACCTTCCTTCTTGCTTGATTCAATCAATCTAATAGTGATCAAATCTTCTTGCTTACTTTCTTTCTTAGATCAACCCGTTGGTGTTTATCCAAACTTCTAAGATCAACTCAAACAGGTCCAATTCTTCTCCTTGCTACTTGCTTCCTTTATTTGATTCTTACCTTTCGATTAAAGGCTTTTGTTGCCTCCTAGTTAACCCGTGATCAGGCAACCTACTTGTTGCTTGCAATTTCTTCAGTGAGGCAAAAATTAATTTACGTGTCTTTATTTCCTTGTGTATATGTCCTCTTGATAGTTCAAAATATATATGCATATTGATTGTTATGTTAAATTAAATGGCAGTTACATATATTTTCCTAAAAACTTCACTAATTACATATATATCTAGCTCAAAATTTTATTTACGTATATCCCCTTCATTAATTACATATATACCAAACTGGATGATGAAATCGATTAGAAGCGATGCTGGATGTTGGAATTGATTGGAAACGGGAATCAAAAGGTTAGGTTTGAGATCGATGGAATAAGAGTAGGTGTATTCCTTGTAAGGTTAAAAGGATAATTTTATAAAAGACGGAGATATATGTAATTTAAGTTTTGGGTTGTGTACATATGTAATTAGGGTTGAAAATATGAGAATATATGTAATTCTATCTAAATTAAATTATATATTTATTGAGTAGTGGTGATATTTAGCACTTTGGGTCCAACTAATCTACTGGGCCATTACCTTCATCTATGCATCGTAGATATCAAGTGATCAACACCAACCAACACAGCATTATTGATAAAAATTAAATATACTATGATCAATCATCTTGTATATATTTTCGTTAAATCATTTATAAACTTTATTTCTAATCATTATCATAATCTTTAGAGATCATCATATCCAAAAAAGAAATGATCTCAATCAACAATGTGTTTCATTAAGAAATTCACAATGTGTTTACAGACTTGTATATGTAATGAATGTCCACTTTTATATGATGCGTTTCATCAAACAACAATTTCAAATCAAACTAGTTAGTTACTTCATGATAATATGTGATAAAAAATAATTAGTAATAAAAATTTAAGAAAGTAATAGATAAGGTTTTTATGGTTGGGGCGTAACAAGATCATTCCCGAAGGATCAAGAGGAGCATCAGGAAAGTATATATATGGTTGAAATTGAGATGAAGATAGGATAAGAATATATGGAAAAGCCTCACCATTGGGGCCATCAATGATAAAAAATAAAAGTAAATAAATTAAAGTGTGATTATGAGCAATGTTTTTATGATCATACTGGTCATTGAACTGGTGTTCTTATCAATCCATAAGCCACTGGTTAAATACCAGTTTTAGAAATGAGATGCTATTATAAATAATTTAAAAGTGTATATATAACTAATTTAAATAAATTAAATACAATACTATTTTGTATTTGGTGTGAATTTACTATTTTTATAAAATATAAAGTCTTAAATAAGTAAATTACACTTTTCGTCCTTTAACTATATACACTAAATTTCAGATGTCGTCCTTAAACTAATGAAATAACATAAATCATCCTTTATGTTCATATTTTGTAACAGTTTACATTATTTCTACTAATGGTCGTTGATTTTTTCAGTTAAGTCTAGTCATGTGCTTTGCACATTAGTGTATTTTGGTCTTTTTTCAGATAAGTCTAGTTATGTACGGTAAGTCACGTTGGATAACGGAGATGAAATGTCGAGATGGTCTTGGAATCCTTGTCTTTGTATGCAGTATACCTTGATGCATGGTAATTATGTAACCTACAAAAAATAGATTAATGTTCGATTAAATTCACATGGGAAGTATTGAGTAGGGGTGTTCAAAGTCGGATATCCGAATTTTCGGATATCTAAAAATTTCGGATAGTGGATTTCACTATTAGAATCCGTATCCGAATTTTCGCATATCCAGGATATCCAAAAATTCGGATACAGATTCGAATATTTTAAACGGATATCCGAAATTTCAAATAACTTCAATTTAGCAAAAACAAAAAGTGAAGAAGGTATACAACCAAAAAAGTGTACAAGATATACAACAAAAAATGGCAAAGATTCAAGACTAAAACAAATATATTAACATAGATTCAATTAAATAACTTGCAACGGAACTAAAGCAACCCAAAAAAGGCTGATTGGAGAAGCAGGAGTGAACAAAAGGTTAGGGCTGATCGGAGAAGCAGGAGTGGACGCCGGACGGAGAGGGCTTGCAACGGAACTAAAGCACCCCGATTGGAGCTGCGACCGAGACCTGGAGGAAGGAATGGAGAAGCAGCGGACTAGCGGTGATGATGCGGTGGTCGTCGGCCCGTGGAAAGATTGAACGATGGTCTCGTCAGCTGGTATGCGGAGGAATCGGCCGGGGCTGCATCCTACGTATTTGACTAAATGAAGATGAATTGTTGAATGATATCAATTTGGGTTTTGTGGCTGCGCATCATCTATTATGATTAGGGTTTTCATTTTAAACCTATTTTTTAATTTTTAAAAAGTTAATATAAATGTAAAATTTCGGATATTCGGATATCCGAATTATCCGAAACTTTTGAAAATCAATATCCGAATCCGAAAATTCGGATATCCGAATTTTTGGATAATTCGGGTTCGGAATTTCGGATAATTCGAGTTTAGTACGGATATTTTTGCACACCCCTAGTATTGAGGGAGGGAAGGAGGGAAAGAGAGAGTGTGTTTTGGGTCTGAGATGGAGTATCGAGAGAAAGAGATGAAGTTTTGGGGAGAGAGAAAAAGAGAAAGATGGAGTTTTGGGGCTGAGAATGAACAACAGCCAACCCATCTCATTAGGGGCACATTGCAGGCTATGACGACGTCACCACAAAGTCCCAAGAGACGTCAACGTATTGTTTTGTTGGACTAGTATGCCCGAGTAACGACATTTGACAATACTACTAACGAGGTAATATCTAAATGTTTACACTTTGGGCACGACAATTATTTGTGAAATAATCATTATTATTAAATTAATTAATAATAAGCCAGTAGAAATATGTCAAGAACATGTTAATTAGTTACAAGTTATTTAATTTTTATTTTAATTATATTATATATAATTAAACAATTAACTAATTGTTAGTTAACTGAACAATTAAATAGATAATATCCATAAATGTAATTATGAGATAATTATATCTAATTGTAATTAAGGGACCCTAAAACCCTAACTTAATTGGAGACAAATTTAGGATGCTTTAAATAAGGGTTTAGGGGTGGAGGCTATAATACATAGAATTAATCAGGCTTTACAAAGTGTTGCAAAACCCTAACACACCTCCTCCTCCATCCTTGTATCGTTGCCTCCATCCAAGGCTTCACCGTCGTCGGCTCCCAGCCATAGCGTAGCTGCCAATTACACCAAAACCACCACCACCACCCTACGTCGTCACTTAGCGACGTTGTTTGTTGATCAGACGATTCAGATTCTGTCAGTTTGTGAGTGTGAGTACTCGTGTGCGCGCTGTCAGGTTTCAGTTTTATGGTGTTATGCGGGTGAATCTGAAAGGGCTCAGATATTGCGGGTTCGTAGTGACTAGATCATTGTCTCAAGATGTTGAGCTTTATCAGTCAGTCCGTTTCACTAAAGGTATAATTACTAAACCCCATATGGTGTTTGTTTCTTATTGGTTTGCATCTAAACTCCTAGTGGCGATCTAGGGTAATGGTGTAGATCGGTTTGTGTATATTTTCGTTGCGTTTATTTATCTGATCAAAATTGTTTTGAAACCATATGCACAAAACCCCAACATGTTTATCAGGGAACCCTTTTCAGAATAAAAGAAAATTAAAAGTATATATTACCATATACCAATGACAACTTGTCGGGAACCCTTTTCACAATGGCAGGTCATTTTCCATGCAAGCAATGACGACGACATGTCGTCGGGACATAAGTTATTTGGTCAAATTTCTAAAATAAGCTACGGCGGCGACCGTCGCCATAGGTCTATCTACCGTCGACTTCATGTCGTCATGATAGACCCACTTCTTGTAGTGAATCTGTTGGAAACCAAATTACCCATGCCAGATTGCCGACGGACTTTCATCGACGGAATCTTGTCAATAACCACTTTAACCGATGGATTTTTTTATGGAACTAATCGCCGATGATACTCCGGTTTTTCTAGTAGTGAATTTAATGACACAGGTGTGAGATTTGAGCTCATTAACTTCTTAAACAAAATTTTATTTAAATTTATAGGCTTTATAGGACTAATATGAGAAGCATTCTGTATCAAACTAATTAGCAAGAAACCATATTTAGAAATTAAAAGACAACAAAAATAAAGAAGAAAAAATAGAATCTAATATATAAAATTTGATGGCTGGGGAGCATCCAGCAAGATAAGAAGATCAACTGGAGTTGAACATGCCAGCTTCATAATGGCCGAAAGTGAGATGAAGATTGATCAGTGAGAACATGGCAAAAAGGAATTCCGCCCACCATATATAAGGAGAAAAGAAAACTGTAGCATTGGGGCACCCATTAGGGCATATTATAATTGTGGATTCTTACTGGATCTTTCTGCTTTTGCACACATGTAATTAAATGTCTACCCTAATCAATCTCGATAATGGTGACTGGGGAAAGCTTTTAAAAAATAATAAAGTCCACTGGTTATATGATCTTATAAATGATATGATTAACATGCAAATTACTGCATCATTTGGTACAACTATGATCATAATGATTTGAGGCTTAACCTTAACACCTTTATGATCCTAATAATTAGTACCTCGTGGAAATAGCTTCATGGCTGAGCTGTCCATCGCGGGTAGCATGGTCCACGGCATGGAAGTAGCTCCGTGGAGATATCCACGAGAAAGAGGCCGTTGGGTGAGGGTGGGGCCTCATTCAACGGTAACTTTTTTTTTAAATTGAATTTTTAATTTACTTTTCAACTATAAATAGCCATCATTTTTATAAAAACCCTACATAACCAAACTACAATTCTCTCTTCTTATCACATTTTTTAGCAAAAATATTGACCGAACTATCCCAATCAACCAAACAATCCCAACCAATCGATTTATTTTTAATGTAATATTTTTAATTGTTTTAGATGTAATTTTTTTTTACCTTTTTATGTAATGTTTTTTAATTTTTTTAAATGTAATGTTTTTTTAATTTTTATTTAACTTGTTATATAAAATCAATCAAATTAGAAAAAGAAAATGACGTGGCGGTGTGGAGATATGCAACCATTTCCCTCAAATGTAAAGGGGTGTGGAAAAACTATGGAATATGATGTGACGCTGACGTGGAGGGGTGTGCAAATTGTGGGTAGTACCCTTAGCCTTAATGACCTTAATATATTATTAATCGGATTAATTTCATTTGTCCATAAAGAAAGTAAAGAGATTAGCTAGCGAGACTAATATTATCAACTTAAGCTTAGTTAAGCATCAGTAATATTGCATTATTACATATATATAAAGCATATATACTTTAGGTTACTTTACGGCCCAAGATATATACTTCTTGTGAGTGATTGTGTTGAGTTGTGATTTCTTTCATCACCATATTACTTTATCCTTTTTTTTTACTTTCTTTTGTGTTTCAAAAGAACATATGCATAGTTTTCTTCAACTCGATCATGTAAATCCGACAATAGTTCAACTTAGAAGATCAATTCGATAAACACCCTTAGGTGGTTCATGATATATGCCTGCACCTAGCTAACTAGATTTAATCCCTGTCACCACCATTAATTTTTGCACCTAACACCCTTGAGGCCTGAAGTCCCAAGGGACTCGGGTTCAATCCCTGCCACCACCATTAATTCCTAGCTAACTAGATTCAATCCCTGCACCTAACACCCTTGAGGCCTGAAGTCCCAAGGGACCCGGGTTCAATCCCTGCCACCACCATTAATTTCTGCGGCATCGCAAATGAGGCCTTTTAGGCTGATGCTCCAGGGTTTTACCCACGCCGATCCAGGGTTGTAGCCTTGGCTCTCCCTCAAGCCCGGAAGGGGCCGTATTGGGTGGGGTTTTTCCTTGAAAACTCTCCAACTCTGACGCTAAGTGGGCCCGGTTAAGACAACATATTGGCCGGAGTTGAACGAGGCTCTCTCATGTAACGGGGGGTGCGACGTCACACATTCAATGTTCGCCTTTCAAAAAAGCTAACTAGATTCGATTTATATTTACATCAAAATACCAATATATATACATGCTAGTTGGACCATTCATAGTTTAATAATTATAATAATCTTGAAATGTGGAGAAAGAATATATAAAGCTAGATACATGATGAAGAAGGGCATGAAAAGTAGGTTTGAAAAGTCTATATAAGGGTGAGAAACCTCCACTTCTTATACATCAAATCATACATAAAATAATGTATGTGATGGTACCACCAATTAACCAAATATCTTCTTTACCTAATTAAGGAGAAGCTGTTAGGGTTTCCTTTTAAGGCAGCAACAAATAGGAATGTTCCTTAACTTCCTTCTACACGTACATGATGGAGAAAGGTAATTAGTTAAGAGTGGTTGGTGACAGAAGAGAGTGAGCACCCATGGCCTTTCTTGCAGATTACCGCCGGTTTGTTACGTTGCTTGAAGTGATGTGTGCTCACCCTCTATCTGTCACCCCCTCGATCTCCTCTAGCTACTACTCGATCTCTTAATCTCATCTCTATATTAGTTAACTTACAATAAAGTACTTTGCTTCTCTGAATTTTTCTTTCGGTAAGGATTGTTTGCGCGCGACGTATATTCATTAGAATTACACATTTTCATAAACCGTAAAATATAGTTTATCTATATGTTATAATTTCATGTTAATGGTTGGATATTGATCATATGGCTATATTGAGTACTTCTGGAAATAACTTTTTGATTATTAGCAAATGAATTAATCTTGAATAACTCTCTGCAAGTTTTGAATAAAAAATAGCTCAATTCATATTTAGGTTGATTTCATGTTAAAGATGCATATTAGATAAGTTCATGTAATTGACATAAAAGATGTGCACAATTCATACATTTATAAATGTAACTGTAATTAATAGTTATTTCTGAATCTCATATTTTGTATATGGGTTAGGCTATACCCCCACTCCTACTTGTCGTAGCCCCATCTGAAAAAATAACTTTTAAACTTGTCATTTTATTTCATTCGAAAAATCATTATTTTTAAAACCGTTCTTTTAAGTTTAATAACCATTTCTATAAAATAAAATGTATACTCCTCTCCCTCCTACTTGTCGTACCCCCCCCCCCCTCCCCCCTCTCAGTTTACCCCCTTCGAATAATCATTATTTATAAAACCGTTTTTTTAAGTTTAAAAACTTTCTATAAAATAAAAACGGGTTAGGTCATACATATCCCCCTCCTACTTGTCGCACCCCCTTAAAAATAACTTTTAAACTTGTCATTTTACTCCATTCGAAAAACTATTATTTCTAAAATCGTTCTTTTAAGTTTAAAAATACTTTCTATAAAATAAAATGTATACTCCTCCCCCCTACTTGTCAACCCCCTCCCCGTTTTACACCCTTCGAATAATCATTATTTATAAAACCGTTTTTTAAGTTTAAAAGCACTTTGTATAAAATAAAAACGGGTTGGCTATTCATAACTTTCTAAAAAAAATAATTTTTATCCAACAATGAGTAATTAAAAAAAAGACAAAAGTAAAAAAAAAATTGAATTGTATTTAATTGAAAACTTAGAGAAGGGGTGTAACAAGTAAAAATCAGTGAAAGTGGGGTATGTATAACACGACCCAAAGAAAGTTGTAGTGTTTTGGTTGGGGTGGGGAGGGACGACGACCTAATATTAGTTACGGTTGACCCAACTCTTTAAACTTAAAAAGAGATTAACAAATAAGGAAGACCGACGTAAACACGTTGGTACTATTTCGTGAGCAATACTTACCCTCACACAAAGATATAAGCATCAAATCTTGTAAATGTATGTATATAATTCTTAACGTTTTCTAATAACATTTGACTTCATAACAAAGCATTGCCAATTAAAAAATCCATGTGATGCAAATGTTCTATAATATCATATTCGAGCAACAATAGATTTGACTTTAAATGATCAAAATTTAACTCTAGTTTACTTTATATATATGCCTTTCAAAACAAAAAAATCTTTATATACTATTGTCAGAAACAATAGGGTTGTCTTTAAAATATCAAATATTCTTCTTTATATTGAAAAATCTTAGAAATTAAATACTAACTTTTCTATAGTTTTTTTTGACACAAAAGTTTGTGTATTTACATATTTGACATAAATTCTTTTTTAGTCAAAGTATTTTTTTTTTACAGATTTGTTACAAAACTTCAATTTTTTATAAAATTGCAACAAAAGTTCACTGGGTATTAGTAATAGTTTTCATTAACATTTTTTTTTAAACGGGAAGCACGGGTTTGTTTATTTTTTTTCCAACGATTCGAGTATTTTTTTGTATCTTACGTTATAGTGAGTATGTGTTAAAATGTAAGTTTTATACCCGTGGACGAGCCGGATCGATAACTACCAAACTCCCGCCGCGTAGCGCAGGGAAAAAAAACAAGTAACTCAAATCCCGTAAGGGGACTGGTTGTGACCATTTAATACTACTAATAGTTATACTTTTATAATACATAGCTACTTATTATTTATTTTTTTTTTGGAACGGCAGCCATATATTAATCACACTTATTAGTAAGAAGCTAGGCGGCGTAAAACAAAAACATTACATGAAGTTAAGATGATTTTAACCACTCTATCCATTTAATTTTATATTTATTTATTCTACTACTATACCAACTAAAAGAAAATTGGGCCACTTCATTAAATAAAGCGAGACACTTGTTTCGATTCTTTAAAAATACCGCCTCATTTATAAGCTTTCAAATAGATAACCAAACCACAAAGATAATTGCCCCTAGAAGCTCTTTCTTAGCACCTAAAAGACAACATGCGTCAATCCAACCCCATCATACGGGAATCTGATCATGGGCCTGGAAACACCAAGCCAAGATGCCTCCAAATCCCAAATCCATAAATCATTTGAACATCACCCATTGACCGAACCAAAAAATCCGTAAATCAAGTTGATAGACACCATACATCGAAACTTAACGGCCTTGGAAAAAATTCATGGTTCTATCATATTTACAATCTGGTTGGGTATTTTATATTTTAATTTAAAAATTAAAAAAGAAATTAACATTGGGTTTCAGTTTTATACAAAAATAAAACACATTATTAAACATTTAAACAACTATAAAAATAAACATGTTAAACAAGTCAAACCGTTACGTTAACTTAAACTTAAACCCGGCCCATTTAAGTTAACATATCGGTTATTCAACGAACGGTATAGTGTCCTATGTGACTGCCATTAGAAAAGATATTTATTATTTATCTTTTCTTTTTTAATTTATTTTTTCAACTGTAAACTGTGATGTAATGTAGGTGTTGACTATTTCCAGCCTCCCAAAACGACTTCTTCCAGCCTCCTCAGACGACTTTTCTCCCCAAAAGTCAAAAACCTCCATAAAACCCCCAATTCACCCCCCAATTCCCCAGATCCACCACACCATGGCTGATTACAGATCAAAATCATACAACTACACCGACCGAGACATGCAATTAGAGACCTACAGGGGTGGATATGGATTCGACTCCAAAATCCCCAATTCGGAACCCCAGCCACCTCGCAATTTCAGATCTTACAGCGTCTCGTATGCAACGAATATGGATATCGTTGTTGCTGGAACTAACAATGATTTGAAGCTGAAGAGAGGGAAATCGACCAACGGATCAACCTCGAAATCATGGAGTTTTAAGGATCCTGAATTCCAGAGGAAAAAGAGGGTTGCAGGGTATAAAGTGTACTCTGTTGAAGGGAAACTGAAAGGATCGTTCAGGAAGAGCTTCAGATGGATCAAAGATAAGTATCTTCATGTTGTTTATGGATAGTGCACTTTGATTCTTTGTTAATTTGAAATCAATCTTCATGAATCCTGATTCTGATGTTAATTGTATCAGTGTTCATGTATATATATTTGTATGAAATCAATGGATTCTGATTACGGTTAATTATATGTTTGTTATTGGAGCATAAATAGAACTTGAGTGATTTTTGTTTAGTTATATCTATTTATTTAACCCTTAGTGGTTTCATTTATAAAATATGTATTTAACTTGGAGTAAATTCTCGTTTGATCTTTTTCACTAACCGGTGTTAAAAATCTGTTAAAGTTTTTTCCAAGTATAAGGGTGTATGTGTCTTTTCGCACGGATTTAATAGATTTTAAGTTTTAATTTGGTTTTTGTTCATGTAGTTTGGTAACGGTTATCCATGTGGTTTGGCTAAAATAACAGTTTTAATCCTTTTTTTTTCTTTTTCTTGCTTGCGGTTTCCATTTTTTTTTTGTCATTGTAGTCCACCAAACTAACTCTGTTAAATAATTATGTTAACTTGAAATGTGTTTCAGTTAACATGTCGTTCTCGCCTTATGATAGGTTAAGAACGTGTACACACATTATCCATACCTTAATAATATAACAGCCACATTAAACTTGGGTTAAATTCTTAATCCCTTGTATTGTAGCTTCCGTTAGCAGTTAAAATAGAGGACAAATCAAGTTAACAAACTGTGATTTATGCTCGACATTTATATCATATAAAGATAAAATACCCCGAAAACCTGAAGGTGTTTTCTACAATTCAAGAAGATAATAAACCTGACTCAGTTTGGACCAAGTGCACTCAAGCACCCATCAAAATGTGCATTAACTGTCCAATAATAATCTGTAAAAAAAAGCACCCAATTGCTAAAAATAGCTTTGAATATGAACCAGATATGACTTTTTGGGACCTTTATTTACAAGATGTTGAAGAATTCAAACTAGAAACCGAACACCGAGCTTTCGAAGAACATGGATTGACCGACTCTACTCTACACATTCAGTGCCAATTTCTGGGCAGCAAGTGCTTCAGCCTCAAGAGTAGGCTCCCACAGGATTGTGGTTTCTGCAAGTAATCCAGTCACTGTGTACGGGTCCATGTTTGATGCTGGACGCCGATCTTCCAAGTAACCTACACGTAATTAACAATAACCATGAAAAAAATCAGGATTTAAAAAAACTGGGTTATGTACTTGCTAGGAATGTTGGAAACTAATTAAAAACAAAACAAAATAAAATAAATACCTTTGCCGGCCTTCTCAGTGTCACGCCCCACACGGATTGAGCAACCACGATTAGCTACTCCCTGAAAGTTGACCAAAATGCAAAAAATACCAGTTGAGAAAAACTTATGAAACATTGACCTTTTTTTTGGTTTTATACTTTTATCATTACAAAGTTTAGTAGAATATGTTTTATATATACCCATGAAAACTGGTTGATGCTGGCGGTTTCGTGTTTCCCGGTCAATCTTCTCTCATTTCCTTCTCCATAAGCACTGATGTGCTCTTTGTGGCGAAGTGAAAGGTTCAGAATCGCCTTTTTGATCACCTCGAATCCACCATCTTCTCTCATGGTTATTGTACTGCAAATTAAAAGGACATGTTAAGAAAATAAATTTTAATATAGTAAAGGTTGAAAAAACCTGGAAATATCGAACATGGTTTTAAACTTTTAATCCTAAATCGTAGTGACTAGTATGAGAAAGCAAGTACCTATAGTTAGTGTGGCATCCTGCACCATTCCAGTCTCCCTGTCAATACAAACCAGAAGAATTTTTGCAGTTAAATATAAAATCACTAGCAGTGAGTACATGTGGCAGATTCAATTCATTGATTTATGAACCCATACAGCTAGCCCATTGAAAAAAATATTATTTTTTTGTAAATCATATTCGATGAACTAAGTATTTATAAAGAAAAATAGAAACTTAAACCTGTTGCTCTGATGTTTAAAAGGGTTGAAATTATGGGGAAAACTGAAAAGAAAAAATAGGAATCAAGAAAGATTTATATTACCTCAATTGGTTTAGGGTCAAGTGTCAAGACAACACCGGCTTGCTCAGTAATTCTCTGTTAAAACCAGTAAATTATTTGTAAAAAAAACTAGGATTAGATTTTGATTAAAATAAAATGACTGAGGAAATATTATATAATTAAGAATGATGATTCACCTCAAGGAGGTATCTAGCACACCAGATATGGTCTCCAGCTTCAATTCCCACACTAGGACCAACTTGGAATTCCCACTGTGAATAATAACTGTTGCTGTAATATTTCTTCTTTGAGTTTATTAAAAATTAAATAAAATGGGAAGAAAAAAGACCTGTCCAGGCATAACTTCCCCATTGGTTCCACTGATGTTAATTCCAGCATACAAGCAAGCCTTGTAATGGGCATCTGATATGTCTCTTCCAAAGGACTTATCTGCTCCAGCACCACAGTAGTATGGGCCCTGTATTTTTAAAAATGAAATTTATTAAACTAACAACGGTTTTTTTCCAATAGGAACCTCGTTTAAGTTTAAGAAAGGGTGTACAAGTTTACAAAAAGGATGATGAATAGTACCTGAGGACCAGGGTAACCTCCAACAGGCCAACCCAAAGGCCAGTTCACATTTGGTTGAAGCAAAGTGTATTCTTGCTCAATTCCAAACCTAAGATCAGGTTTGGTTGAACAAAGTAATCAGTTTGTCTGAATATCATGAAATAACATAGACAATCTTCTGTCTTTTTTTTTTAAAATGAATTATTCCCCTTCACGTATAAAGGAGATATATATTGAATTATAAAGTCAAACCTATATACTCCTAAACTCTCAGTTTGTACTAAGTGTTACGAAATTTGATGTGGGTATCAAATGCTGAAGCAATCTACAAGACTCGATATCAGTTAAGAAACTGAAAGTTAGCCCGGTTGATCACTTAATCAGAATTTGATATTTAAAAGTTTTGTTGCATGAAAAAGAAATCACCCGAAAACCTACCAGGGAACTTGAGCTACAACTTTAGGATCACTGAAAATTTCAGCAGCCTTCGCACGTTTGTTTGTAGGGATGGGCTCGCCTTGTGGTGTGTATGCATCACATATTACCTTTCAAAAAAGATACCAATTAGAGTTTTCTAATCCATACTACCATTTTACTTTGCAACTTATAAAAAAAAATTCACTAAGATTACACTCACCAAGATGTTGTTTCCACCACGGAAAGGATCCTTAAAGATAGCCTGGGGGCTGGAATATTGAATTTCGACGATGATTACTTCACCACATAAAGTGAGACTTATAAGTTTTTTAATAAATAACACCTACTATAAGATAACTTCACTATCTTCTCCTGGTGCTTGTCCGGTACTTGACCCATCATAGTTCCACTTTGGAAGCTCAGAAGGATGCTCAACTGGTTTTGAGATTGTCTACATGAAAATCACATATGATTATTTTTCTTTTAACAGAACTATATGGTCTATAGATTATTTTTCTGAAAATTCAGAGCATCAAAAACCAGCATACCCTTGATTTGCTGCGCACATCTGTCCCAGAACCTCCAATCCTGTTTCAGAACATAAAAGCATGTAATATTTTTACATATTTTAACACATTTTTTTTGTTTTCTGTGATGGGTTTTGAATATACCAAATGTATTCAGCAATGATCCTATCAGTGTAAGGAGATACATCCAAGTTTAGTAAGTCTTCCATCCTGTTAATGGTTCCATTTGATGACGCGCATATTCTAAATTTTGTGGAGGTTTTGATAGCTCCTTTCTTGTTTTGCTTCAAAGAAAAGGAGTTCCACATTTTGGATGTCATAGAGCTTGTTTCCATTGAACTCTTTGTTAACCTCATCTGCCATTGCACTGAAGGAGCCAAACATTGTGCCATTTTCACCTAATCATATCATTATACACAAAAAGCAATGTCAATAAAAAAGATAAAAAAGTCAACCATGCAGGATCTTGTGTCCATGGCAAGCAAATCATGCATTTCTTTAGTTCATTAGCATGTGCCTATTCTCTTTCATAAAAAAACCATCTTATTATTAGAACAACAAAAAAATAATTTTTAAAACAGAAAATATGAAAGAGAAATTTCAAGCACCTGTATGTATATATTTTATCATGGATTCATGGTCCTACCACCACAATCAAGCACTTCCAGTACTACCAATCAACTATAACTTAATGAAATCAGTTAATTTAAGGCTTTATATCCATTTCTTAGTGACATACTTTTTCCCCCTCTTTATACAATAAGCTTTATCCAAGATTTTGGGATTAGTTTACTTAAACATTATTTAATTTAATACATGACCTACTTTTGCTCCTCCTTTCTGTATGCTTTGCTTTATCTATTTTAAACAATATTCCATTAACTATAAAGGAGTATCAGATTCAAAAGGCAAAAATGAGATGCCTTGTGATGCAATCTACTTATAATAGTCTGATCAAGTTTACAAGGGCAGTTTGGTCCTTTTCTCATAAGCACAAGCAAGAATAAACTATAAAGTATGAATTGTACATGTCAAGCAATTATTAATCAAAAATAGATCTACAACTTTTTTGTCTTATTTTAGCAGACAAACAATGGCCAGATCAACAGATACTCTCTGACTAGGTCAACTTGACCACACCAAACCAAATGCTTCCTCCATTTTAGGCGTGATTGGCTAAACTGTTAAACCGCAATCAAACAATCCAAAACAGCAACAGGCTGTAAATTTTCAGATCGACAAATTGCATCGATACGACTTAAATCTCACAAATCAAAAACTTCGATATAATAATACAAAAAAAAATCAACAAATTAAAGGTAAAAACTGGAAAGCACAAATCAATCAACGGCAATGGAGGTCATTTCCGATGGCGTAACGGTTTTAAAATTTTAAAAATTAAACAGTTACATTTCCGATCAGAAACACGGAATTGACAGAGAGTGAAGCGATGAGTTGAGAATGTATGAGATGAGGCGCATACCAGAGAAGCGGCGGAGAATGGCCGGAAAAGTAGCCGGATAGTGGTTTGTGGCGGCAAAGGGAAGAGAAAAGGTGGAAGTTGTTAAATGGTGTAAAAAAGATTATTATATATAAAAAAGGGCGGATTGGCCTTTGCTAATGAGATAGGGGTGAGTGGGTTTTGGGTGGAGGATATTCGTTTTTAAAGTCGTCAAAACAACCTCTCATGAATAAGATAAGGTTTTATCACCATCCCAACATTATTTATCAACTATATCATAATTGAGTTATTTACTTCTAAAACCAGTTTTAATTAAAATAACTACGTTAAAGCCCATATTTTATATGAGTTGAATAAATACAATATATATTATATAATAAACAAGTAAATGTAAGGACACTTGTCACAATTTTAAGTCTCATAATTCTTATTTTTTCGTCTCCCTCTTCTATTAATAACCAAATCCATTATTTTAGTTAACTAAATTAATTCTTTGTTTCAATTTTTATCTACACATTTTTTAATTTAAAATTGTGTTTATCATTAATTAATTTGTTCACTTATATTTTTATGAACTGTACAAACTGAAAACAATTTTATAGAAAGATAGGATTTAAAAAAAACTTTTAATCATATATTTACATATTCTTATTGTTCCATTTTGACGAGTGTATGTGTTAATAGATTACATTATATTTTATTCAATCCGTGTGTTACACGGGTTTTTAAAACATAAATTTTTATTGCTACGTATTTAACATTACATTTATTTCACCCGTGTAATACACGGGATTCTAAACTAGTTTGTTATAAAACAATTTTTTTATAAAGATTTGTATGTTGGATGTTATTAGTCGTCTGTGAAATAAGAAATAATGAAGATTTAATAATTATAAATAAATAATGAAAATTTAAGAATTATAAAATTATATTTTAAAATAAGATATAATTGAAATTTTCTTATGATTTAATATTTTTTAATAAAATATTAGAATAAACTTTAGATATTTAATTATTTAACATCATCATTTAATAGGAGAGAAAAACGAATGATAAAAATCTAGATTTCATCAGAAGTCGACACGTAGCAAGTATAGTTATTCATTTATTATAATATAGGTTAGAATACAGGGTGAATAAATACAGTGTTATATATTTTTTTTTTGAACGGCGAACATTGAATGTTGTGACGTCGCACCCCCCCTCGCATGGGAGAGCCTCGTCCAACTCCGGCCAATATGTTGTCTTAACCGGGCCCACTTGGCGTCAGAGTTGGAGAGCATCCAAGGAAAAATCCCACCCAATACGGCCCCTTCCGGGCTTGAGGGAGAGCCGAGGCTCGAACCCTGGGTCGGCGTGGGTAAAACCCTGGTGCATCAGCCTAAGAACTAGGCCTCATTTGCATGCCTCAGAAATTAATGGTGGTGGCAGGGATTGAACCCGGGTCCCTTGGGACTTCAGGACTCACCTCAACCACTACACCACAACCTCTTTGGCCAGTGTTATATATATTTATTAATAAAGATCTAATATTACATATTTATAACATATTACATAATTTTTTAATACAAATTTTAGGAACGATATATAGTTATTTTTTTAAAATGTTTTATGAAAACAATGAAAGAAATGTTCAAATTATAAAAATATTTTATGAACAAAGCAATTTCTTTTAAATAAAAAATGTTTTATAAAAATAGTTATATAAATCATTATTAATTAATAGGAGAGAAAGACGAGAAACAAAAATTATAGTTTTTTTATAGAAACTTGTATCATTAATAGGAGAGAGGTGCGAGAATTTTATTTTGAGAATGAATATGAGAATGACATGTGTCACCCCAAAACCTTTATTTATTAGTATGTATAGATATAGATATGTTTGATTTTATATTTTTATGCTTTTAATTTTGTAACGAATTTGGTCATTAAGACTAAATTCCGTTAACTTTTTGTTAACCTGGAATGAAATGACTAAAATTATTTTGCAAAGTAAAAATGTATTTTGGTCATTTCACCCCAATTTAACAAAAAAGTTAACAAAAATTGAAAAACCCTTGATACCCATACATGTTACTTTCCATAAACCCTTGGTACCCATACATGTTACTTTCCATAAACCATAGGGACTATCTGTGTAATTAACTTAGATGATTATTTAACTAGATATTTAGTTATCTTTGTAACATCTATACTATATAATTGTAACGAACCAAAATCCGGGTCTCATTATAAAAAAATAAATAATTCTAATAAATATTATGGTGAAAATAATATTTTAGAAATAAGTTGAAACAAGCGGGTTTCAAGTTAGTAACGGGGATATAATAGTTTTAACTAGTTATAGAAGGAAATGGAAAAGATTGAAAGTAGAGGGGCTAAAGGTGAAACATGGCAAATCTGCCATATTTGACCTTTAGAAGTCAAAATTGACTTCATTTTGGAGTTGGGTCGTTCAAGAGAAGAGGAAGAGAGGAGAAATCGGGTTGAAGCCAAAATTCGTGTGTTTGAAGCTTGTAACTTGAAGGTGTTGGCTCACACATCACCTTTCTAACATCAAGTAAGTGATTTCTTCCTCTTTGATCCACCATTTATGGTGTTCTTGTTGGGTTTTGTTGAAAACCCGAAATTATGGTTGCATGTGATAAATGGTGTTAGATTATTGATAATCTAGCTAAACTAAAGGTGTAGGAAGGTGAACAACACCATGGAACCCTTTGATTTTGATTTTTGAAAGTTAGGGTTCATATAGAGGAAATTGGGGGTTTTGGGGTTTTGATGAAAAAATTGATAAATTGATGATGATTAAGTGTTATAGAGGTGTTAGACACTTAAACAAACCCCAAATTAACTTAAAGAAGCTAGTTTGATAAAAATTAGTGTCAAGGTATTGGAAAGAGAATTCTAGTGGTTGAGTTGAGTTCTTGATTAAAGGGGGTGTTTGGATATGGAAATAACCCAAACGGGTCAATTTGGGTTGAAAATGGAAATTTGGGTAGTAAACTCAATTGTATGTGTTTTGAATGAATGATTAGATTACTAAACTAGGTGTGTATGTTTAGGCAATCAAATTGTGGGTCTAGAAGGCGGAGCGGAGTCGTCTAACCCAAAAGGTAAGTGCTTATGCACTTACTTAGTATTGATGATAAATGGCGAATTTTATGGATTATGTGTTATGTGATTGTGTGCATACTTGTGATATGATAAATTGTGAATGATTTAGTATGTGCAATGAATGAATGTAGTTATAGTGTAAACCTATAATGGTAATGGATCATGTGTTGATCATAAATGAAACGGGGTTATGGCCTTGTGCTATAATGGTAATGGATCATGTGTTGATCATAAATGAAACAGAGTTATGGCCTTGTGCTATAATGGTAATGGATCATGTGTTGATCATAAATGAAACGGAGATATGGCCTTGTGCCATATTGGAAAATGGATCATGTGTTGATCATAAATGAAAAGGAGTTATGGCCTTTGTGCCATAATGGAAATGGATCATGTGTTGATCATAATTGAAACTTGTAGTAAGGGTGCAAGAATATGTAGCCTAAATGACAATTTGGGTGGAAACGGGTCAAATGGGTGAATGGGTGAAACAAGTAGGAATTTACTTGTTTGTTATGAATTTATCTTCATTACTAATGGTGATATGTGTGGTGAATGTAGGAAAAACTCCGAGGTAGTCAAAGTCAAGTCCAAGGCGTTGGCGGATCCTCGTATGCATATTTTCATGTTTTGATGAGTTGGTGGAATTCCCCTTTTTGATTGTAATTTGATAAACAAAACATGTTTTTGGGTTGTGATCATGTTGTTGAAGGGGTTTTTGGTTAAAACCCATGTGTTGGGCAAATTTGTTGTCTTGTATTTGGAAAAAGTTGGAAAAATGGCTAAGTGCGAAAACTGATAAAAAAACTGGAAACTTTCTGTGAAAACAGGTCCCTCGCGCTACGCGAGGGAGGTGACCAATAACTCTCGCGCTACGCGAGAGGTAAAAAAAAAAAAAAAAATTCTGGGATTAAGACTTCCGCACGTTAAAGTATAGATTTTAAAAGTGGTGTGGTTGGACAGCTCGTCAACTCGATCCACCCCGGCGACAGGGTCGTCAACTCAATCGCATGGAGGACCTGATGACGTGGGCGGTTGGATAGCTCGTGAATCAGTCACGAGCCGCCGGCATCGAGCCACCCCCACTACCACCGCCACGTCATTATCCGGACGACCCCGTTCACGGTGAGGGCAGGGCAGGTCAGGGTGACGCCGGAGCCGATTAGGTTTAGTTCTTTTATTTGTATTTTGTTTATTTCGTTGTTATGTATGTAAAACATTTTGATGTATATATTTAATTTTATGATGTAATGTATATAATGTTTAGTTTACTTGTTTGGTTGTAATGTTTAATATTTTGTTTGGTTTGTAATGTTTAATATTTTGTTTGGTTTGTAATGTTTAATATTTTGTTTGATTATACTGTAAAAATATAATAAATGTTTTAAAAAAATATAAAATTTATAAATAGATAACAAACTTATATTAACAAAATTATATAAATTAAAATACAAAATAATATATTATTATAAAAAAAATATAATTAAATAAATAATCCTATACGTGGCGTATAGGTCTATACGCCACGTATAGGATTATTTAACACCAAATCTTCCAACTTTTGAAGAAAAATATTGAGCCCTGCCTCATACGAGGCGTATAGGGCAATACGAATCGTATGGGACACAGAGAATGACACGTGTCATTCTGGTGTCAGAGACTAAACCATATACGCCATCGTATTGACCTATACGAGGGCGTATCGCGCGACGGCGGGTCAAATTAGCAATATTCCGTGTGTGGTTAGAATCGGCTATAATAAATAAAAGTTTTTCAATGTCACGTGTCGCCTCCATATTCATTCTCATTATTTTTTTCCCGTCTCTCTCTCTTATTAAATACACCTCTATCTTTTAATAATAATTTTATTTTTTAAAAAATTGATAATTATACTAATAAAACACATTTATTTTAAATTATCTCTTATTATAATAAAACTTTAAAATCTAATTATGTACATTTTATTTTCAATCAAATAGTAAATGAAAGTCAAATTACATTAAATAGTAATTAACGTTTTTTTCAAAACCCAATTATATATTAATTTTTACAAATTTATTTTTTATCCTTAGTATATCTAATACATTTTTACACATGTAAAATATATACATATAGATTTAAGAATTTTATGTACTGATATTTTTCACCCCGTGTGTAGACACGGGGTTCGAAACTAGTTCATTATATATGTCAAGCATTGCGTATACATGTATTATACGTTTTTTTATGTTTTTTTACTTAAAATTAGTTATGTATTAAACCACGGTGTTTAATAGTATTAGAATATTCGATCATTAATGTGAAAAACTATTTTAAATAATATTATTTTCAATTATTAAAAAGTTGGAACGAAATGAAAGCCAAAAGACAGTCGTACCCTGGCCATTTCATAAAATCATCAGTTACTCGTACTAGCTTTTAAGGTAAATAACTTGATTATCCTATAAAATCTCAAATAAGAAATTCATAACTTTCTGTATTAACTGATATAAAAATAGAATATATGTGGAGATTATTACTTTACGTATTTGCTATGAGCCAATGTGGGACTAGCCCACTTGGTAGAGGTTCTTGCCTCTTAGATTGGAGGTTCTAGGTTTAAATCCAGACATGTGATAAAATATTTGGTGTAATTTAGAAGTAAAAGTAGTATAGATCTGTTTTAAAAAAAACGTATTTGCTATGATGGCATGGAAACAAATGAGGAAATGACATAAAGATAATTCATGGTTACATCCCGAACACCGCAAGTGTTTCTCTTCTTTTTCTTCCTCTCTCTTCGCTTTCTTTTAAATATATTAACTTTAAAAAAATGGATTAAAGTGAAACAAACTCATTACATAGGTGAAAAATGTTAAATTGACGTTGGCATTCAATGCTGAAAAGTAAAGTGTGACCATTACACATGACACATGGCCTATTTTTGTTAAATTCTTCTTTTTAATTTTCAATAGAAAACTATTTCACTCTCTTATCATTAAATACCTAAATTATGTTTGTCTGGAAAGTCCAAATAGAGACAACGATGGTGTTTAACGAGACCAGTTAAACACCACCAAAGACAATTTCAAAAGCCAACACAAGACCACTGCTAGCTTGACTCGACTTTCCGACGGTTTGTAGATGTACACGTCATATAAACTTTAACGGCGTTACGTTTTTTTAACGGGAGGTCCAATTTAAAAAAAAATAGTTTGAAAGTAGTGACCGGTGGAAAGAATATTCTCAGTTGAGATTATTATTGGTCAATTGGTAAAATGTAAGATTATTAAAATCCAATAATCCTTAAAATAAATATGTTTTATTAGTATAATTAATAATTTATTAAAAGATATGGGTGCATTGAATAAGAGAGAGAAGCAAGAAAATAATAATAAGATTGAATATGATGACGACACGTAACATACCAAAACATTTATTTATTATATAGTATAGATATAGGTGTATTGTTTTCAAACTATGTAAAACATCTTAATAACTTCCATGATGCGCATATAATATCGTACTAAAAATCATGAAAAAGACAAAATATATGAAAAGGTCATATAATATCGTACTAAAAATCATGAAAAAGACAAAGTATATGAAAAGGTGCGTACGTTTTTATATTTATTGAATTAATTATTCAAATCCATATAAATTTATTAATTATATGTGTGTAGCATTTTGTAATATAAGTAAAAATTAAAGCATTTCTTTATTATCTAGTAAGGGGTGCATTTAATATAGAAAAGTTTTAAGTACATAATAGCAAGAATTATGTAAGTATTCGTATAACTTGTAAAAAAATGGTAATAGAACATAGATAATTATATTCTTATTACATTGTTGCTTTATAATTTGTTCATTTATATAAATATATATAATTACATTTTTTTTGTACTAAGTTAACTACCTCATAAATTTTTAAAAAACCATCTTAACGTATATTTGTTGATGGTAAAACCAAATTTATTAAAGTAGCAAGATGCTAGCAATGGCTCAAGGCATAATGACTTTAGATATGACAAATTACCAATTACATAGTTGAAGAACAATGACTTTAGATATCAACGCCCAACACTTTCTTTTGGTAATTACCATTTGCATAGTTGAAGAACAATGACTTTAGATATGACAAATTTACCTTGTTTAAGTCGCACAACTCAAACTTCTCTTGAGATTCTACTTAGGAGTTATAACCAAAATGAAAATTAGATGAAGTAGGTGTATATAACACCTCATTATAGTTTAAATTAATATAGTATGCATTGAGATATTTCAATTTGAAGCAACAAACTAGAATCTTCCTCGGGTGATGGCGAAATTAAAGTTTAAAACTCAAATTCAAGGGTGTATGTGTTTTAGTGGGTTGCCATGATGAATCATGTAGATCATCAATCCATGGATCTATAATATTATTTGCAATCAATAGATGTTTGGAACATCAAATCGGTTTTAGATAAGTCAAATCAGCGTTTACATCCGTTCAAAAAATCAGCTTTTATCCGTTCAAAAAATCAGCTTTTATACAGTATAAATGGAATGGGTGCTTGGAGGTGGAACACAAGGTAGCCAAGGGTTGACTTAAAATGGATATGTGTGTGTTTGGTGGTGATTATTTGCCATTTATTTCATGTGTTCTAAAACTAGTTGTATGGGCATACTAGGTATGTATTAAGATCATTTTAAAGGGTGTAAATATGTGAGGGTCTATTGTCACATGAGTCTTATTGGTGATAATAGTATGTGTTGGTGCATACATGCCTAAATCAAATTTTTATATTTTGATTATGATAAAAACTAGATCTTATAAGTTAAATATCACCTAAAAATAATTATATGATAATATGTTTTATTCCCATTTCTTGAATCAATAAATAAAGTAAAGGACAATCACAAAAGAGAGCAGAAGCTCCACGATCGATGGCACGGTCTAACCGTGCATCGACCGCCAATATTCTGGTCAAGATAAAAACATGAAAAAGTTATCAGGAGCCTCACGGTCGCACATATAGTCAAATCGTGGAACAACTCCCTACCCCCACCAACACACCCCGCGCACGCACACTTGAAGAATTTTCGAGAATAAATAAAATTGATCAACCGCATGCAATCTAAACATTTTGTTGGAGATTTCGTTTAACTAACTACACAGTTTGACAACAACAAAGCTATGAGTGTAAAAAGTAGATGGTGTGTTTGAACGACCTTGTCAATTACGTCAACATAACTTGAGTCAAAATGGATATGAATTTATCTCAATGACATGATTATTTAAACACACTTTAGTGTTTTATAAAATCCCAAGATTTATATAAAAGTGTTTATACAAAGCATTTGAGTCAAACAAAATATATGGTAATCTTTGATAAGAAGAGTAACTTCAAATAAAAGCAAGTCAAGAGAAGGTGGTCTTCACATATGAGATATTAGGTATCAAAAGGAGGAAGAGACAAAATGGCTAGCCATGTGTGTAACAGTGAAGGGAAGATTCTTGCTATTCATGCTTAACTTAGATCTGTTCATGCTACATTACAATCCGGAGGTTGAGTTGACGAAGAAGTGACATAACAAGCCGTTATAGAATCAACAACTATTGAACCCCTATCGGGACATTTATGACCCAACACGCTAAAAATGTCTCTTGGACATTCGAATACTGAAACATAGCGACTCCGGTAAAAATAATTTTGGGTCCATCGATGGGGACGGGGATAACCTTTCAGCCAATCCTCCACGTCCAAAAATATTATGCCAACACCCTTTCTCCTTTACGAGCTTGACCTAATAGAACAGGCATCTTTATAACCGGAAAGCTTCTTGTTAACGGTCTTTCATCATTTTGTTAACATATACCTTTGGACTCTCTATTTATTTGTCGTTAGCGTTCGACACATGTCTAGCTGTAAGTTATTTAATCATAAATGGTTGAAAGATACAACCTTAACTATAGTACTTAGGACCATTTTTATCAAAATCATAAATAGAAAATTTGTTTTAGTCATCAAGTTGAATTCACCTAGGAAGTCCATAACATTATCCGAGTTTTGGTTTCACACAACCCTGTAAGAAACAAAATAAGAAATAACCTAAATCTAAACCCAACCAAAGCATAAAAGGTCTACTGACTGAGTTGCTGATGAGAACCCAATGAGGAACCCAAATTTCATTGAGAAGCCCAAACACAATAGTCCAATTTATATATAATGACATGCAATTTATGATTATGGTTTAGTAAATAGTAACTATATCTAGAGGTGTAGAAACCGGATTATGGGTCCAAAGCGGAACCGTTTTTTTTAGCGGGGTTGAAAACGGGTCGTGTTGAGGGAGGAAACAGAACCGGTTCAAAACCGGGATGTGGGTTGAAGAACCCTACCCTGTGGACCGGGTAAGGTAGTGTTGGGTCCGGATAGGGACCGGTTCCAATCAGGTCCAATTTTTTTTTTAAATAATTAAAATAATATTAAACAACATAAACTGCATTTTCTATTTATTTTTAATGGTTCTCAAACAAAAAAATACAATTTTAAACACTATCTTTTTATTTTATTCATCGTCTTCATCGTCTTAGTCTTACCCGTCGTCTTCGTCGGCCCAGAACTATTGCGAACGAACCGCTGCATCGTAGGCGAGTTCTTCGTTGGATATGCAGGAAGATAATCTATCATCCACCTATTCGTTTTGCATTTTCTTCATTGTCCACCTATTTCTTCTTCGAGGTTTGTTTGGTCTTATATACGATCGACTGCGTCCAAATGATCCTTTAAGCAAATGCACATATCTACCGACTCCAGAGTGAGTCTTGTTCTTTGTAGCAATAAAACTCTGCACTAAGAAAAATGCAGATTTCGAAGCTACCGTATAGTATTGTTCGCTTGGTTTTGCATTTTCAAGTTGGGTAATAAACCAATTCTCTCAATATCTATTTATACTAACTTAGGGAGCTAAAAAAACAAAAGGTTAAAAACCACTCCCAACGGCTACTTTTTTTTTCTGAAAAAAAAACTGGTAATAACCGGTTTGAACCGGGTTGGGGTAGGAACTAGGAGTGTTCAAAGTCGGATATCCAAAAATTCAGATATCCGAAATTTTCGGATAGTGGATTTCACTATCCGAATCCGAAATATCGGATATCCGAAAGTTCGGATACGGATTCGGATAGTGAACCGGATATCCGAAAATAAAAAAAATATATATAAATATAATATTTTTAAATTATAAAACAATTAAAAACCTTAAAAAACATTTAAAAAATACACATATAAAAATATATAAATATAATATATCGGGTTTTGATTCAAATTTTCTTATTTTTAAATAATAAAAACAATTAAAATAATATATAAATATAATATTTCGGATATTCAGATATCCTAATTATCCGAAAATCACTATTCGAATCCGAAAATTCGGATAATTCGGATTCGGATTTTCGGATAATTTGGGTTCGGTTTCGGATTCGGATTTTTTTGAACACCCCTAGTAAGAACTGGTCTATCGCAATTTCTTTCAAACCGGGTAGGAACCATCAGTTTTTTCGAACCCCAAACTGTCACACCCCAACCGACGGCGGATTATACGTCGGGGCGGACGCGGTTGTTCAATAACACAAGGTTGACTATTTAAGGTTTAAATAATTTTATTAAATAACTTCAAGGTTCCGATACAAAGAATAAATCAAATACATAGCAAGAATACAAGTCTAATTGATTAAGCATTCTAGGTCCAAGCATCCTATGTGATCACAGTAAAGTCTCATGTTGTAGTACCTGAAACATGTGAAAGAATCTGTCAACTACAAAATAGTTGGTGAGATACAAAGGTTTTGACACAGTTTAACAAGTATTTGAAAAGAATTACAATTCACTATGATATATGCATTCTTTAATGTAAGTGTGAGAACAAGTATCTTAAACATTGTGCACATCAACCCTCCAACCAAGTTTAGGCATAACTCGCAGGTTACCCTTATAAGTCTCAAGTTTAAAGTTTAATGTAGTAACAAACACCAAGGGCTCCCCCCCGAAGGGGTCAATCAATCAAGGTGGATTGGTCAAATGCAATAGATCTATCATTGTTACTATCGGCTTGATCAAAGCTAATGAATGTGCTAGTTTTAAGTTTAATCTAAGCATACAAGTCTCAAGTTTAACATAAGAATAAACACGTAGTCATAGTTGTACAAGAATTGTATAAGTTTAAGAATTGTGAACATGTTTCACCCCAAAAGCATAAAAGGAAAAAGGGGCTAAGTATACTCACTTGGATGATAAATAGTATCCGACACGAATAAGTATTTGCAAGACTTGGAGGGAGAATATCCTCACGATAAGCCTAAGTATGCAAGTCTAAAGATTTAAGTAAAAGTCTAAGACAAAAGATCTAGGATTTCAAGATTCGACTAGGGTTCCAAATGAGAGACGGGAATGATTTGCGTTTTGTAAAGTTTAAACGAAAGTTTCAAATGTGGTTTTGAATGTATAATGCCATACTTGAATACCAAAGTTTAGTAAGTTTATAGTTTAAAGTAATTATAAAAAGTCGTTATAATTATCAACTGTACAAGTTATGTTATAATAATCAAAGATAGTTAAATGTAAGACTAAATAGTTGTTTAGCGATTAACAATAAGTGTATGAATTAAGAATTAGGGTTTATAATAATCATTTAACGGCTAAATAATTATGGGCAAAACCGGTCCCCCAGGATTCGAACTCGGGTCACTGACCGGTCGAATCATGCATACACACACTAACCATCCCGACTACGGGCTCGTTAGTGTATACCATGAAATGGAAATCCCTTAAACGAGGACTCAAATCGGCCCCCAATTTGACATGAACCCTAGAACCGAGAATCGTCAAATAAGCATCGAATTACCCTCTGTTTATGAAATTAAACAGAGGGCTTTTGATCCTCATACGAAAACGATTAAGATGAATTCAAAGATTACCTGATTCGGTGACGTTTTGAGTGAGAACGGGTTCCGACTTGGAGTCGGCTGTCGCAACTTCTAACGGCCGAATACGAGTTTGATTCGGATGATTTGTGAGTTAGGATAGTTGTGGTGTGATGTTACTGAGATTTCCAATTGGTATTTATAGCCAATTTTGGAATTGATTACGCATACGGTTGGGGAGGTGGGGGTTGAGCGGCCGAGGTTCGATTTCGACGAATACGCGCGTCTTGGGTTGTATCTGGGCATTGATGACATTGGGGTTGGGTTGCACGCGGGAGGCGATGATCGAGGTTCAGTGAATGTGGACGGAAATCGTGTTTTGGCTAAATCGGAGGAAAAACCGGGACCAACGGGATTCAAACTCACGATGGGTTTGGGATTCGGGAGTTTGGGCAGTTGGCAAGACAGGTCCCTGAGGTTTCCCTCAGTTAGCATTTTGTGTGACAAGTTAAGTTTTAGTTTAAAACAAGTTTCCCATAATGACAGTTTGGTCCCTTGATTTTATAAAAACAATTATATATGTTTTTATTTATAAAACCCTTTATAGTTTTAATGTTTTTAACTTGTTAAAATAATTCTCGTACTTTCGAGACTTCATGTATTTATTCGTTTTATTGTTATATATATATATATATATATGTATATATGAATACATATTTCAAGGTGTCTCATACATATATTTAAATATGTGTAGGCTCTCAAAGCATATAAATGTTTTATATTTATTAAATAAATATCTATGAGATGGTCGGAAAATCCAAGATATTACAGTCTCCCTACTTTAGGAAATTTCGTCTCGAAATTAAAGTAGAAGGGTTTAGATCGGATTTTAGTCTATGATACGCGCAAGGATAATGCGAGGGTTCCTTATGTTCCCGCGTAGGCCCTGAGTTACGTTTAGATTTCTTAAATGGAATGCCAGGAATAAGATTATGCTCAAGTTTCTAAGTTTTCAAAGCATATGATTGTCAAGAGTTTCCCTAAGAAGCATATAGTTTTATCAAGATATGTGATGATTCGTTTTCAGGAATGTATTTTGAGAGAATAACTGATGAACTTTCATTCAAGATTTAAAGTAAGATGCATCACTTAGAATGGATTTGATGATAGGTTCAATGATTTGAGTTTGTAGACTAATACGTCTAAGGTTTTACTACGGTATCTAAGTTCCGTGGTTATCCTTTATGACAAGTCTTAGATCATGGCACACGACAGATTTTACTATGTTTTCCCATACGTTGATTTTCGTACTTACGTGTGCACCCGCAAGCATTCAAATCGTCGCATAGTCCGCATAGGTCTTTCTGTTAGTGTGTGGATCAGGGAAGAGTACAAGAATTTGTTTAACTCACGACTAAAGTTTCCACGTAAGGGTGATCATTGATTAACGAGTCCCTCAGAGAGAAACGTCATTCAATGAGTAAAGAAAAGAATGTGACAAGACTTAGAGTTTCAAAGTTTCCTCGTGATTGATTAAGAATACTTCAATCATTGAGTAGTTTAAAGTCTTTACACTTTCCTCGGGCTTGATTTATTTAGCCGTTAAATGATTATTATAAACCCTAATTCTTAATTCATACACTTATTGTTAATCGCTAAACAACTATTTAGTCTTACATTTAACTATCTTTGATTATTATAACATAACTTGTACAGTTGATAATTATAATGACTTTTTATAATTACTTTAAACTATAAACTTACTAAACTTTGGTATTCAAGTCTGGCATTATACATTCAAAACCACATTTGAAACTTTCGTTTAAACTTTACAAAACGCAAATCATTCCCGTCTCCCATTTGGAACCCTAGTCGAATCTTGAAATCCTAGATCTTTTGTCTTAGACTTTTACTTAAATCTTTAGACTTGCATACTTAGGCTTATCGTGAGGATATTCTCCCTCCAAGTCTTGCAAATACTTATTAGTGTCGGATACTATTCATCATCCAAGTGAGTATACTTAGCCCCTTTTTCCTTTTATGCTTTTGGGGTGAAACATGTTCACAATTCTTAAACTTATACAATTCTTGTACAACTATGACTACGTGTTTATTCTTATGTTAAACTTGAGACTTGTATGCTTAGATTAAACTTAAAACTAGCACGTTCATTAGCTTTGATCAAGCCGATAGTAACAATGATAGATCTATTGCATTTGACCAATCCACCTTGATTGATTGACCCCTTCGGGGGGGAGCCCTTGGTGTTTGTTACTACATTAAACTTTAAACTTGAGACTTATAAGGGTAACCTGCGGGTTATGCCTAAACTTGGTTGGAGGGTTGATGTGCACAATGTTTAAGATACTTGTTCTCACACTTACATTAAAGAATGCATATATCATAGTGAATTGTAATTCTTTTCAAATACTTGTTAAACTGTGTCAAAACCTTTGTATCTCACCAACTATTTTGTAGTTGACAGATTCTTTCACATGTTTCAGGTACTACAACATGAGACTTTACTGTGATCACATAGGATGCTTGGACCTAGAATGCTTAATCAATTAGACTTGTATTCTTGCTATGTATTTGATTTATTCTTTGTATTGGAACCTTGAAGTTATTTAATAAAATTATTTAAACCTTAAATAGTCAACCTTGTGCTATTGAACAACCGCGTCCGCCCCGACGTATAATCCGCCGTCGGTTGGGGTGTGACACAGACCATGTCTACTTTGAGCCGGGTATCAACCGGAACCGGTTCTGATTCAGGTAGGACAGTTCAGATTCTTGAACCGGTTTATTTGTGCACCTCTAATTATATAAATGGTGGATCTTATTTTATATGAAAAAAGTTTATTAACCTAATCACCTTCTTCCGTTTTGTAACACCTCATGCATTTTGGGTTTTTTTTTTCATTTTCATCGCTCATACTATATATATAATATACATTTTAAATCCGTTTAATTTTCTATAATTTCGTTTTTCAATCACTTTCGTTCATTAACTTTTTTTAAAACAGAGTGCGCAGCTGTTTCTATTTTTTTCCGTCAACGTTCCGATATAATTTTTTTTAAAAACAGAGTATTTAAAATCGAGTATTTTTTGGTATAGTAGGCTATAGCGAGTGCCGTTACCGTTGTGGTACCGTGACGAATGAACCTATTATGAAAAAAAATATCATTGCCGGTATTGGTATTATTGAAACAGTATCGGTATTCGCCTTTATGATTTTCGATGACCCGAACCGATAACAACCAAACTCCTATCACGTGCCGTGTCCTAAAAACGACCGGACTCTCGCGACAAAGCACCGGAACCAACTAGTTGCTATTAATACTTTTTTTTTTTTGAAGTAAATCAAATAATAATTTGATGACATAAAAAGCATATCGGGTGGTGCTATGCACGTGCCACATCCTCCATCAAGACAGGTATGCATTGCCATTGCGGGCTTCGATTTGGGGGAAATCTCGTTGCACAAAACAAAACACACACTTTCGAAATTCGACCCAACGTTGACATTATTTACAACACCAACCAACCCAAAATTCCCCTTTACCAAAACCTTTTCCCTTTTCTTCCGATCACTTTAATTTCTCTTCAAATTCCCCAAATTTCAAATCGAAACACACTTACTTGTTCACGACTCAAACAACAACACAAAATCATCTCAAGATCTGGAAAAACACAGCAAAGATCTATCGATTTTGAATCTCTATGGAACAGCTTATCAACTTCATCATTCGTCCGCCTAGGTCATTTACAATCTTCTACTTTGTTTTAACTTTTGGTAATTAGGGTTTCTGGTTGTTAACTGGATAATTGATTGAATTGTTGGAGGTTATGTTGTTAACTTGATGTTTCAATTTCCTTAAATGATGTTTAGCATTTTAATTCAGCAGTATGTTTATTAAATTGGAGGCAGTCCTTGCAGTGTTACTGTTATACAACCTATGGATTCATGTATAATTGAGCATATTTAGTAGTTTAGTACATGTCATGATGATAAATCTCTCCTTTGATGGCAGAGCTGAGTATGATCCAAACAATGATTTACTAGATCAAGAATTCATGCTTAAAGAAAAATGGTTTCAAAGGAAAGATATAGAGGTAAGATCTGTGTTATACGGTTATATTGAAGACGGTATTGGACATTATTATTCATGAATTGTTGTGGTTTTTAAGGTTTTGTTTTGGTAATTTCAGATTGTAAATAGCCGAGGAGATGTTCTTAAGTGTAGTCATTACTTGCCTATTGTGAGTCCTGAAGGAAAACCTCTGCCGTGTGTAATATACTGCCATGGAAACAGGTTAGTGAGATACATGTTAAGCTTATACATTCACAGTTACAAATTCCATTCACCTGTTAATCTTATGAGCTTGCCATGTATTAAAGCAATCATTGGAACTCAACTTGTTAGGTTATTTGAATCGAAAGAAATTTTTTGAACTTGTTTAAGTTTATCAGTTTAAGATTAGTAAAAACTAACCAAGTTGTTCAAATCTGAACCTGAATCTAAATGTAGTACAAGTTTAACTTCTTAGACCTAGAGTACAGGAAGAAGGTTCCAAAAGTGGGGAAGTAATTCAAGGAATGAATCAACGAAGCTCATAGGATGAATAAAGAATAACATAAATGCCTGCAATTGGTTACAACCATCCAAATCAATAGAAATGTTCCAAATAAAATATAGAAATATATGATTGTATTTTTAATATGCTGTAATAGTGACACACTACCAAATATGGATATTCATCTTTGTTTGGATCTGAAAGACCGAATCTGCTGGAGTACAAATTTGTATTTCTTTGATGTTGACCAAGAACATGTTCAAATTCAGTGAATATCTAATAAGGATAACTTAAAATTTCAGGATAAAAAGACGCATGATAATCTGATTTCTCGGTAAACTATTCATAGATCTACCTCTCATGTTGAGCAAAATCTTAATTTATATAACACGAGAACATTACAAGTCCACTCATGATTCAAATTCTAGTTGCTGTGGAAATAAGTTAGTTTATCTTAATGGTCTCTAAATAGTTTGCAAGAATTCAGCATATACATTATTAGCATTTTTTTTTCTTCTTTCTTATCCTCATTTAGTTTTTTTTTTCGCCTATATGTGTCATTACGATTTCCATTAACTGTTGATAGCCAATTTGTTGTGTCTATATTTTTAAATTTGTTTTCTTACGTGTTGCTAATGTGTTGATGTGGCAGTGGGTGCCGAGCAGATGCTAGTGAAGCTGCTATAATATTATTGCCATCAAATATTACTGTATTTACACTTGATTTTTCTGGGTCTGGACTATCTGGGGGAGAGCATGTCAGTTTGGGGTGGTATGAAGTAAGTGAATATATAGTATTAGTTCTTAAAAGAATTGTTGTCTTCGTTATTGAACACACGGCTGCCTCAATTTCTTTTCTGTGTATTTTAATCTAATATTAGTTTCACTATGAGTTATAACTGTGTAGATTAAAAACTGAATCCATCACTTGATAGCTTTTTGAATGATAATGAAACGTCTGTATGGTTGACAAATAACGATTTTGGTTAGCTAACCCTAAATGTTCAAGTTTTGGGCAAAATGGCTGAAATAAAAGGGAGATAGATCACAGAGAAGATAATGAAGAATGCAACAATGTTAATAAATGATAGCAGAGTCTACTTATAAAAATGGTTGGGGTAGGGTGAAGAAGATGACATTTGAATCACATCTATTCTTTCTTTGTTCTTTCATAGTCCTTTTTATAGATTTTTTAAAGGCTTTTTAACTTTTTGAAACAAGAATTTACACATTTTGAAACCATAATATTTTTTATTTAATATTGTTTCCAACTTGAAGTTAGTCTATATAAGTGTTGTTTGAAGCTTAAAATATGCAATGCCAATATTTTTGTTATTTTGCATATATTATAACAGTGTACGTGTTCTTTTCTTGTCTACTTAACATACTATTAGTAAAGTAACGTGTGATCAGTGATATACAAATGCTTCAGATTAGTAATTTTTAATTGGTTATTCTACTCAATAAAGCTGACAAGAATTGTTTTATTTCCAGAAAGATGATTTGAAATCCGTGGTAGATTATTTGCGGTCTGATGGAAATGTTTCATTAATCGGCCTTTGGGGACGATCAATGGGTGCTGTAACAAGGTAATATGAATGTTCATCTATTTTACAGTCTATCAAAGTAGAGATTAAAAAAACCCTTAATTACAGTTAGTTGCATCAAATGGCCAAAGATACTAGTTTTAAATAGAACCATCAACCATTGATGTGGATTTGTATGTATCAAGTGAAACTAATCATTATTTGAGTGATTTGATTTCAGTTTTTTAACATAGAATGTTGATGATGTCAGCCTTATGTATGGAGCTGAGGATCCTTCAATTGCTGGAATGGTTCTTGACAGTCCCTTCTCTGATTTGGTTGATTTAATGATGGAACTTGTAGATACTTACAAAATTCGTCTTCCCAAGTTTACTGTAAGTGGATTATGAATATCTCTGATCTTTACAATTCGTTGTGATTTGTCTCATAAATTAAGATCATGTTGAATACTTTCAGGTTAAGTTTGCTATTCAGTACATGCGAAGAGCTATTCTTAAAAAGGCAAAATTCGATATTGTGGAGCTGAATGCCGTAAAGGTTACAAAACATATCCTTATTAAATTGATTTTTCATTTTGATTACATTGTCAGCTTGTATACTGAAGTAAAAAATCACAGATTTTTTGCATTTTAATTACATAGGGGTATTTTAATTGTAGGTTGCAAAATCTTCTTTTGTTCCAGTTCTGTTTGGCCATGCTGCCGATGATGATTTTATACATCCACATCACTCCGATCATATTTACAAAGCTTACATGGTAATTTACCAACTCTTAAGCTATTTAGTCAAGACAACAATTAGACTTTGTTTCTTGCATAAATTGTAGATTTGATCACGTTCAAAGTTTTTATTTATTTATTAGTATTATATCTTCACAGGGTGACAAAAATATCATCAAATTTGAGGGAGATCACAACTCTCCACGTCCTCAGTTTTATTTTGATTCTATAAATATCTTTTTCCACAACGTTTTGCATCCTCCAGAAGACGAAGTTAAGGGGAACTTCTTTGATTCATCTCTTGATTACCTTGGCAGGGTATATTTTACTATCTTTCTCTCTCACTCACACACACACACACACATGCACGCACACTCATATTCCTATAAGTGAAGTGCTGATATTTATTTTGCAAATTATGATCTTCTAATCAACTGTTATGATTCTAGGAAAGCCGTGGAGTTGGATATGAAGACGACTTTTTAGTTGCACCTCAAGGTATGATATTTATAATATGTTTATATTAGGTAGGTTTGGCTCCATATGCTTTAAAGATATTTTTTATTTATCTTTTTTTGTCATATGAAAAAATATTCAGCATCGAGTAGCACAGAGGATGCGATTAATCAACTCCGGTCTAAAAGGCCAATGAGTAGGACTGAGGTTAGTGATTGGTTTTCTCTATTGCCACATGTGTGGGCGTGTGGCTTTTTTGTCTGTTCAATTATCTGTATTGGTAATGATGGAAATCAACTTTCAGGTCCCTTCTGATATATCAACAGATAAACAATGCAATTCCGAGGTACTTTTTTTCCTACTGTTGTAATATGTTGTTACGGTTTAATTTAGTCGGTTAGAAACATTTGTATCAACTTTGAGACACACAAATCAACTGAGTTGACACTCAAAAGATGAACGGTTTCTCTGATTTGTTGGGATCCATCCATATTTCTTTGGGGTCGAAACAAAGCATTCTTTTAAGAACTTCTGTTTTTAGAAATAAAGAAAGAGTATGCTAACTCTATTAATATTATTGTTGCTTCAGGATGAAGGAACTGTGACTGAACCTATTCCATCATCTTCTAGAATGATCGATTTTGATTTTCCTAATGGCCATCGTTACAAACCATCAGATGATCATGAATATGTTGAGTACCCGCTCCAACATATTGAAGGTTTCCCATGCAATATTGAGGAAGAAAATAGGGTAAGCTTTTTGGCAACAAGGGTCGGGTTTGGTTGGGTCAAAACTCAAAACTGGTTCTTTTTAACACAGGTCAAAACAGATTGGGTTGACTTAGAATCTAGAACTTTTTTTTGGTTTCTTTCTTGGTTTTTCATAAATTATGAAATGTATTAAATATGATTAGTAAAATTGAGTACTTATAAATGCTAATATTTTTAAACTCTTTTAGATGATGATGGAAGCGGTACTCCTGTCTTTAAAAGATTTAGAACCAAAACAACCACCTGACGACCAACCGCCAGCTGGTGATGGCAAGTCATCCGTAACCAATCACAGCCCACCAATAAAAACGGATCCTACTACACGGGCTTCAACTGCAAGCAGCAGTGATTCTTCACCTTCTCAGTTCATGTCTCCATGTAATAGCACATCCTCTGCTGAACAATCATCAAATATGATTCCACCTGTTGGTTCATCTGATGCTGGCATGGCAGGTCAGACCAAAGCAGAACAATCATCAGCATCTGTTGTAGGTTCATCTGATGCTGACATGGCGGATCGGACCAAAGCCACAGTAACGGTTGAAAAAAGCCCGTCTAGTAACATAATGGACGGGTGGTTAAAACGTTGGGATTTTAGCTTCTTTAAGAACAGATGATGATTTCAAGATTTCTTGGCTGTAGCCTATAGGAAGTGTTTTATAATGATGATTATAATTTCTTTTGGTTTTGGAGGTGGTGTGGTGATTTGATGTTGAAAGTGGAATTGGAATTGGAATCGAACATCTGATAGAAATATAGGAGATTGGTGTAATTTGTTGTATATAAGATTCAATCCAATGGTTGTGTTTTATTATGTACTAGCTTTAATCTCATGTGTTACATGGGGTGAAACGTTAACATTATATTGATAACTATCTAACACCTCTTTTTATACAAATTTGATATTGTATTGGTAACTTTTTCATTTTGTTAAATGTTAAGATTATATGGATGATAGTAATAAAAACATAAAAAAATACATGAAAATATATTTCATAAGTGATGTATTTTTATAATACATTAAATTACATATAAAATGAAACCTTACAATGATGATTTACAAATTTAAAAATACTTCATTGTATACAATATTTAACGTGATATTGGTAACTTTTTAATGTTTAACACTTACTAAGTGCAACAAAGAATAGAGTTTTTTTTTTCCTCAATTACTGAAACCACAAAATAGCTAAAACCGTTCGAAAAATATGGCACAAACGGTGCGAATCCGATTGAAGTCTGTAGTGAGTAAAAGAAATCGAAGATAATTAAATTGGTCAACGATTTCCTTGCATACGTTGTTTCTCCATTTTATTAGTTAACTAAACTCTATCAGTTTTTTTGTATAAACTTTAACCTTGATGTTGTAACATATTTACAAATGCATAAGTTGTAATTAAATTAACGTATCAAACTTAAGTTACTTTTTTTAAAATCTCGTATTTTATACGAAAAATCTCGCTAAACCTTTAATATTTAGTCTCTCATTTAAAATAAAATAAAATTTAAATTTCAACAATATATCGTCTTTTTAAATTCAAAAATTTAAACTCCAAAAATTAAAAATTGCACTCTTTAGTATATCGACACAATTTAAAATTATAAAATTAAATATGATAAAAATTAAAAATAATAAATTAGAATTGAAGCCAAACATATTTTTTTGAAAAAAAAAAATCTCTTCGTTTAATAAAAAATTAAGTTTAAAATATAATAAACTTTTAAAAATAAATATTTATAAATTTCTTAATTTTAATTAAAAACTAACTATTAAAATTTTAAAATCAAAATAAAAAATTTATTTATAAATATTAAACTTAATTAAAAAACTACTAATTAAATATTAGTAAACTTTATTTTAACACATATTTATTCAAATACAAAAGTAGTCTTTTTCAAATCTTCTATTTTTTAATTTTTGATTTTTTTTAAATATTCACTTTTGATGATAATTTAAAAATAAATTTAAGTGAATGGTAATATTGATGAATTAATTTGGCAAAATGTTTATTTATGAAATTTTTTTAAAAAGTTAAGCAAAATATGAAAATATTGAATAGGATTTAAATGTGGTTATGAGGGGAAAAAGTTGTGAGGATGAATATGATGATGACAAGTGACAAAAGATTTAGTTTTTTTTATTAGAATCGGGATGCAAAGTGGGATGGAATGTTTACTAAAGAAATGCAAGCCTTTGCCTTCTAGGTGTTTGTGTGTCGATCAAATACAACACCCTCTAATTTTAAGGGGTGACGTGGTGGTAAACGCTTGCATTTCATTACCACATAAACTATAATCAATGTTTATCTATCTTGTTTAGTTGTACTTTATGCATGCTATCTCACTTGTAATGCTTTACCATAAGTTAAAATCCCTACTACTAATTTCTCGTTTGCGTATTCACTACTAATTTCTTTGTTTACGTTAAAATCCCTACGAAGGTAGAGAAGCCTGAATCAAAATCATGTAGAAGGTTAGTAAGGGCAGAGAAGGTGAAACCAGAAAAGGTATATGATGTTTGATACTTTGGTCAACTAATTCGATGTTAAATATTTGAATTCCAACTTTATAGTGACTATAAAATTCCTTCATTTTTAATCTCAACTTATAGTAACTCTCTAAGAATTCCTTCCTTTTCATTCTCAACTTTATAGTGAGTCTCATCTTTTAGTGAAGTGACGTTGGAGGAAGTTTATGATATATAGTGAAGTGGAAGAGTTTGACTTATTGTGTTCACACATCAAGGAAACATAGTGTTTGACTGTTTGGTGTTCGACCAATCTACATATGAAAAAAAAATATCCAAATTTATTTGACGATGTAGAAGAACCTCTCACGTAATCTGATACACTTCATACATACACTTTATCACCTTTACCTCTGAACCTCAATCGGGTTATTTCACATGTCGTGAAGTTAACAAATATGTATCTGACATTCAAACGATGGTTGTTGGTGACGATGGTCGAAGGGGTTGGTATGGACGGGGGAGGTTTTATTGAATGCAGGCCTAATATATACACTCATCTGTATTGTATCATACTATTTGGAAACGGAGCATAATTTAACTATTTTGGAAGCATAGACCCGTATTTGATACAATGTTATGTGTACCTATAATAACAAAAGCCTAGATAAATATCTCTTTACATAGGATTCAATGATGACTTTTAGATTGATAACATCTTTTATCATTGTATAAATAAAAAGATGAAAATTCAAACCCCACCACCTCCTTCTCCACTTGTTGAATTATAGTTTCTACTTTCTAAATTGCAAATATCTCTCGTCTCAGGGGATCTAAACCGATTGAAATGGAATTGATCTGTAAGCTACTGGTTTATGTTACATTATTACTTCTTCCAATCTCAATATTCTCTTTTCCGGAGTGTAATTTGTATTCAACTTCGGTGATTCCAGTTCCGATACTGGTGCTTTGTTGTCCATGTTTGGACAAGCTGCAGCTCCTCCGCCTAACGGCGAAACTTTCTTCCATTCTCCCGCCGGCCGCGTCTGTGACGGCCGTCTTCTAATTGATTTCATAGGTACGTACGTATTCAGAATATATTAAAGAAGTTTAGCCCTCAAACTATCGATACATGTTATGATAGCCTGATGGGTGAGCACACACCGTTTCCAACGTATCGGTTTAACCGGATAACTAATTTACAAAATTAAAATATAAGAAAAAAACTAAAAATATTTTGAAGTCCGATAAGAACACGCGGTCCGGTTCACCGTTTAACCTGTCGGACCCATTCAAACAGAGACGGTTCAAGTACACTCCATCAGGCTGGTTAGGTAGTCACTTCCAAGTTTCATGTCCGGTTCAGTTCTAAAAACAATAAAATTATCACAAATTTCTACTTTTAGGTATATTTTTAACAACAATATATATGAAGAAACACCACTCAATACATAGATTCAAGGTGTGGTTTCCACCTAGGTTCAGATTTTAATGGATCGTCTTCACTTAGACCTGCAAAACTAAAACACCATTAGCCTCGTCACAGGAAGAGAGGTGTCCCCGTGACCCGACTCCCGTGTGAGAATATTATAGGTTTCCAGCGAGTAAAACGTAAGTGATAGTGAGAGTCGGATTGCGTACCCTTGAGGGAGAACGTCTTCTTGTACTTATACCTCTTGCATTTTTAGGTCCACCATTATACCTGAATTTGTTATTTTCTATCTCCTCCTATTGGTGGAGACGTTTTACCGTTTTAACTATAATGGGCTCCTTGCATTGTGTCAAGCCTGTGATAATTCTTTAGGCCCTTGTTGGGCTCCTAAGGACTTTTTTCTTTTGGGCCGGATATCCTACCTTACCTCTTCGATATCAATTAGTGATGAAAAAAAATCAAAATCAAATTCTAGACTAAAGGAATAAATAAGCCAAAATTGGCAAAAGAAAGTTCACAAGATAAAGTGACATTCAGGTTTTACCCCAAAAACCTAAAACACGTCTATTAGTTTGTGTGTGCAATGTGCATCCTAAAGGGGGTTGTATACCATCTTAAAAGTGTACACCAGACCCCCTTAGGCCTCTGTCATATTATACGGGCCGTATGACTTGACGAACGTCACCTCATACCGATCATATGAACATTTTTGACATATCATCTCATACCGGTCATATGAGCATTTTTGACATATCACAGGGCCGTATGACCTCTTGTGTCTATATAGACTGACACATTCTAAAATAAAAGTTCGTTACAACATGCTTGCACATAATTGTTTTTCTTTTACAATATTTTCCTGATATTTTTTTGAATTTCAACTGAAGGTTTAGAAGTACCTTATCTTAGTGCATTTCTAGACTCAATGGGTACAAACTTTACCCATGGAGCCAATTATGCAACCGTCGGATGGACAATCCGGCGTCAAAACACTACCATTTTCCAAAGTGGGTATAGCCCAATTTCCCTGGATATCCAATATGCCCAATTCTACAATTTCTTAAAAAGGTCCTAAATAATCCGGCAAAAAGGTACTCATTCTTGACTAGTTAACATGCATAAGTGACTTGTACACCATGCATTAAATGTTATACAACATGACCATGATGCAGGAGGCGTCTTCAAGAACCTGTTCCCAGAAGAGTACACGTTTTCAAGCGCGTTGTACACATTTGATATGGGCCATAACGATCTCACCGCTGGGTATCAACTTAATATGTCTACTGAACAAGTTAAAGCTTACATTCCTGATGTTATATCAGAGTTTACAACTACCATTAAGGTGAAAATGGACGGGTTATTTGGGATGTCAAGTTTTTATACAATTATACATGTGTGGTCGGTTGACCCAAACACTTTTTAGTTAAGAAAAATTGAATATAATCCATATCAGCAATTTGACCAATAACACTTTTATTTTCATTGCCAAGGGCAAACCCACTCTAACAAAAAAGTAACTGTCTGCCCGTTCAATAACGTGAGGTTGCTCTTAGCTAAGAAAGTGAAAGTCAGGATTGTCATTAGTTAAATTGTCAGTATGGATTATTATTGGCAACAACCAGTTTTTAGATCACACTAGTAGTAGGTAACGAGTTTGGATCAAGTAAGGCCTGGTTGGGTTGATTCGAAATTAGAAGGTTTTATGGATAACTAGTTTTGTTATTATTCTTTTTATTTTACTCGTTTGACCCAACAAAACCCAAACAGAAAGTGTATGCTCTTGGTGGCAGAGCATTTTGGATACACAACACAGGGCCGGCTGGTTGCTTGCCTTACATGATGGACTCTCAGGTGATCACGGCGGCACAGGTGGATAAACATGGCTGTGCCGTCCCATGTAATGATGTTTCTCAGTATTTTAACCAGAAACTCAAGGAAGCCATAATCCAACTCCGAAAGGATCTTCATTTGGCTGCAATCACGTATGTTGATTTGTATTCAGTCAAATATTCACTCATTCAAAAAGCTCGGTACGTTTATGCTTTTATTTTGGTTTAAACATATGGGTCATAATCGGGCCGTTCATCAATGATCTCTAGTTTATAGACCGGATTCTAACTCGCATGATTTGGTGATCCGTTCTTGGTGTGTTATGGGCATGGCGGAAAGTACAACTTCAACTTTGCAATGAGGTGCGGGTGGACGAAAATGGTGAATGGCACAAAAATCGTGGTTGCAAAGTCTTGTGAAGACCCGTCATCACGGATCATTTGGGACGGGATTCACTTTACCGAGGTGGCTAATAGATGGATGTACAGTCAGATTGCTAATGGTGCGTACTCTGATCCACCTACACCACTAAAGATGGCTTGCCATAGGGCAGGTGGCTAATAGATGCATTTGTGAGTCCATTAATTGATCACAAAACTAACCAGAACCAAAGAACCTAACCAAACTGAACAATGTGGTTCGGTTTTAGTACAGTTCAAATAGTTATGATCGTCGTTAGAGGTGTCAAATCTAACGGAATGACATGTTTAATTTACGTTTAAATGTATTAAAGATCAATCAACAGTTTCAAAGCAATCTTGTAACAGAATGTTTCTGCAACAAGTATTTTATTATTATAATGAATCCAGAATACATTATTAAGGTTTTATAGATACTTCCCAAACCAATCCACAAGATCTTGTTGAGCCTCTTCTGCAGATTTCACTTCCGCTGCATCGTCATCCTTGTATCTAAGGACCCAACCATGTGTGACACCGGGATAAATTTTCACAGAGTGATCGACCTGCATGTCCGTAAAACACACTCTGTAAGGATCTAAATAATCCATTGCAACACTTGTAGGAAATAGAGTTTGAATGTGGTTTAAAGTTTAACATTGCCTTGAACTTAAAAAGCTTAACATTGGCTAGAAATATTACCTCATTTGCCACTAGTGCGGCCTCGAATTCTTTGATGAGTTCTGGTGGAGATATGTTGTCGATCTCAGCACTTAGTATCGCTATAGGGATCTTAACGCCTAAAATCGATAAAAAATCAATTATTCTCACTTAACAAGTAGACTGAGACAAAGGTAAATATGAGGTTTTACACATTTAAGTTTTGACCCGTTAGATAATCTGGATCAATTTATTCACAAGTGTCTAGATAGTAGTTGCTATCTTTAATAGAAATTACACAAAATATATGGAAATGGTGCAGAAGTTATAACTAAAAGACATTCACCTTTTTGGTTGTGATGAATATTGTGGAATAAAAATAAAACATACCCTTGATATCTTCTAAAGTGACAAATAAAGGATGTAAGATTGCTGCAACTTGTATTTCAGCCTCCTTTGCTAGCTCAACAACCACCTTGGCTATTAAAAACAATCAGTCAGTTATAATTTAAGAAAATAACATTATTTACCAACCAATTTAAATGTTAATAAACTTGTTTAGTACCTCCCCAACAAAAACCTGCAGCCCCAATTTTAGTTATACCCTGCCCTTTGAGAGCCTGTATAACTGGTTTAGCAAATTCAACTGCTTGCTCCTACAAAAAAAAAGTGTAAATGGTATTTATTTTTCTATATAAATGGATTAATGAAATTTAATTGCTAACAATATGTGATTAAAATATAACTAACAGGTGCATGGTTTATTAGCCAATCATCCATCTTTGTTTCAGAAGTCATGGGGTCTCCATAGAAGAAATCAGGAACAACTACATAATATCCGGCAGATGCCACTTTGTCTGCAAGTGCGCAAAGTTATATCAAACAGCATATTCAGATTTTATACTCAAAATATGTGAACGAGTAAGAATGATGGGTGACCGGATGGTGCCAATTTGTTTACGGGGGAGAGGGTGTCGCTAGGTTTACGTGGAAGATAGGACCAGTGTTTTCAGAACGGGAACGGACAATAAACGGGTGTCTTACTGGTCCATTGCTCGCACCGAATTTAAGAACTGAATGGCATCATAAATATTATAAAAAAAAATACTCACACACACATATGTATAATTAAAACAAAATATGAAAATACTTTACAGATTGGTACGGATTTGCAATTTTAAAGACTTAAATAAATAAAACATGAAGCCTGAATTATTAAATGAATTAGTAAATAAAATTGAAAGAAAAATAAATAAATAAATAAATAACAATAATAATAATAATAATAATAATAACAAATGGAGACGATTCAAAGAAACATAACAGGATGGGCTAGGCACCCGATCCGTTCCTGTAGTGAAAACATTGGATGGGATAGGCGGGGAAGGGGGGTTGGGTTTGTTTTTATTTTTATTTTTTATTCTCTTAAATATAAAAAGGTACCATAGTCATTTTGTTAAAATTTAGCATATATTTTAATGTCCATCTATTATAAGTATCAAAAGTATTACAATTGAGTAAAAAAGCAGGATCAAAACCGTAATTTTTGAAAACTTGAGACCGTAACTTTAATCTAACGTCCACGTGATCCATTCGTGTAATTAACTCTAAATATTAAGTGGGCTTAAGTAGCTCATGAAGTATCTACAGTGTAGATTCTACACAGAGCATAGTGTTTTCACACCACCTTAACCAAGAGTCTTAACTCTTAAATAGTTAAATGCTTTAAAGAGTTGTACAACTTAACTTACTATATGCTGCATAAACTAGAAATAAAAATCATATTTGTAAAATAAAAAATCTTCATTTATAATTTCAAGGAAATTTTAACTAGGTATCTTTTTTTTTCTCACTAAAGCCACTCAAGTTTCACATGTTATTCTAACCAAACCAAACCAAACGTACCCAGTATAATCCCACACATAGCTAACGCTATTAGTAGGGTCTGGGGAGGGTGTGATGGGGCAAACCTTACCCCTATCCCAAGGGATAGAGAGGCTGCTCCCGTTTAGACCCCCGGCTCCTTTCACATGTTATTCTAATCTTCGCAATTACCACGATAACATGTTACATTTTTTTGATTTTATTTTATGGATATGAAAAAATGTTGGCTTACTATTTTTAGATTTTGTTGTCACCATATCCATATAATGAAAAAAAAATTAACATGTAACTTGACAATTACATAATATTGGAACAACATATGAAACTTAACTAACTTTAATAAGACAAAAAAGATTGGGTAATTAAAATGGAACAGATAAAAAAAACTCGATTAATATTTATGTTTAACTTGAAAATTTGGAATTCATGATTTTATTACCTCAGTTTCGGAGCTTCATAACCTGCACAAAAAAAACAAATTAATTTAGATGATAATCACCTCAATTTAACCAGGCGTATCAAATAAATCAATCACCAAAAACATCAGAAACAAGAAGCACTGCGATTTTCGAATCAGGCTTGCCGGAAACATAGCAACTAAGAGATGCAATTTGCAAGACTTCACCGGATTCCCCGCCTGAGGAGATTGCCGGAGGATTATCGCAGCAACGGGGGCCAGACATTGTTGGGTCAACCCTGCAGAGACAGTAGGGAATGGAGGGGTTGCAATTTATTGCACTCAGCTGATATTCATGTGCTTCAAAATCATACACGACAATGTGGCTGATTCCAGTCACCTGTTCTACATCATTTAATACAACATGTGTACATTATATTATCACTGTCTTTAATTAGCTTATATCAGTGAAAAATCGAAAATAAGTCATGTTACTTTAATGTACTAAACTGATAAAGCTGGGAACACGACTCTGAACGTGTGACGGTTCTCACAAGTGCTCAAGGTACGCGATGATTTCTCACATTAGCTTAAATTTGTGTAAAGCTAGGTACTCATGCAAAGAGTTCAACATTAGATCTTAACAACTCCAAACACACATCATTAGTTATTAATTTAACATCTTTTCAAACATCTGCATCTCTCCTTTATTACATGATTAAAGTTTTACAGATTGAATGATTAGTTTAAAGACATTTCCCAAACCAATCCACCAGATCCTGATGAGCCTCTTCTGCGCATTTCACTTCTGCTGCATCGTCATCTTTATATCTAACGGTCCAACCATGTGCAACACCAGGATATATTTTTGCAAAGTGATTAACCTGCATAACCATAAAACACACAAGTTTGAGTTTTTTTTTTTTTGACAAATTTTGATTATTTGAGAATGTAATATATTAAATGACAGACTACATTGTTGTGAATGAGTAGATAGTTTGTGCTCAGAATAAAACTGTCCCAAATTATATCATTTGACGCCTAGAAAAACAGCTAGTCATAAGCAGAACCGGTTTATCCAAAAAGTCAAGTTATTATTCTATGTCATGATGGTCGCTGCATGCTCGAAGTTGTTATTTATAGGCAGATATGTATTTCCAAATCGAAAGGTTTATATGGAAATTGGAAGGTAAAGTTTTAGGTTTAAGACAAAATGTACACTTATATTAGCTAGAAATATTACCTCATTTGCAACTAGCGCAGCCTCAAATTCTTTGATGAGTTCTGGTGGAGATCGTTTGTCAATCTCGGCACCGAGTATCGCTATAGGGACCTTAAGTCCTAAAATCATCATATCAATCAGTCAGTTTAAAAAATTATGAGAAATTTCTAATCCAAATAATTTAAACAAAAATAGAACCAAAGAAAGCCCACATCAATTCATCTAACTTTTTGAAAAAGGTGATAGCTAAATTAACATGCATAGGAATTAGATGTTGCAAAATTCGCCATGTGTAGTGTAAATTACGAATGGATCGGGTTGATTTTTAAGTTGATGAATTAGATCTCCCAATCATTAACTTTACTAATTATTTTCAATAATAATCAAACTTTAAATAAATGTATTTGAAGGTTTTACACATTAAAATCCACACTTTCAAGTTTCAACTTGTTTGGATTCATTAGAGACAGAATATAAACCGAGCGCATTCATAAGTGAGTCGAACGTGCCACCTTCAATAGAAATTATCCATAATGATAAAAGAAATGGTGCAAAAATTCTAATTAAAAGTCATCGCCTTTTTGTTGATAAATACAAGGTTTTATTCTTCAAAAAGTCAAACATGAACCCCCTTTCAAGAACCAAGGGATAATGTAATGGAATAAAACATACCCTTGATATCATCTAAAGTGACAAATGAAGGATGTAAGATTGCAGCAACTTGTATTTCAGATTCCTTTGCTAGTTCTACAACTACCTTGGCTATTAAAAACAATTAATTCAATTGAGTCAGCCAATTATTACTCAAGTAGACCAACCAATTTAAATGTTAATAAACTTGTTCGGAAGCCAGTCTTACCGCCCCAACAAAAACCTGCAGCCCCAATTTTGGTTATACCCTTCTCTTTAAGAGCCTGTATAACCGGTTTAGCAAATTCAACTGCTTGCTCCTACAAAAAGAACAAAGAAAAGTACAAATGGTATTTAAACTTCTATACGAATATTCAAGCAGGATTAACGAAATTTAATCGATAACAAGATGTGGATTAAGAATATAACTAACAGGTGCATGGTTTTTTAGCCAATCATCTATCTTTGTTTCAGGAGTCATGGGGTCTCCATAGAAGAAATCAGGAACAACTACATAATATCCAGCAGATGCAACTTTGTCTGCAAGTTTCCTGCAGAGTTAAATTAAACACCATATTCAGATTCTACACTCAAATTCAAAATCCAGAACTAGAAATAAACTTTGACTTCTGAAAGTCAACATGCAGGATTCCTTTTACAAAAGTACAACAAATTTATATGATTTCAGATGGTCAAAACAAGTTGAGTGAATACCTCAGTTTCGGAGATCCATAACCTGCACAAAAAATACAAAAAAAATAAATAAAATTAGGTCTTCCAATGAAGTAGCTTCGTTGACTTTTGAAAAATGATGAGCTGTTTACCGATTAAACCCTAATTTATTTCAAAACACACAAATTAACATCAAAATATAATCAATCCGGTTAATAATCACATTAATTTCATAGGTTGAATCAAACAACTACGAGTTGAATAAATCGATTACCAAATACATCGGAAACAAGAAGCACGGCGATTTTCGAATCAGGCTTGCCGGAAACATAGGAATTGAGAGATGCGATTTGCAATACTTCGCCGGAAACACCGCCGGAAGAGACTGCCGGAGGATTTTCGCAGCACTCGGGGCCAGACATTGTGGGTACTCGGTAGGTGTTCGGGTCAACGCAGCAGAGAGTATAGGGTTGCAATTTATTGCACTCTGGTACCCTAAAGATTTTCATATGCTTCAAATCATACACATAAGTTTTGAGACTTTTTACATTGGTACCCTAAAGATTTTCATATGCTTCAAATCATACACATAAGTTTTGAGACTTTTTATATTGTCGAAATCGTCATCGGTGATGCCTATTTTGTTGCGGGTTTATTTTTTTAGCCGGTTTAGTCGAGATGGTGTTGTAGTTTCTCTTGATGGTAATAAATGAGTGCTAAAATAAAGGTGTTAGACAATATGATTGGTATTTGTGATTTATATGTTTTATAAACGAGAGACACTATACGCATCTAGCCTACTAAAACATGAAAGATAGTAGGTTTTGAGGCGGTTTCAATTTTAATACGTTTAAGAGTCTCTTTGATTTACAAAATTCATTGGAATAATGGAATCTCAAACTCATTCCATAACCTATTTATTTGACAAATGAATGAATCTAAATCATCCAGATTACATTAAATTCCTTTACACAATGGTGATTTTATCATCAAATACATGTATAATGCTTGTTTTGACGACTTATACACCGGTATTCACCATACGAAAAAATTCACGTAGAAATGACAAATACATAATTTCATAAACATCATATTTTAAAGGTTGTAAGAGAAAAACAAAAAAAATTAAAATATAAAACCTTGAAAAAACTTTGACGACTTATACTTTCATGCTTCTATGACTTGTACGTTATTACAAAAACTTGGTTTTGAATCAAATTTATATTCAAACGTAGATATAAATAAACACATCACAATAGTACATTCATAATTTTATAAAACATAATATTTTAAAAGTTATAAGAAAAAAATAAAATAAGACAAAAATAATTATAAATAATAGAATACGATAAATATTAAATTAGTTAAAAAAAAAACGTATTAACAGCGTATGTGTGTGCATGGAAAAGAGGGGTGGGGGAGGAAAAAGTAGGACCTATTGTAAGTGGTACAAAACTTAATCACTTAAGCCAAGCACATGTTTCCATTATGGTTTGTTTTATCTATACTGTATAATAAATAAAAAATTTTATACGTCACGTGTCGTCATCATATTCAATCTCATTATTGTTTTTTCGCCTCTTTTTTTTATTAAATGCACTCATATCTAATCTATACTAATAAATTAGTTTTGTAAATGTAATTGTAATTTTATTTTTTCCCTATGTAAAGTAAATTATTATTTTATTTATGAAATTGTTTTAAACATTTATGAATGATATATGTTTCTTTTCATCAACCGTGTAGTACACGGGTACTAACCTAGTTATACTAATAAAACACATTTATTTTAAATTATCCTTTATTATCAAAAACTTTGAAACCTAATTATGTAGTTTTTATTTTCAATCAAATAGTAAATGAAAGTCAAATTACATTAAATACTAACCAAACCAAACCAAATTACATTAAATACTAATTGACGTATTTTCGAAACCAAATTATATATTATTTTTTACGTATTTTGAATTTTATTTTCTATCCTTAATATATGTATAGTAATACATTTTCACCTGTAAAATACATAAATAAAATATGAGAAATTTATGTATTGATATTTTTCACCCCGTGTGTATTACACGGGGTCTAAGCTAGTATATTTATATATAAAAGGTTTATTAATCTATACTATATAATAAACAAAGGTTTTTCCATGACACGTGTCGCCTCCATATTCATTCTCACCATCTTTTTCCCGCCCCTCTCTTATTAAATACATTTCTATTTTTTAATAATTATATTTTTTTAAAGAAAATATTAATTATACTAATATATATATTTATTTTAAATTATCACTTATTATAAAAAACTTTGAAATATGATTATGCAACTTTTATTTTCAATCAAAAACTAATGAAAGTCAAATTACATTAAATAGTAATTAACGTATTTTCAAAACCCAATTATATATTAATTTTTACATATTTTGAATTTTGTTTTTTTATTCGTAGCATATGTAATATATTTTTACACTTGTAAAATATATAAATAAAGATATAAAAATTTTATGTATTAATATTTTTCACCCCGTGTATAGACACGGGGTCTAAGCTAGTATATTTATATATAAAAGGTTTATTAATAAAAAATATATATAAAAACCACAGTTTATTTCAGTTACGTAGTATTTATGACTTTGATAAACAAGAATAACAACCAAAGGATAAAATAACAATAATTACTTATTGTTGAACCTAATTTTAGAGACTTTTACTCTCATCTCACAAATCTGTCTTGTTTTTTCTTCACTATATGTCTATATTGTCCCTTTTTGTTAATCTTATAAATTATATTGTCCCTTTTTGTTAACATTAAACTTAAAGACGAACCAAACGAGACCTAAGCAGCTAAGTATCTCAAACAGGAGCAAGGCGCTTCTTGATCGAGCGAAACTGCGAAAGTGGTGTTAGCACCTTGGTCTAGGCGCAGGCGTGCCCAAACTTTAGATGAAGCTAAAAATATTCAAGTTTAAGTTTTCTTAAATTAAACAAGTCAGACTCGAGTGATTCAGTGCTATTCACATCTCTATAAAAGATAAGTTGTGGTGAAAGCGGGTTGGGCCGTTTGAGATGGGGATTGAAATAATGGGACGGAACCAACACGCATGCAAATGCAAGTTATGTGGTGTGGGGTTGATTATATAAGAAGGCATATATCTTGTTATGAATTTTTATATTATTATTCTTTTGTATTGAAAAACGATCTTTTAAGTTTAAATTCGTTTTAATTCTCCACATAAAAGTATGGTAAATTATATAAATATATATAATTAAGACAATCAAATTTTAATTACACGTTGTGGATTCTCAAAAGTATAAGTTTGAGTACTAAGGGTTTCAAGTAATTTGTTAGAGTTTTATGCTTTGTTTTTTGTAACATCATTGGGTATTAACACTAAGATCATTCACAATTGGTTTGGTATACTAATGTGTGAAGCTTAGTGAGGGCCCGGGGGGATCACCCTTATTTTTCGCTCAATAGTGTTAATTTATACGTATTCGGCAGATTTTTCGCTAAGTATTGTTAATTTATATGTATTCGGCCGAGAATTTTATAGTTCCGGCCCCCTGATAAGAAAAAAAATCCCGCCTCCCCCCTACATTTTTCTTCAAGCTTCGTCACTGGGTATACTCCCCCTTATCTTTATATTTTGGGTAAATTTTAAAAAAATATCTAAGTTACTTCTCCATCTCATTTCTTAAACTACTCCTTATTTTTTAAATTTAACAACCAAATTTTTGGCACACTCACTAAATAGGTTAAGAGCATTCCCAGCCCGTTCTTTATATTTCATATCCTTATCCTTATAATTACATTAAAAAACACTACTTTTTCTACCTTTTATCTTTACTTTTCTCTCTTCTTATCTTTATCCTTATAACTATACTAAAAACCACTACTTTTATCCTTATATTTACAAAAACCTTATATTTTTTCTCTCTCCTCCACTCCAACCACTTTAAACCACTCCATAAAATATACAAAACTCACTCACATAATTATAAAGAACGAAATGTGAATGCTCTAATATAGCAATCCACTATACACACCATATCCCAACAAACTTCCTTCAATCCTTTCCAAGATCAAAGTTTTGTATAGTTTATCAAGTTTTTACCCTTAATTTCTCTTATTTTGTTTGAGTTTAACTTCCATACCTCTTTCATTGTTTTTTTATTTCAACCATTGTTTTCTCTAGTTTACCTATTTGATCCATGTTAAATATATTTTTGATAAAAAAAAACCCAATTACCCTGAAACGCATAATAAAAAATTAGTAGTTAAACTTTACAAAAAAAAAAAATTATTACATATAGGAAATGAGATGTAAGAGGCTTTTAGAAAATAGAAGATAAAGTTAAGTAATGATGATTTTTAGTTAAATTATATGGATAAGGATAAAGAATAAGTTGTGAATGCACTAACGATCGTTAAAAATTAACTAGAAACTCCCTCACGTGCCTATCACGTGAGGGTATTTTTGTCACTTTGAAATTCATGCTTAATAGATTCGCTACTGTTAAAAACACCTATAAAACAAAAATACAAAACATACCTAATGCAAAATATATAAAATTTCAAACCGTATTTCCTACCAGTTACCAAATAAATAAATGTAAAAAGTAATAATTTGTAATAGTAACTCAAAGGTTTAAAAAAACCTTGGCACATAATGGAATATACCTTTTGGTGGCCATAAAATACAAATCATGCCAACCAAAAATGATGGATAGTTCATTTTGTCAAAGAATTTGATCATCATCCATATCCTATATTTTGATATTCTCCAACAAAAACATCATGATGTTTTTTTTTTCTTTTTTATGTTATCTTTTAGTTAAGTAGTTGACATCTAACATGCATATAAATATATAATAATCATGGATTAGTTCAATCATTAATTAATAACCATGGGTAGGATAACATAACAAGTGTAAATTTAACCATTACTATTAAACACGGCTTATGGCTTAATTACCTTGTTAACACGAAACCTAGGTGTCTTTAACAACAAGAATAGTTATATATGATAATTTTTAATGAACATTTGATAACACAAGTTGTTTAGTTTCTATCATTATCAAAATAATGATTCACACATATCTTAATTTGGACCTTGATGTCCCAACAATGCATAAATGAAATTTTATTTGAAATGTTGTATTTGTGAATTGGGATTATATTGGTTTGATTATATTATTTGCTTTGAATCTATTAGTATATAGTTAATATTATTTAGCACTTGATTGGACTTGTGAATTACTAGGACTTGGACTTATGAATTAGTAAGTTGGTATCTTGTTGGTTTTGATATGTGTTGTTTGATTATATTATTTGGGAATTAGTTAGGACTTGGACTTGGACTTGTGAATTAGTAACTTGGTAAATTCGCATTGTGTGTATGTAACTTGGTTTGATTATGAGCATATCACAAGGGTTTTAGATTGATTGATTGATTGATTGGGGGGCATTTGGCATTGTAAAACTTGGTTATTGTGTATGTTACGTAAGTTAAATGGTCGGCTTGGGTATTAGGGTTGTTGCATGTAATGTGATTGTTTGACATTTTGGTTAAATTTAGATCTTTATTTGAAATGTGATTGTGTAGTATTTTGTTAACTTTGGATTTTTGTTTGAAATATGATTGTGTGGCATTTGACATTGTGAAACTTGATTATTGTGTATGTTATATAAGTTACGTGTTAATAACTTGGTAATTAGGTTATTAACTTGACATTAACACGTTATAAGAACCACTTACCAACTTGTAAGGCCCCTTTCTCGGGTAACCTCACTTGTTGGATTTACTCATAAACATAGTCATAAATACTGAACTTAAATTAAAAACATTGATCATTCAATTACATTTCATAACAGCGGAAGTCTTAACAATTAAAAAAAAACACAACATTGTCTTAACAAACAAAAGTGGGATGTCAGTCTTGTGTCGGGTAACCTTCACGCCCTCGCACGACCTTTTCTTCCTTTACCTGAAATGTATACTAAAGTCAGCTAACGCTGGTGAGTTCTAGTTTAATGCGTTTAGATATAAACATTCTTTTCTTTACTTCATAAGTAAACATTATTATAAAGTTACTCATATAAATACGTATTCATAACTTTTGCTTTTCTTTCATCTTTCTTTTCTTTATTAATGTGATTACATATATATATATATATATATATATATATATATATATATATATATATATATATGCGTTCACCCTTTTTCTTTCACTTTTCTTATCATTCTTTCCTTATCTTTCTTACGTGATTACATAGATATACATTCACCTTTACTTTCTTTACCATTTATTGGTCATACACATAAGGGTGATCAACCCGCCTTTTTCTGCGTATGTCACAAAGACATACGCCCTTAAGCTACCGTCGTAGCCCTTTTACTCGTCCGGTCCTAGAAACCGTCCGCCTTAACTTTTCCGTCCATAACGTATACTTACATTCTTCGCATGCAATATATATTTATAAAGCAAGGTTTCATTTATTTACGTTATACCATTCATTCATTCATTCTTTGCAAACATACGTGCCGTTCTTTGTTCGTAATTCATTATTCGCATTCATATGTATCTACACATATACCTTAATATATCACGTATGATCACATTGACATTCATTTCATTTATTCATTTAGTGTATACACTTCAGCCCCAAAACATTTATAAATCATTTGCACATAACTTAGAAGGGGGCACATAAAACTCACCTGATGAGTAGTTTCTGTAATACACTTAGCTGGCTACTGAGCTTCACTAATGTCACTCACGATCTGTATAATAAAGTCATATACATAAGGTAGTGCTCCTAGATGACACTAGACATTACTATGCTTGAACCTAGTAGTTTCGATTGATTAGCTTATATCGAAACTTGGTAGTTTCGATAGGTTGTTCCTGTCGAAACTTGGTAGTTTCGATAGGTAGTTTCGATAGGCTGCTTATGTCGAAACTTGGTAGTTTCGATAAGTAGTTTCGATAAGTAACTTATGTATTATCTTAGCTTCGGATCGGGGGCTCATATCGAAACTATAGTAGTTTCGATTGGGTCTGCATATATCGAAACTGGGTAGTTTCGATCATAGTCATAAATACTGAACTTAAATTAAAAACATTCATCATTCAATTACATTTCATAACAGCGGAAGTCTTAACAATTAAAAAAAAACACAACATTGTCTTAACAAACAAAAGTGGGATGTCAGTCTTGTGTCGGGTAACCTTCACGCCCTCGCACGACCTTTTCTTCCTTTACCTGAAATGTATACTAAAGTCAGCTAACGCTGGTGAGTTCTAGTTTAATGCGTTTGCTTTTCTTTCATCTTTCTTTTCTTTATTAATGTGATTACATATATATATATATATATATATATGCGTTCACCCTTTTTCTTTCACTTTTCTTATCATTCTTTCCTTATCTTTCTTACGTGATTACATAGATATGAATTCACCTTTACTTTCTTTACCATTTATTGGTCATACACATAAGGGTGATCAACCCGCCTTTTTCTTAAGCTACCGTCGTAGCCCTTTTACTCGTCAACCTTCGGCCGTCCGTCTTAACCGTCCTACCGTCGTAGTCCGTCATATTCGCCCGTCTGCCATAAGGCATCCGTTTCCCACTTGAACTAATTATACAGCCGAATATTGATTTAGCGACTTACTCCACCGTAGTGGCCTTTATTTAGTCTACCTTTCTAGACTTCCTTCTCTAGCTGCATAATAGTCAAGTGGTCGTCCGTCTACCGTAGTAGTCGTTAGCTTCGTTTCCGTCCATAACGTATACTTACATTCTTCGCATGCAATATATATTTATAAAGCAAGGTTTCATTTATTTACGTTATACCATTCATTCATTCATTCTTTGCAAACATACGTGTCGTTCTTTGTTCGTAATTCATTATTCGCATTCATATGTATCTACACATATACCTTAATATATCACGTATGATCACATTGACATTCATTTCATTTATTCATTTAGTGTATACACTTCAGCCCCAAAACATTTATAAATCATTTGCACATAACTTAGAAGGGGGCACATAAAACTCACCTGATGAGTAGTTTCTGTAATACACTTAGCTGGCTACTGAGCTTCACTAATGTCACTCACGATCTGTATAATAAATTCATATACATAAGGTAGTGCTCCTAGATGACACTAGACATTACTATGCTTGAACCTAGTAGTTTCGATTGATTAGCTTATATCGAAACTTGGTAGTTTCGATAGGTTGTTCCTGTCGAAACTTGGTAGTTTCGATAGGTAGTTTCGATAGGCTGCTTATGTCGAAACTTGGTAGTTTCGATAAGTAATTTCGATAAGTAACTTATGTATTATCTTAGCTTCGGATCGGGGGCTCATATCGAAACTATAGTAGTTTCGATTGGGTCTGCATATATCGAAACTGGGTAGTTTCGATAGGTCTGCACATATCGAAACTAAGTAGTTTCGATGGACCTGCACATATCGAAACTAAGTAGTTTCGATGGACCTGCACATATCGAAACTAAGTAGTTTCGATGGACCTGCACATATCGAAACTAAGTAGTTTCGATGGGTCTGCACTTATCGCCTTCCCCAAAAATCCGAATGTTCTGCATGCGAATCTGATCATGTCGATATCTAAATTTTCTTTGATCAAAACGTTCGTTTTTCATTCTAGATGCTATACCTAAGTTCACTTTCAAGTTTCATCCGTAAAATCGTTATCTTTTAGCCAAAACCCGAAACTTCCCAAAACGAACAAAAACTCATAATGTGATCGAATCGTTACCTGGATTGTAATTCTAATTCGGAGGTTTTGCTCACGGGAACAGCAGCAACGTTCTCCTGAATTCCCGAGTTGATCCGTCACTTTCTCTCTCTAGACCCGAGCTCTCCTTTCTCTCTCTAAAAGCTGCGTGAGTTGGGGAAATGAGCAGGGAAGAGGGCTGCCTTACCTCTTATGTGCAATGGGCTTCCCTCGGCCCATTGAAGTCGGGCACAGGCCCGCTCTCTTTTTGTTTAAATGTTTCGACTAAATCACTGGTCTCGTTATGTTTATTCGTTTTATTATTTTTAGGATGTTACAAGTCTACCCTCCTTAAAGAGGTTTCGTCCTCGAAACTGTTCATACGTTAAACAATTTAGGGTATAGTCCCCTCATCTCGTCTTCCTTTTCCCATGTAGCTTCTGACCCTTTTCTGTGCTTCCATTGTATCTTGACTAACGGTATCGACTTATTGCGTAGTCGTTTTTCAGCTCGGTCAAGAATGGCTATTGGTTCCTCTACATAATTCAGACTATTATCCACTTCGATCTCGTCGTAAGGTATGTGAGTTGTGTCGTCAGCTAGGCACTTGCGTAAGTGGGACACGTGGAACGTAGGGTGTATTCCATTAAGCTCAACGGGTAGGTCGAGTCTGTAAGCAACTTGACCCACTCTCGCTAAAATCTTGAAAGGCCCGACAAACCTTGGACTTAGTTTGCCACGCTTCCTGAATCGAATGATTCCTTTCCACGAAGACACTTTCAATAGTACCATATCCCCTACTTGAAACTCTAAATCCCTTCTTCTCTTATCCGCATATGTTTTCTGTCTGTCTTTTGCGGCTTTCATTCGAGCCTTTATTTGATCAAATTTCTCGGAAGTAGCTTTGACCACTTCGAGACTTGCGAAGTCCTTTTGTCCAATTTCCCCCCAACAAACCGAGGTCCTACATCTCCTTCCATACAACATTTCAAATGGCGGCATGCCAATGGTTGAGTGATAGCTGTTGTTATATGAAAATTCTGCCAATGGTAGATGGCTGTCCCAACTCCCACCGAAGTCAATGATACAGGCCCGGAGCATGTCCTCCAAGGTCTGAATGGTTCTTTCAGATTGACCATCGGTCTGAGGGTGGTAAGCGGTGCTGATGTTCAGTCTAGTGCCCATCGCTTCGTTGAATTTCTTCAAAAATCTGGATGTGAATCTAGTATCCCTGTCGGACATAATTGACAGTGGCATACCATGTCTGCTCACAATTTCTTTGATAAATACTTCTGCTAGCTTTTCAGACGAAGAAGTCTCACGTATTGGCAAGAAGTGAGCACTCTTTGTCAAGCGGTCGACGATCACCCAAATGGTGTCATTGCCTTTAGCTGTTCGCGGTAGCTTGGTAATGAAGTCCATTGTGATCTCCTCCCACTTCCACTCTGGTATTGGTAAAGGCTGCATTTTACCGCATGGTTTCTGGTGCTCGGCCTTAACTAGTGAACACGTTAGGCACTTGTTCACGTACTCGGTCACATCATTCTTCATGCCAGGCCACCAGTATTCTTTCTTCAAGTCTTGATACATTTTGTTTGTCCCGGGGTGGATAGAATAGCGAGACTTATGGGCCTCATCAAGTATTTTGGCTCTAAGCTCACCAATCTTAGGTATCCACATTCGGCCAAACCTAGTTCGTACACCGTATGCATTTGCATCCAAGTTCCCTTGTTGTCCTACTATTCTTTCCCGTTTCACATTTCTTTCTAACAGCGCTTCATCTTGTGCTTTTGCTATTTCACCCATCCAATCTGGTGTTATAATCAGCTGACACGCTTTGATCCGGATAGGTGCCGATTCTTCCTTTCTACTTAAAGCGACAGCCACTACGTTTGCCTTGCCCGGATGGTACAATATCTCACAGTTATAGTCTTTCAGTAGCTCTAACCACCTTCTTTGTCTCATGTTTAATTCCTTTTGTTCGAAAAAGTACTTCAGGCTTTTGTGATCGGAGTAAATGGTGCATTTAACTCCATACAGATAGTGCCTCCATATTTTCAACGCGAAAACTACTGCTGCTAATTCTAGATCGTGTGTTGGGTAGTTAACCTCGTGAATCTTTAGTTGCCGCGATGCATAAGCAATTACCTTTCCTCTTTGCATGAGTACGCACCCTAAACCTTGCCCTGAAGCGTCAGAGTAGACTACCAAGTCTTCATTTCCCTCAGGTAGTTTTAAGACTGGAGCTTGAGTTAATCGTGTCTTAAGTTCCTCAAACGCGTTGTTTTGGGTTGGACCCCATTCATACTTTACTTCCTTCCGTGTCAGTTTGGTTAGTGGCGAGGCAATTCTTGAGAAATCTTGAATGAACCTTCGATAGTAGCCTGCCAATCCTAGAAAACTTCGTATCTCTGTTGGTGTCTTTGGGGTGTTCCATTCCTTTACTGTCTCGATCTTTGCAGGATCCACCATGATGCCGTTTGGGTTTATTACATGACCTAGGAATTGGACTTCCCTAAGCCAGAACGCGCATTTGGAGAATTTTGCGTACAACTTTTCCTGCTTTAGCACCTCCAGAACCTCCCTTAGGTGACAGTGGTGATCACCCTCGTTTTTCGAATATACCAGTATGTCGTCTATAAAATCTATCACAGATCAATCCAACATGGGTCGACATACTCTATTCATCAAATCCATGAACGCTGCTGGTGCGTTAGTTAATCCGAAGGACATCACGAGAAACTCATAATGCCTATAACGCGTGCGAAACGCGGTCTTTGGTACGTCTTCCTCTCTTACTTTCAACTGATGGTAACCCGACCTAAGATCGATCTTTGAGAACCAACTCGCACCTTGTAGTTGATCAAAAAGGTCGTCTATCCTGGGCAATGGGTATTTGTTCTTTACTGTTCTCTTGTTCAGTTCGCGGTAGTCAATGCACATGCGCATGCTGCCGTCCTTCTTCTTTACAAATAGTACCGGAGTGCCCCATGGTGAGATGCTCGGTCTAATAAATCCTTTTTCTGTTAGTTCCTCTAGTTGAGACATCAATTCTTTCATTTCTGACGGAGCCAATCGGTAGGGGGCTTTGGCAACGGGCTCAGCTCCTGGCAATAAATCAATCTGAAATTCTATTTCCCGATCAGGTGGTAACCCAGGTAGATCCTCAGGGAATACTTCCGGAAAGTTGCACACCATGGGTACATTCTTGAGTTCTTTCATTTTCATTCTATCATCAATAACATATGCCAGATAAGCTTCGCAACCGCGCCTCATGTGACTTTCGGCCTTGATCATCGAGATGACGTTTGGCATCGTGCAATTCCAATCCCCATAAACCGTAATTGGACTGCCGCTAGGAGCTTTTAGGTGTATCCTCTTACGTTTGCATATGATTTGAGCTTCGTTGGCAGCTAACCAATCCATACCCAATACTATATCGAATCCTCCTAAGGTAAGAAGGAATAATCTAGATGGAAACTTATGTCCCTCTATTTCTATGATGCAATCCTCTGTTACTTGGAATACTGCCGAATTTTTACCCACGGCAGTTTGTACGCTAAAGGCCTTTACTATGGTGTTGATAGTGCAATCCAATTTACGACTAAATGCATTTGATATGAAGCTTTTACTAGCACCAGAGTCAAATTAAATAGCAGCATGTTCATCATTTACTAGAAACGTACCTGATACGACATCAGGGTTTCCTCTTGCTTCTTCCTCAGTCAAGGCATAGGCACGAGTCCTTGCCTTAGGCTGTTCCTGCTCCATATCCTTTCCCGAACCAGATTGGCCGGCCTTCCTGCAGTTCTTTGTCAAATGTCCAAACAATCCACATACTTGACACTTGACGTCTCTTACACATTCTCGGGAGAAGTGCCCCGGCCTTCGGCACTTATAGCATGTGGTGGTGCCAATTTTACATTCGCCAAGATGTTGCCTTCCACATTTCTTGCAAGTTTCATATTCATCCAATCTTGGCTTCTTAGTTTCCGTTGTTACATTCTCTCTCCCGGTTCCTCTAGACAGGTTCTCCCACTTTCTCTTTTGGGTTTCTGTTGGTGGGTCCTCATTGGCATAATCGTCGTAGACGATTCCGCTCAGGTTCACTACCGACTCGAAGGTCGAGGGTAGGTTGGCTTTCACGTGGACACGGACCCTTTGAGGTAGGCCCTTCACATAATACTTGATCATTCGCTCTTCTGTCTCCACCAGGTGGGGTACTAGCTGAGCCAACTCATTGAATCTAGAAGTGTACTGGCGGTGTGTCTTGTTGCCAGCCTTAAGGTTTAGGAATTCATTTTCCACGCGATCAATTTCGTTCTGGGGACAGAACTTTTGAATTACCAGCTTTTTCAGTTCTTCCCATGTCATTCTTGCAAGAGCATTTGGGGACTTTGTCCTCTGAATGTTCCTCCACCAACCTAGGGCCTCATTGGTGAAAGAATGAGCAACATATTTAACAGCCTGGTCGGGTCGACACTCGCTGATGTTGATTACAGCACTCATCCTCTCTATCCATTCAAGTGTAGCCACCGAATCCTTGCTGCCATCAAACTTGGGTGGGTCTCCATCCTTGAAACCTTTGTAAGTACACCTACGGTTGCTTGATACCACTTTTACTTCATCCCCGTCACTGTCATAAATTTTCTCTTCATCGTTCCCTTCATCCTCTTCTTTGCTTTTCTTTAGTGCCTCAGATAGTAGGTCAGGCAATACCTTCCTCAAAGTGAGCACAACTTCACGGGCAATAGCATCCCTGACTTCAGGTTCCAACTGTATAGGCCCTGGACTGTCGTTCCTAATTGGGGTCACTTCTGTTTCGTGCACACTTTCTGTGTGCTCTGCGTGCACACTCTCTTCTTCTTCAAATCTTGGGTTCAGCGGAGGTCTACCTCGTCGGCCAGTGCGACCACCTCGAGGTCCTGTTCTTCCTCCCCCAGCCATAATTCTTAATTTCCTGATAGTTACAAAGGGAATACATCAATGTCATTTCTTCAGATCATAGTTTGGAACAGTACGAGCAAGGTAAATTCTTAATTACAGTGACCAGTTTGTGATTACTAATTTACATTGCTTTTCGGGTTCAAAACTCTTCAAATCAGTCATGGCATTAACATCTATTTGTTCTAAGTTATGGTATCTATTCTTATGCAAGAGCCTTAACTTCATTACTTACTTACCGTGCTGGCGTTGGCGTTGGTTACTGATCGATTGTCGTCGGTTCGGTCAAAAAGTAATTTATAAACCCTTAATCACTTCTTAAGTAGACAGCGGTAGTAAGGGGTCGATCCAGGGGAATCGTGATCTAGCGTTAATCTATTATCAGAGTTGCGCATAAGAAATTGTCACAATACTTAGAAATCGGATTTTGTAAAATATTAAAGAAAGCAATGGTTCTCTTTCGGATCCGGGTTTGCCAATCACAAGCATTTCAGATAATAACTTAGTGGGAATCTCTTAAATGGAGATTTGCAAATGATGAATCTAACCAGTGTTGCAAACAAAACTTAACAGGTTTTGATTATCACAACAAACAATCCAATAACATATATATGACGGATTAATCTTAACAGGTTTAATCACAACACATAACATAATCAGATTTCTAGCAAACACATCATAATGATTTAGATAAAACTTAAATGGTTTACAATCTAATCCCACAATCAGTTACAAATCAAGAAATACAAGCAAGATTAACAAACCCATTACCTAGGAGAACCATCAAGGATTTAGCCTCTCATTTCTTCCAACGTGGCTTCCATCTTCTTGGTTGATGGATCGATGGCCCCAATCTTCTCCAGGAAGATTTCTTCTTCTCTTCTTTCTTCCTTCAAACGAGTTGCTCCCTTTTCTCTGTTCTCTGTTCTCCCTTCTTTTTCGTCTTCTTTTTTCTCGTTCTTAGATAATGAATGGATATAATTGTTTTTATCAAGTGGGCAAGTTGATGGGCGGCAGATTGACTTTTGTGGCTCAGGCGCCGTAAGTTACGGTGCTGTAACCGTAAGTTACGGTGAGCTCTAACTATTTTCTAGCTTACGGCCTTTAGGTTCTGGTTTACGGTCCATTTTTCTCCCCTGTCCACCGTAAGTTACGCTAGATTCACCGTAACTTACGGCCACCGTAAGTTACTGTGGCCTGGCCGTAAGTTACTGCCAGCCCTTTTTCACTTCTTCGTTTCTTCGTTCCGATTCCCGTAACCTGCGTTCCTACTTGCCTTAACACCTTCGGTTTGTGTGATTTACCTACAAAACCACAAGTTCTTGTAGTTAATCAATTCAAATGGTATAAACACACAAAACACATTAAAACCCATATATTTGTATCATTTAACGCTCGGGTTTTTACCCCTCGATCACATCCCCACACTTGTCTTTTGCTTGTCCACAAGCAAACCATTTCAAAGTTAATAAACAAATTTTCAACAAAACACCTCAACATCCGTATCAACTTTTAGAATTAAGGTCCAAAGTCATCCAAGTCCTACAAATGATCACAGTCGGGTTTGATAATGACAAGACAGTTAATTATATGCCAAATCAAGACCTGCCTAACTAAACCTACCATGCTTTAAACTTGCACAAACACAGCATACCCCTCACAATGATACTCTCCTCTCGGCTATATCTGAACTAGTAGAAAATGTACTAGTGTATTCACTCAAGACCAGATGTGTTATCATGTAAGCATAAGCTTGTAAAGCGATCATACCTCCACTGCTGCAGAATAGTTCACATATCAAAGGACTTTTTCGGTTTTAGGCTTTGGCTAAAGGTAGGGATTAGGCTTTATTTAGTGGCTTTAACAATATGAGAAATCCAATTGATAGCATTCTATATCAAATCTTGAATACACGAATCATTTTGACCCGCTTGTTCTTTTCATTCTATTTTTGACTCTTTTTTTTTTTCTCTTTTTTTTTATATCATATATATACATATATATATATATATAGATTTATCACAGCTATATTTGTAACAAAACTATTGGATTCTCACTTTCAGAAAAATATGTCTTTGATGCTCGGTTTTCGGGTTTAGAAATGAAAAGGAAAATTGTAGGCTCAAAATGGGCAACTAAGGGAAAATTCTTTTGATAATTAGGGTTAATACGGGATAATTGGGTGTCCTAATGCCTTCTCATTTCTGTTTCACACATCATACTAAGTTTCAGCACGAATCAACCAAAACAAGTTCTACCACAATCAACACATAATAGTCACACTCAACAAATGAATTCATCTATATGTGATCTAACCATCTAGTTGAATGGGGCTTCAAAATCTCACACACGGAGTAATAGGGTTACCGACATGCAGTGTATGTGACTATCTAAAGCATGCTAACTTTTGTTAGGCATTTCTATCCGTTTTCTTCAAAAACACTCGTCACAATACTATCCCAATGCTACAAGAGACAAGGATGATTAAGGACCTATATCTGTTTGTCAAGTAAGGAATTATGTGATGAATTGGAAAATCCGCTTTCGGTTGTTTAATCTTGAGGACGTTTTTGCTTGTTCTCACCCTTGTAACACAAAATTTTTCAAAATTTTCAGATTTTTGATTTTTCTCTATTATATATGAACTATATACACACAGATAGACAACAGATAGACGCTAGTCTCCCTCCCCACACTTGAGAATTACATTGCCCTCAATGTAGATCAACAAGTGACTAAACGACTATCGACAAAAGGTAAAGCATAAGTTGGAACAAACTAACCGGGTTTCTTTCATTAATTGAAGTTCCAAGCTCCGTCGCGTGGTGTTTGTGACTGTATAGCATTTCTGTCGCAGCTTTAAAACACCAGCCAAAAATCCGAGATGCTTGAGAAAGTTGGATTCAATCGTCCACGTCCAAATGGATATTGAGTATGAACGGGTCAAGATCACTGAATTCTTCTTTCTACCATCTCTACAAAAAATCGCGTGTTTGACCTTTCAAAAGGCTTCCCCACACTTGGGTGTTGCACACGCTATCAAAAATCCGGAATTTTACTTCCATTTGGGTTGCCTCCCAAAAAGCGCTAAGTTTACACGTCTTCAGCCAGACGTAGTCCCCTCGACTCTCTAAACTGGGTCATACACAACCGTTTCCACAAAAAGGCATTCAGACTGCTTGTCGACTCCATTGATATCATTCGCCTCTAGATATGGTTTTAGGCGATGTCCGTTCACAGTTTGCCTCAAATGATCATCAAAGTCCTCGATTTCGACTTCTCCTTCTCCTTTCTTCTTCTTCTTCTTCTTCTTCATTCTCTTCTTCTTCTTCTTTCTCTTCTTTATTCTCCACTCCAGATCATACCTGTTCCTGTCACACATAAAGCACGTCTCCGTGGCGACCTCCTCATTTTCATGAGGTGGGCACCCTTCAACAATGTCTACCATAAAGCAGTCACTGTTGAACGGAGAGTTAGGAGCATGGGAAAATACATTTAATCTCAACTTGCGATTTCCAAATGCCAGATCTACTATCCCAGTTCTGCAATCGATCACTGCATTGGCTGTAGCTAAAAATGGTCTTCCAAGGATGACCATGGGTTGTTTTGAAGAACCAGCCGATACATGATCGAGAACCAAAAAGTCTACGGGATAATAGAAATTCTCTACCCGCACTATCACATTTTCAACAATTCCCCTAGGGAGCTTCGGTGTCAAATCAACCAATACTACAGTAGTATCGGCTTTCTTTAAAGGTCCAAAATCATATTGATCATATAAGCTCCCTGGGAGAATGCTAACACTCGCCCCGAGATCCAATAACGCCCTGTTGATTTCAAAATCACCTACTTGTACAGAAATAACAGGCGTTCCTGGATCTTCCATTTTTGGTGGGATTTCACCCGACAAAACGGCACTAACTTGTCCGGTTAAATCAATTTTCTTTGGGACTTTGTTATGCCGTTTCTGGGTGCACATTTCTTTCATATATTTGGCGTAAGCCGGAATTTGTTTGATGGCATCAATCAGAGGAATGTTGATTTTAACTTGTTTAAAGACTTCCCAGATTTCCTCTTGTTGAGGCCCCCGTTTATTACCCTTTGAACCTGATGTTGATTTCAATAAAGCTTGTGGAAAAGGAATGGTATTACCCTCCATATCATTTTCCAAAATTTCAGGTTTATTTTGAAAAGTTACCTTTTTCTTGGTAACGGGTTTTTTAAAAATTTCAACTTCTGACTCACTATCACTATCCTCCCGACCCGTTAAGTCTTCTACCTCACCATCCCGTCCCTGTGGTGGTGTAACATTATTATCATAAGTTTTACCTGATCGGAGGATTGTTACCTGATTTACTGAGGGATTAGATGTCTGTTGAAAGCTTGAAGACGGATGACTCGGGTTCCTTCTTGTATCACTAGGCAGCTTTCCCGGGTCTCGCCTTCCGTTTGCTATCTCTTCAGCCAATTGACCTACTTGTCTGGATAGAGCTTCATGGCTTTTGTCCCTCACTTGATTGTTCTTTCTGATCTCCTCAAAATTCTTCTTCATTTCATCATTGTCCTTCTTCAGTTCTTTTAGCATTTCGAAAATGGCATCCGTCTTTGATGCTTCATTGTTGGAAGAAGAAACACCTTGTTGGTTGTTGAAGTTTCTTTGAGGTCCTCGGTTATAACCAGCTTGATTGTAGCCTTGATTGTACCCTTGGTTACAACCCTGTTGACGATTTTGATAAGGCTGGGGGTTGTTTTGTTGTTGTTGCCCTTGAATTGGTGCTTGAAAGTTGGGATTCATCTGGTTGGAGGCATTACCGTATCTGAAATTTGGGTGGTTCCTCAAACCTGGGTGATAAGTATTTGAGTTCATGTCAAACGGTCTTCTATCACCATAAACCTGATTTACCTCAGCAGTTCTATTTGAATCTCCCGGGCATTCTAGATCCGAATGCCCCAAATCACCACAAGCAGAACAAATGGGAAATGAATTTACCGCTTTTGCTTCATCGCCCCTGCCTACAGTTAACTGAGCTACCTGCCTTTCCAAACTCTTGATTCGCTTTTCGGCTTCTAAATCAACAACTTTAGCCGACACCCCCCTGGTTTTCCTGTTAGAAGCTAATCTTTTAGAAATCACGCTCATTCTCTCCAAGAATTCCCAATCAACATCTTCATGGTTTGTTAGGAACGTGCCATTGCTTGTAGAGTTTACTTCCCTAACATCCTCGGGAAGTAGTCCATCGTAGAATGCTTTAATCAGTTCCCATTTCGGGATGCCATGATGTGGACATCTTCTTAACAAGTCTTTGAAGCGTGTGAATGCTTCATGAAAAGGTTCACCCATGTGTTGTTGGAAAGCTCGGATGGCTTCTCGAGCTTCTGTTGTTCGATTCATTGTATAATATTCTTCCAAAAAGACCTGCTGCATTTGTTCCCAAGTTCTAATACTTCCTACGGGCAATGTGAGAAACCATTGTTTTGCCCGATCTTTCAGAGTAAACTGGAACATCATCAATTTAACTTCATCAAGGGAGAATCCGTGTCCTCCAATTGTTCCACAGATGTTTTCAAACTCAGCAAGATGTAGATATGGCTCTTCGTTTGGCTTGCCATAAAATGTGGGTAGATAACCCAAATACTGAGGTCTTACCTCAAATGTCCTTCCGTCCTGATTGGGTGGAACAATAGGTGAAGTACTTTGAGCGACCATGGGTCTGAAATGGGTGGTAACACCTTGAGCTGGCCGATGATAATTTCTTCTCGGTACTCCATCTGCATAAAATCCGGCTCGAGGTTCCCGAAGTGGAGGATTTGGAGCGCCCATATGTGGTACCCCGTTGTACATTCTTGGCCCCTGTCGACCATGTCTGACTCGTCTATGATAAGCTCTCTGATTTCCCCCATAATGTGGGTCAGGACCCTATTCGTCCATATATCCATCTGAATATTCTTCATAGCTCTCGCTGCCGGTATAATCATCATTCCAGTCATCTGTGTGAGCTCTGGTTCTTTGATAATAGTCATGCTGGTTAGTTGCGAAGGGTGGGGGATCATAGTTCATGTTCGGTCCCCCTTCGTCAAATACCGATGGATATTGGTAATTTGGATTGGGCGGAAAAGGTGGATTTGGTTGTAGTGGAGGAGGTTGTGTTGGTGGTTGGTTGAATGGTGGTGGTATTGGCGGTACAGGTGGTGGTTGTGGTGGGATACTGGTGGTTGCGACATGAGATGTCACATTTGGATTTACGGGAGTGTTTGGATTGTTGGGTTCCATTTTTGATTTGTTGTTGGTTTTCTGAGTGATCGTTGATTGGCACGATTATGTCGTGCAGTTCTTTCAATTTCTGGATTGAAAATAAGAGGCGATGTCTTTCCCGATCGACGGGTGTGATGCATCAACCTGTAATTAACCTGCAATGACAAAAACAACAACGTACACGTAAATCCGAACAATAAGGATGAAAAATAACTAAGAAATCAACTTGGAAAATTTTTTTGAAAACAGTGAAATACAAATCAAAGATTAACACTAAATGCACCGAGTCCCCGGCAACGGCACCATTTTTGATCGATTGTCGTCGGTTCGGTCAAAAAGTAATTTATAAACCCTTAATCACTTCTTAAGTAGACAGCGGTAGTAAGGGGTCGATCCAGGGGAATCGTGATCTAGCGTTAATCTATTATCAGAGTTGCGCATAAGAAATTGTCACAATACTTAAAAATCGGATTTTGTAAAATATTAAAGAAAGCAATGGTTCTCTTTCGGATCCGGGTTTGCCAATCACAAGCATTTCAGATAATAACTTAGTGGGAATCTCTTAAATGGAGATTTGCAAATGATGAATCTAACCAGTGTTGCAAACAAAACTTAACAGGTTTTGATTATCACAACAAACAATCCAATAACATATATATGACGGATTAATCTTAACAGGTTTAATCACAACACATAACATAATCAGATTTCTAGCAAACACATCATAATGATTTAGATAAAACTTAAATGGTTTACAATCTAATCCCACAATCAGTTACAAATCAAGAAATACAAGCAAGATTAACAAACCCATTACCTAGGAGAACCATCAAGGATTTAGCCTCTCATTTCTTCCAACGTGGCTTCCATCTTCTTGGTTGATGGATCGATGGCCCCAATCTTCTCCAGGAAGATTTCTTCTTCTCTTCTTTCTTCCTTCAAACGAGTTGCTCCCTTTTCTCTGTTCTCTGTTCTCCCTTCTTTTTCGTCTTCTTTTTTCTCGTTCTTAGATAATGAATGGATATAATTGTTTTTATCAAGTGGGCAAGTTGATGGGCGGCAGATTGACTTTTGTGGCTCAGGCGCCGTAAGTTACGGTGCTGTAACCGTAAGTTACGGTGAGCTCTAACTATTTTCTAGCTTACGGCCTTTAGGTTCTGGTTTACGGTCCATTTTTCTCCCCTGTCCACCGTAAGTTACGCTAGATTCACCGTAACTTACGGCCACCGTAAGTTACTGTGGCCTGGCCGTAAGTTACTGCCAGCCCTTTTTCACTTCTTCGTTTCTTCGTTTCGATTCCCGTAACCTGCGTTCCTACTTGCCTTAACACCTTCGGTTTGTGTGATTTACCTACAAAACCACAAGTTCTTGTAGTTAATCAATTCAAATGGTATAAACACACAAAACACATTAAAACCCATATATTTGTATCATTTAACGCTCGGGTTTTTACCCCTCGATCAGTTACCCATACTGACATCCGTGCGTTGGTCAACTTGTAAGGCCCCTTTCTCGGGTAACCTCACTTGTTGGATTTACTCATAAACATAGTCATAAATACTGAACTTAAATTAAAAACATTCATCATTCAATTACATTTCATAACAGCGGAAGTCTTAACAATTAAAAAAAAACACAACATTGTCTTAACAAACAAAAGTGGGATGTCAGTCTTGTGTCGGGTAACCTTCACGCTCTCGCACGACCTTTTCTTCCTTTACCTGAAATGTATACTAAAGTCAGCTAACGCTGGTGAGTTCTAGTTTAATGCGTTTAGATATAAACATTCTTTTCTTTACTTCATAAGTAAACATTATTATAAAGTTATTCATATAAATACGTATTCATAACTTTTGCTTTTCTTTCATCTTTCTTTTCTTTATTAATGTGATTACATATATATATATATGCGTTCACCCTTTTTCTTTCACTTTTCTTATCATTCTTTCCTTATCTTTCTTACGTGATTACATAGATATGCATTCACCTTTACTTTCTTTACCATTTATTGGTCATACACATAAGGGTGATCAACCCGCCTTTTTCTGCGTATGTCACAAAGACATACGCCCTTAAGCTACCGTCGTAGCCCTTTTACTCGTCCGGTCCTAGAAACCGTCCGCCTTAACTTTTCCGTCCGGCCAACCTTCGGCCGTCCGTCTTAACCGTCCGTCTTAACCGTCCTACCGTCGTAGTCCGTCTTATTCGCCCGTCTGCCATAAGGCATCCGTTTCCCACTTGAACTAATTATACAGCCGAATATTGATTTAGCGACTTACTCCACCGTAGTGGCCTTTATTTAGTCTACCTTTCTAGACTTCCTTCTCTAGCTGCATAATAGTCAAGTGGTCGTCCGTCTACCGTAGTAGTCGTTAGCTTCGTTTCCGTCCATAACGTATACTTACATTCTTCGCATGCAATATATATTTATAAAGCAAGATTTCATTTATTTACGTTATACCATTCATTCATTCATTCTTTGCAAACATACGTGTCGTTCTTTGTTCGTAATTCATTATTCGCATTCATATGTATCTACACATATACCTTAATATATCACGTATGATCACATTGACATTCATTTCATTTATTCATTTAGTGTATACACTTCAGCCCCAAAACATTTATAAATCATTTGCACATAACTTAGAAGGGGGCACATAAAACTCACCTGATGAGTAGTTTCTGTAATACACTTAGCTGGCTACTGAGCTTCACTAATGTCACTCACGATCTGTATAATAAAGTCATATACATAAGGTAGTGCTCCTAGATGACACTAGACATTACTATGCTTGAACCTAGTAGTTTCGATTGATTAGCTTATATCGAAACTTGGTAGTTTCGATAGGTTGTTCCTGTCGAAACTTGGTAGTTTCGATAGGTAGTTTCGATAGGCTGCTTATGTCGAAACTTGGTAGTTTCGATAAGTAGTTTCGATAAGTAACTTATGTATTATCTTAGCTTCGGATCGGGGGCTTATATCGAAACTATAGTAGTTTCGATTGGGTCTGCATATATCGAAACTGGGTAGTTTCGATAGGTCTGCACATATCGAAACTATTTAACAAAATGTGTCATGTTTGACCTAACTTGGCATTTATACAAACAATGGTACACACGAGGGGTGGGATCAGTAATGATAATGAAAGGACTCCCCAATTTACTGTCCGTCGAGGAGGCAGCTTCGTTGAGAGTACCCCCTCCACGGCACGTCGAGGGTGCAATGTATCTTGTGGTTGACGATTTGACTTTACACCTTGAGGGGGTCAGCGGCACCGCCAAGTGTGGTGATCGATGGGCGGATGAGCCACAGAGTCATCTAATATTATGATATTTATATATAATAAGATTCAACCATTGGCTTACTTGATGATCAAGGAATTTGAAAAACAAAATGACTTGTGATTTAAGTCAAAATTTACACCTATCTTTTTAATGTTTGATTTGTTAATTTCTTTCATCCCTAGAGTCTGCTTGTGTTGCATATTTAACTTGGGTTAAAATAAGAATAACATTTTTCATTAATTATTTAATTTTTAAGTATAGTAAATTTTACTTTTACAAATAACCTAATTACCAAAAAAAAACACGTGTTTAAACTGAGGTACAAAATCCGGCAGACTTCCGTTTGAAGCCTATTTGTCAAACATATTGAATTGTTCTTAGTATTTGACCCGGTATTTAAATATAGAGTAAACTGTCATTTTCGTCCCTGTGGTTTGGTCAAAATTGCCACTTTCATTCAATAGTTTGTTTTTTTGTATCTGGGTCCTCGTGGTTTTAAAATATTGCCATTTTCATCCTCGTGGTTTTAAAATATTGCCACTTTCATCCAGTCAGCTAACACCGTCCGTTTTTCTCAATTAAATGAGGGGTATTTCAGTCCTTTTACATATTTGTTTTATTTCTTCATCTTTTTTACTCTCACTTTTTAATCATAGAAACAAGCGACGGAGGTGTTCCAGTGGTGCTCGTCGAAAACTGGTCAGGAAAAGAGGAAGAAGGCCAGCAGGTGGATGATTAAATTAGAGGTTAAATTGGGGATGATTAAAAAGTGAGAGTAAAAAAGATGAAAAAATAAAACAAATAAGTAAAAGGACTGAAATACCCCTCATTTAACTGAGAAAAACGGACGGTGTTAGCTGACTGGATGAAAGTGGCAATATTTTAAAACCACGAGGATGAAAATGGCAATATTTTAAAACCATGAGGACCCAGATACAAAAAAACAAACTATTGGATAAAAGTGGCAATTTTGACCAAACCACAGGGACGAAAATGACAGTTTACTCTTAAATATAAGGACTTCGTCAATTTTTGAGGTGATTGAAAACATTATCTACTGTATATTGAACTTATCAAATTGTTTTTTATTACTAATATTATAATAATATATTACATAAATAATATTTTCTAGAACTGTATGTTGTCATTGAATCTATATTATTTAGTCATTAGTTTTTTTAAGACAACCACAATTAATTATTGTTATGTGTGCTATTTTTATTTAATTTACACTTATTTACAACCTATCATGCATTTTATATTAGACCAAATAAATGTACATCTAACTATAATAAAAATCGATGTCTTCTTTTTACATCTATTAAATAATTGTTATTCACAAAATGAACATTTCTTTGGGAGTTTCAAATTCAAATGAAAAATAAATTTAAACTTGAATATAAATAATAGAATGTAAATGATAGAGTCAGGGCCGGTCCCGAGAATCTTTAAAAAGTTCTGGGCCCTGGACATGCAAAAAAAAATGGGCCCCTATAATATAATTATCATATTATATAAAAAAACCTTAATACGACAATAATAGTTATAACAATAATTAATAAAACAAAAGTAATGTACCAAAATGATCGAGATTACTTACTTATGTGAATCGTGAGGCTCTCTTAGCGTTTTTGGAAGCAAAGCTCTCGATCAAGTCTTCATAATTCATGTCTCTAATGTATCACTTTCAATAGATATCATCGCTAAACCGTTAAGTCTTTCTTGGGACATTGTCGATCTTAAGTAGGACTTCAACAACTTTAACTTTGAAAAACTTCTCTCCGCCGAAGCCACCGTTACCGGAATACTCAACAACACTCTTGGGACATTGTCGCTAAACCGGAATACTCAACAACATCATCTTCATCCAAATTAGAATTTTGTGGTTGTTTTTTAGAGAAGAACTTACGTATAGCCCCTTCTTGAGACTTTCTTTTTTCTTCCTCTAATTTTCTCCTTTTACGTTTTTCATATCCGGATAAATACTTGGTTTTAGGAGGCATATTTCTAAAAAAAATAATAATCAAACATGACAAAATCAATCAACAATAATAAAAAACATGACAAAATCAACAATCAAATTGCATGTAATAATATAATACCAATCAATCAAACAATCAAACAAACATTAATAGTATTAATTTAATACATGATAAAATTTATACATTTTGAAGGCAAAAAAATTCGAATTACACCAGTCCAAGAAGAAATAGTCGCTATTGTGAATGAAGGGTTCCTTCCTGCCGTCTCCCCGTCGCTCGGCTCGCAGCAGTACACAGCACTGAGTCCACGATGATCGATCGATGAATGGGAGGGAGCAACAGCAGTCCAAGAGCCGATTGATTGCCCTGGAGAGGATGAGGATCGATCGAGGAATGGGGGGAGCAGCAGTCCAATTGGCGATCGCTGCTTTGTGTTCCTTCTTTTTTATTTTTTTTTCAATTACCCAACTCAAGCCCAGCCAATCTTATTATCTATTTTAGGCCTTTTTTAATTTTTGAAATTGGTAAATACAAGAATTATAATATTAATAAGATTGGGTCTTTTTTTTATAAAAAAACATATGTAATATATATATATAAAATTTTGAAAAATGCGGGCCCCTCGGAATACCGGGCCCTGGGCGGTCGCCCACCCCGCCCCCCCTCTGGGCCGCCCCTGGATAGAGTTAAGTACACGGATAGTCCATGTGGTCGGTATCTTCAAATTTTAAACAATAAATTATGTTTTTAATTTATCTTTAAAGTAATTGTTAAATACAATTAATCATATAATTTATATGTTAACTTTTTCCTTAAAGTTTTTTTTTTCTTGATCAATTATTTTTAGATAAATACATCACAAACTGCACTCTAGAAAATTTGAACCAAACTTTTAATTATCAGGTATACCACTTGATTATTAAGTTGTCTCCTTAAAGACATTTCATATAATATGCGGACCCATAATTTAGTTATTACATAACTCAAACCTAAGCCTATTTGTCATTCGTAACCCATGTGTATCGTTTTCAAATACACATTGACAAAAAATGCAATTATCTTTGTTCTGTATAATAAAAGATATTAATGGATAATATATACTATAATAAATTATTTGGAACATTTAAGAGATAAATATATGACAAAATAAGTCTTATTCAAAGTTTTTAATACTTTGTTTTACATAAAATATTAATTAAACTTTAAATGATTATCTGCGAAGTGGGAAAATATCTAACATGATTAGTCGAGTTGCTTTTTATCTAGTACATGATTATATTTAATTTTAAAGCACCTAAGTTTGTGGGGTATTGTGTTCAAGTCTCAAAAAAGTAAATAAATTCACTGTTATAAAAAATAATTTTTTTTAAAAAAAAGTTAAAGTGAAATAAGTTAATCATATTACTTCTAGTGGTTCCTAAAGTCGACTTACAAACTTTGGTTGATAATTATTTAAACATATTTTAATATATACATGTGTATTGGAAAAGAAATTACTTTAGATAAGATCTCTCTTAAAATAATGTCGTTTTATTTCATTTATATCAAAACTATAGCATTTTAGTTAAATATTTAGAAACAACTTTTTCTAAATTTATTTTACATATTAAAAACTTGAGTAAAGTGTCATTTTCGTCCCTATGGTTTGGTCATTTTCATTTAAAAAGTTTTTTTTAGCTTTTTCGTCCATGACCTTTCAAAATTTATCCATTTTCATCTAATTGACTAACCCCGTTAAATTATTACCGTTAAACCGGGGACATTTTCGTCTTTTCAAAATTCCTTTTTTATTCTCTTTTATTATTTCCTTCTTCCCCTCCCCATCCTTTTTCAAAACCCTAAATAGGTGTTGGTTTTTGGAGTGTTTGGGTGAATATATGTCGTTACTGAATTGTTATTGTAGTTGAAATTCTTATCAAGAGACTACAATGGAGAGGGGAAGAAGGAAATAATAAATGAGAATAAAAAAGGAGTTTTGAAAAGACGAAAATACCCCTGGTTTAACGGTAATAATTTAATAGGGTTAGTCAATTGGATGAAAATGGATAGATTTTGAAAGGTCAGAGACGAAAAGGCTAAAAAAACTTTTTGGGTAAAAATTGACTAAAATAGTTAAACCATAAACACAAAAATGACAGTTTACTCTAAAAACTTTTTGTACTACAATGGACTTCAAAAGCTGTACTCAACATTATACAAACAAGAGGCATGACCGCATGATAAGAGAATCATTGTAAATGAAATAATTTTAATGCGAAGAACAAAATTACTAAAAATAGCTTTGATATTTAAGTAAAATAATAATATAGTTTTGATATATCATATTTTGTTAAGTTGGGTGAGTTCTAAAAAAATTGATGGTTCAAAATGTAAATTAAAGGGTAAAATCAATGATAAAACTAATTGAGACTCTTAAGAAAAATATAGGTTGATTTTAACGGATGAAATCTTCTAAATAATAAATTTATATAGAAATTAAAGATTATATGGTTAAGATATGTGTTGACTAAATATAAATATAAAAAAGGGATAGATACACCAATATGTCATGTGCATTAGGTGTGTTTACGGTCCGGTTTTGACGGCTTCTAGGTCAAACCAAGAGCTACACCGTTAGTAACGGTTTTTGATTATGGAGATGTATAAACACACGGTACAGATTGCCAAATATAGATGGGAGCTCGATGGTGGAAGTATTGGAGTATCCAAATACTCGGGCCGGCTCCAAGTTTTGTGAAAAGATTTTACGAGCAATTTTTATGGCAACGTTATGGTTAATCTAGAGGGCTCAAAGCGAGTACATATTCAATTACAACAATAGACATCCCGAGAATATAGTTGAATAAATAAATACATAAATAAGAGTGATTTGTATTAAAATTCGAATATTTTGTCTATTTTTTAAATTTAGTTTTGATACAATTATATTGAACTCAAATCTTTTATTTTAAATGATTTTTATATAGTTTTGATCAATACAAATACAAAGCATATAACATGTGAGAGCAACTCCAATTTATAGAGGAAGAGTAATAATTAATTATCCACCAACATATGAAAATGAACACAAAAAGTTTGTCACATTCCTAAATAGGGAAAAGGGAGTTATGGGGGGAAGTAGAAAGGATAAAATGGTCCATAGTATGTGGTTGTGGGTTGGTTGGAACCCATGAAGGCCAAAAGGTAACCCATGCTTACCAACCAAGATACAATCATGAAAACAAAACAAAAAGGTTATGGTAAAGTGAAATTCCATCAACTAACTCCCAAATTGATGTTTTATTTTACTTTATATCCAAATTCCAAAGTAGGTAAGTTTTAGAGGGAAATATTGAAAAAAATAACATATTTTGATTTAACCTAACATAAATCAAAACTTTTACTATTTAGATTATCATATGTGTAAATAATTTAACATAAAGTTAAAAAGCCTAAACTTGTCCAAACAACTTTTTTGTATTATTGGAGAAGGATTTTATGATGGGATATAAGTTGAAGTCAACCAATGATGTAAAGAAAGAACCATATAGAGCCCACTCATGTTGATACCTTGAGTTTATAAATTGATCACCACATGTGTAGTGTATCCCACCTCAAACTAGCATTTAGGTCCTTTTACTAGTTTAAGTGAGGAAGTATCGATTGTTTCTTTCTTGTGATGTCATCAATAGAACAGGTTTAAAGTTAAAGGTGAATTGAAATGGATTTGATACAAACTTTTGAAGCTCACCCAAGTTTAGACCTCGTAAAAGATTATGAGATAGCTACGACAACCTTCTAAACTGAAATTGCACAAATATGTAAATCAATAACACATCTGAACTAGAGTCAAAATCGCGTTCATATAAAAAATATTTATAATTATTTTTTTTTTTGTAAATAAAACTTCAAATTAATCTTAGAATTGGGTCCCTTTAATTTATTTTAACTTTTTCTTTTTGTATTTGGTTTCCCTTCTAAATGGAGGTAATTAATAAATTGTTCTTTGTTTTAAAAGAATAAACTTTTGGCATAAATAAAACTTTGTTCATAGAATTGTTTGTGTAGAACCACGTGTGGGGTCAATACACTAGCTACCGTTAGTAGGTTTATAGATATGACTTTTAGCTTTACGCAAGAAAGAGTCAACTAATTGCATTCAATTGGTTTGGGCTTTTTCAAAACAATTTGAAGATTTTAACTTATTATGTAATATTATATTTATCAAACAGGTTGTAATGTAGTGGTTAAGGTAAGATTCAAAGTTTCATCGTACTCGGGTTCGATCCTTGTCATCATCATTAATTTTCGTGGCATCGCAAATGAGGCATAACTTTTAGGCTGATGCACCAGGGTTTACCAACGCCGATCCAGGATTCGAGCCTCGGCTCTCCCTTAAGTCCGGAAGAGGCCGTACTGGGTGGGGTTTTTTCCTTTAAAACTCTCTAACTTTGACGCCAAGTGAGGCCGATTAAAATAACATATTGACCGGAGCTGGACAAGTCTCTCACATGTGAGTGCGTCGTCACATCATTCAATGTTCGCCTTTCAAAAAAATGTAATATTATATTTTAGAGGTTAACTCTACGATAGAGATTATGAAAAGCATCCATCTGTTAAATTTAATTTTGAAAATTATAAATTCTCATACTAAATGCTTTTTTCTATAAAAAAAACTTTTAATTTCGACACTTATCTTAATCTTAATAGTTGAGAAGTTTTTTTTAAATAACGTTTACATCATCAAATCAGCCTCATCCATAATAGTTTAGGGACGAAACCAAGGGAAGATGACGAGGATTTGTTAGCCCCCTCATTGAAATTAATTGTTTTTATACATAAAAGCTAGATTTTTTCTAAAAACTTTTTTTGTTGTACTCGGTAGAAATGAAAAATCTAAAAAGTTATAGTTACATTAGTGTTATCACATCTAGTAAATCACACTATACATCAATGGAAAAAAAATTTTATGCTTACATATAACTTTTATAAAATAAAAAAATGTTAAAGTAGGGTGTGGTGGGGGTGATTCACACAACTACAAGATGATACCAAATACTTGTTTAGTTAAATGATGATGTTCTTTGAGCAAACAAATAAAAAAAATAAGTTGATTTAAAAAAAACAATCCACCAACTCTAGTATGGATGTGACATTTTCTCTTCCCACCTCTCATTCTCCTCTACCTACCCCAACTCCATTACCAAACTTCCCCCAACTCCAAAAGCATATCACCTAATCATACCCACCATCTTTAAATTTTATGCCAAAAATACAATTACTTCATATTATTCCATAAATTCTTATAGATAATAGCATTATCCTAATCTTTCATATTAACTAACCTAACTTATCCAAATCTACATTTTACTCTTTCTGATTAAATATTGACTTATACCAAAAGCCCTTTTTTTAGAAAGGCAACAATTTTAAATTTATTAACTTCTATTTTCGTAACACGAGTTGCGGATCCATGAAAAGGCGTACTGTTAGGTCGAAAACAGACTAGGTTTTACACAAGTCTTGTAAAACACTTCTATTAAACCTTAGAAAAAGACAACATGAAACAAGGTCAAATTCATTATACTCGAGAAAACAATCAGGTATAGTGTTGGCCGTATTAATTCTAAATATTTGCATGTTACTATTCAAAACCAAAGTAAGCGCTAGATCAGCTTATTTTTTTTTTATATAATTGTACAATCTTGATATTATCTTTCATTGGGTAGCCTCATATTTCCTAGTAGCCGCATATTTCCTAGTGGTTAATCTCATTGATGACTAAAAAAAAAAAATAAAAAAAAAAAAATAACAAATTAATATTTTTTTTAAACAATAATGCTAATCATCTGACATTGAATTTCACAAAGTTTACATTGCTTATTCACTTCGTATTAATCGGCAAAAGACCTATACTCACAACATTCCACTATTTATAAATGTATAAGTTTTCAATGCACTATGTACAAGCAAGCAATGCATGTAGTAAAAAAAATTAATATTTTCATTTTCAACCCTTATACTATATATAATATACGCTTTTAATCCGTTTCATTTTCTATTAATTTCCTTTTCCTTTAATAACTTTCGTTCGCTAATTTTTTTTTCAGAATACAGAGTGCGCGGCTGTTTTTAGTTTTTTTTGTCAATGTTCCGATATATATTTTTTTTAAAACGGAGTTGTATTCAAAATGGAGTTTTTTCGTATCGTTGTGTGTAGCGAGTGCCGTTACCGTTGTGGTATCGTGACGATTCGAACATATTATGAGCGAACACATATCGGTATTCGATTTTATGGTTTTCGACGATCCGAACCGGTAAATTTTTATTTTGTTTTTTTCCTTTTTATTATTTAGTTTTATATTTCTTTTTTATTACCATTATTTTTATCGTTACGTCTACGTTTTTATTTAAATTTTAATAACGATTAACACGACACCCGCCGCGGAGCACGGGTATAACCATCTTGTTATAATTATTTAGTTATTTAGTGGAGACATGGGGGACAAATGCAGCACAACTTGTGCATCTTATTGTTTTATGTATACCTTGTAATGTTGGGTAATTAGTCAACCATGTGATTTGTTTAGCATTATCTTTACTTTTTTGAAAAATAAAAACAAAAATCTAATGTGTATGTGTAACTACTCGAAATTTGTGTCATTTAACAAGATAAATGTAAAATATCATATTATAAATATTAACAAAGATAATTGAATTATATTAGTTTGAGACGCAGGGTGAAACTACAAATGTAAAATGAGAAACTTTTATAGAGAAATAACACTGAATATGTAAGTTGTTACATTACATATTTTTTTTTATAAAGAAATTTGAATTTAGTAGGTCTGGCCGAATTTTGGAAAACTTAAATTGATTATGTAAGAATTAAAAATGACTGCAAAAATAAACGTGTAAATTACTAAAATCAAAAACTCGTGTTTTTACAATAAAAAGGAAATAGTTTAAAATTGCTAAACATAGGAAAAAAACCATCAACATCAAAAGACGACATAATTCGGGTCCGAAAATCGTTTCCGCTCAATATTTTACGGGTCATGTAATAACAAATAGAGCGAAACTTATACCCGTTTTAAACTGGATCCTTTTCTAACCCGTTTACTAATGTGCCGTTGGTTCATATATGAATTTGCTTGGTCAACTCCTATCAATTTATTCCATTTGATTTAATGTGAAGATAAATGCATATTTCTCAAAAAAAAAAGTCTACCAAAATACAATAGGTCCTTTCTAATACTATTTTTCCTACACCATAATTGCAAAAAAACAAAACTTGGAATGTTGATGTTGGTCCCTAAAATGCTATTAATTCATTATGAAAAAAATATATCTAATTTGACTTTTTCCCTCTTTCATATCCCATATATTAAATTCAATCGGATTAAGTGATTATCCGCACATAAATCAGTGCTTTTCTTTCAAAATACACCTGATTTTTGAGATCAACGAAACATACCTACAACGATTTGCATATAAATGTTTAACATATTATATTTACAGGCATCACACGCATATACTTTAAACAAAATATAACACGCTAAGAATAAAGAAGTATCACAAAGATGCCTATAAGTTTATATGTGGTTTAACGTCTAGTAACAAAACTCATATGTCCTATGTCTCACTTAAGAGACGTTCTAAATGACATAGGGGATTCTCCCAAAGCATTCAGCGTGCCATTACAAGTGAAGCATTGATCATTACACATAAGAGTTTGGTTGAAAGTTTTTCGCACTATAATTCAAATAACATTTTTCTGTTTAATTTGCTCTTTTATGAATAGAGACAGAATTATTGTCACGATATATCATTTAAAAGATTTAACCAAGATATCATGTGTCACTAAGATGTTCCGGGATTATGTAAGTTGATTATGTATAATGGAATATTGATTGTGTAAGTTGCGAATTAGATAAACAATATCCATCATTGTTATTTCATTTTAGCATCCTATAAATTTGAACTATATTCTCAACCTTCATTAATATGGTTGGAAAGGATCCATGGTGTGTAAAGGCATTGTCATGAGACACCAACTATAATAATTTGTGAAAGCATTGTCATGAACTCTATGTAGATAAGTGAAGTTCAATATGTTTGAAGTGTTCAAGCTTTTACATGGTTTTATGAAATATCGAATTTTAGCTTTCATTGTATAGTTAAAGAATTAATAGACATCCAGAATTCCAGATACTTCACTATTTGCATCACGTTGTATCTTATTTAATGTATACTAGTTTAGATCACGTGTCTACACACAAGGTGAAAATTAAAAAATATTAATATATAAAATTTTTAAATATTTATGCATATATTTTACAAATGTAAAAATATATTACATATACTAACGATAGAAACAAACTCAAATTATGTAAAAATTAATATATAATTGGGTTTTAAAAATATGTTAATTACTATTTAATGTAATTTGACTTTTATTTGTTATTTGATTCGATTGAAATAAAAATTACATAATTAAATATCAAATTTTCTTATAATAAGGAATAATTTAAAATAAATGTGTTTTATTAGTATAATTAATATTTTCTTTAAATATATATTATTATTTAAATATAGAAGTGCATTAAATAAAATAGAGAGGCGGAAAAAAAAATGGTGAAAATAAATGTGAAGACAACACGTGTCACTAAAAAAACCTTTATTTATTATATATTATAGATGTATTCAATGCATGTAAATGTCGTTTATGTGCCTACGTCATACATAGTGTTAAAAAAACATAATAGAGTTGGGGAAATATGGTTTAAGAGGGGTAATCAGAGTATTTAGAGAGAGAGAAAAAGGTAAATATATATACACACAAAGATAATTACTTAAAATGAAATTAAATTGAATATATGAGATAGAAAAGAAGAGAAAGTCACTTTCATGATATGTATATATATATATATATATACACACTAAAATTATCTAGTCAACATGGTGTTTAGCATCATCACATGATTACATGCCCCTCGATCTGTAATATTTAATATTATAGACACTAAACCCTTAGTTGTTTACATAAGATAATATTTTCTTGTTTTAAAAATCTTATTTAATTTTTATTGATTTTATATTGTTCTTGATTATAATAATTATACAAACACCATCCATTTTGGAAGTACTTTTGGATGAAAACTATCTTACAAGTCCAATAAAATTAACATGTATGTAATTCCAAAATCCTTTAAAAAAAACCAAGCTATCATTTAAGATGTTGTCTTTAATATGAATAAATAATTCTTTAATATTCAATTCATTATTAGCTTAAAATCTAATGTGAATGTCACTTGCCTTTGTTTGGTTCTTTTACACTCATATGGTGTAACACAAGTTAGTATTAAGTTACATAATATTATCAAACCTTACTAGGAAGTAAACCTCCAAATAACAAGCTACTATAAAGTTTATACACCAAAATATTGTTTAATAAAGCCCCATGAGGAAGTTTAACCCAATAGACCACCAAAAAGCCTTTAAGATAATCCAACGCCTTGAAGCATGTCCTGAGGCTTCATTGGAGCTTTTCCTACACCACAAACACCGCACAACATGTTAGTAATGATATGCAAGTTCCTTTACTCCCCCATGGGTTAAACCCAAGCAAAATCCTCAAAAATGAAAATTTAGCGTAGCACTGGCCCCAGGGCGTAAGGAAAAGCTTGCCAGCGTAGGCTACGTTGATTAGGGCCTTTGACCTCCTTTGACCGATTAGCGATTTTTAGGCCGATTAGGGCAAAATTCCTAGCTCATTGATTAGCAATTAATCACGATTTTTACATAATGATTAACAGGGTATTGATAGATATGAATTTTCACATCACAGGTTGTTATGGTAAAGAAAAATAGATGTAAAAAATAATAATTTATTGTTTCTTTTTAACATAGTGGAACATTTTCAATTAATTATACATGAATCCAATCTAATTTTTAGAGGTAGCATCTAAAGATGAAGTGCCATTTTTCTGTTAAAAGACCATTTTCTGAACCCAATTTACTTTATATATTCAAGTACTTTTGTCTGCCACCACTTGCTCACTTATTAACCCCCATGCCCTCAGTTTTGACTTCAAAAATTCAGACCATTTCTCACATCTACCCACAAAGCCGCCCTCTCTCTCTCTACAACTCTCTCTGCAAAACATAAAATTAAGCATAATCATAAGCAACATATGTTCCATTAATGGCTCTGTCCTTAGGGACCCTGAGATTATGGGACACTGTCCTAGAGTTAACAAAGAAATCACAGGATAAGGGCAGTGATCCTATGATATGGGCAATTCATCTTTCTTCACAGTTAAATTCAGCTGGTGTGTCTCTTCCTTCACCAGATTTAGCAAATCTTTTGGTTTCTCACATTTGTTGGGATAACAATAATCCCATTTCATGGAAGTTTCTGGAAAAAGCTTTGATCTTCAACATAGTTCCTCCTTTGCTTGTTCTTGCTCTTCTATCCACCAGGTTTCAATTCTTTATCTCACCTTTCCTTTCATGGGTTCTTGATTTCATCCTTTTTTATGTGTTTCTTGATTATTTCTATGAATAAAGTTTCTATCTTTTTAAGGTCTTGTTAATGGTTTTTTTTATTTAAAGCTGTTGAAGTTCTTGATTATTTCTACAAAAAGTTTCTATTTTTAGAAGGTTATTTAATGGGTTTTTGATTTAGAGTTTAGTAGTTTATGAAAATGTTCTTGATTTATAGTTTTTGTTCCTTGAAGATCTCTACTCATGGGTTTTGTTTGAATCTTAAAGATGGACCTGCTACTATGGTTTCTTGATTTCAACATTGTAATCATCATTAATTATTTTATTCTTAGTTTATGAGAGTTGATTTTGATTTTGATTTTGATTTGTTTGGCATTTATTATGCGATGTGGGTCCCTCATGAAGCAGTTTCTAAGAATACAAAATTTTCACTTTTTCTTGAATCCTCTTACATCTGTCTCCTTTTCAAGAACTGAGTCTCCATTGATTCATTGCAGTTTAAGCTCATTGTTTCAAATGAATTCAACTCTGATAACAATTTATGGATTTCAATATTCTTTAGAAATGCAATTTTGTCCTGCTATGTGTGTTTTAAGTGTGTGTGTGGGTGGGTGGGTGGGTGAGGGGGGGGGGGGGTTAGTGAGGGTGAAGTAGGTTCTCATTATAATTTGATACCATTGGTTTCATTATCAATCATGTTACAAACACATTTATCAAGTACAATACATAAAAGATAGTTAACATTCAAGACACATGATTTCTAATTTGAATGAATAATGTTAGAATACATTGTAACCCATGCTACAATTATATTTTTTAGATCTTTTTTTCTAAATTGTTATAATTTATTTTAAACAGGGTTATTCCGATGCGACGTACTCAACCTGCAGCATTTCGGTTATATATGGAACTCCTTAAGAGACATGCTTTTAAACTCAAGCCACATGTAGAATTCAAAAATTATGAAGTGTAAGACTTCTTTTGGGATGTTGTTCTCTTCTCTCCTAAAATTTAAGGGTTACTTGCATAACAAGTTAGCCAATTTTAATTAGATTTTTAGTTAACCAACTCAATCATTTTAGATTTTTAGGCCACCAAACCATCAATGGCATCTTAAGAAAAAGTCAACATGGTCAAAGTTACATGAATTTATGAAAGTTGGTTACCTTAGATCAAATTTTATAAAAACTTGATGGCTTTTTTTTTCCTAACAAGAGTTGGTTACCTAAAATGTAAATATGGCGAAAGTTGGTTACCTTTCTATGGAATTAACCTAGATGATTAAAAAAAATTGTATTGTTTCTTATTCATAAACTATTTGTTAATGCAGGATCATGAATTCAATAGACAATGTTCTTAATCTTTCTCAGATATTTGGCATCAAAGTCAACGATCCTGGAAGCGTATTACTCGAGTTTATAGTTTCAACTGTTTGGCAGTTAGTAGAGGCAGCATTAGGAGATGAAGGGCTTCTAGAACTTACCAAAGAAAGAAAACACAGATGGAATGTACCTCAAGATATGGAATTAGAAGGTTACGAAAGTTACGGTGGGAAGAGGAATGAATATCAAGAGATTTTGCAAAACAGAAATACAGTTATGGCAGTTGAGCTGATTGGGCTTTTCCTGCAAAATAAAATAACTTCCAGGATTCTTTTTTTGGCACGCCGAAACATGTCAGAACTTAATCCTTTGAAACTTTCTATTTCTAGTATAATTCAATACATAAATTTGAAATTCATACATAAATGTTAGAACTTAGTAGTTAATCAGATACATGCATCATAGAATTTGATGTCTAAAACTGTTGGATATAAGGAAACAGGTTAACGGGCCAAATAAAAACTCAAATGAAAAGGAAACGATTTTTTTGCAGATACGGGCCATAGGCCAACCTTTAATCACCTTAGGGGCGGTTTCTAATTTGGTGTACCGAAATGGACCTACCCCCCTCCGTACCGAATACGTGACCTCTAGCGAATCGTGTACCGGGTACATGTACCCTTACCAGAGCGTACCGCGATTTAGGTAACTATGCGACAACCCCATAAGTGACACCAAATTAGAAACTGCCCCTAAAGTGATTAAAGGTTGGCCTATGACCCATATCTGCAAAAAAAAGTCAAAGGAAACTGGTCAAAAGTCACCCAAAGTGTATTTTTAACGCATACAACCTCATAAGTTGCTTTATACAAAAAATTAGATTTAGTTTATAATAATATTGTTGTTGATATTTCAATCATTAGGCCCCAACATTGGAGAAGTTTTATTCAGGATGTAGAGGTTCTTGCTGTCAACTCATCAGCACTAAGAAATTCAAAGGTGATGACACCAGAAATTCTGCTTCAGTTAATATCAGATGATCATAAAGTTGTGTCTGAAGTAAAAAAGGAAAATTATTTGCAAGAAATCCATACAATAATGTCTTCATCTGCTGGTATTTCTCACAAATTTGGTGGTTCTTCACTGTGGATTCCTATTGATCTTGTGCTTGAAGATGCCATGGATGGTTCACAAGTCGATACAACAAGCGCCATCGAAATTATCACACGTAAATGCCAATTATATTTTAATATTTTCAACAATTTAAACAACATATTATCAAAACTATTTAAACTGAAATAAAGATTTTATGTTTCTTTTATTACAGGTCTTGTAAAAGCTCTTCAAGCCTTACATGGTACCACTTGGCATGAGTGTTTTCTTGGTCTTTGGATGGCAGCTCTTCGTCTTGTTCAAAGGGTTCGGATTTCTCTTAAATCTAGTCTTTTTGTGTGAGTGGGTGGTTCCTAATACGGTTGTCTAACAGTTTTGTTTGTTTACAGGAAAGAGATCCCATTGAAGGTCCTATGCCTCGTTTGGATACTCGTTTATGCATGTTATTGTCTATTACAACTTTAGTGGTTTCTGATCTAATTGAGGATGAGGGTTGTTTGTCACAAATTAATATTAACTGTCAAACAACACAAAATCATAAAGAAAATCGGCATATGGAGTTGGTATCAAGCTTACAGAGTTTGGGTGATTATCAGAGCTTGCTGACTCCACCTCAGTCAGTTATTCCCGCTGCCAATCAGGCTGCTGCAAAAGCAATGTTACTCATATCCGGCATTAATGTCGGTAGTAGTGCATACTTTGACCTGGTCAACATAAAAGATATGGCAAATAACTTGTGTAAGTAACATACATGATTAAATATAGCTGAAAACTATACCTGGGCTTATAAGAAAATGTTACTTTATAAACTATGCAGCTGGAAACTTGCATCATTTGATAGTAGAAGCTTGTATTGCAAGAAATCTGTTGGACACATCAGCGTATTATTGGCCAGGTTACGTAACCGGTCATATCAACAAAATCCCTAATGGCGTGCCAGCTCAAGTCCCTGGCTGGTCAACGTTCATGAAAGGAGCACCGTTGACTCCAGCCATGATAAACGCGCTTGTTTCTGAACCTGCTTCAAGGTAACATATAAAACTCGAAAGCATTTGTACACATGATTTTCAAGAAACTGTTTAAGCTAATTATTGGATTTCAAGATTTAGTAAACGAAAAAGCAACTGAATTTAAGCTAATGGATTTGATGGAAGCTTAGCAGAGCTTGAGAAGGTTTTTGAGATTGCGGTTAACGGGTCAGATGATGAGAAAATCGCTGCTGCTACTATTCTTTGTGGGGCGTCTTTAATTCAAGGTTGGAATGTGCAGGTACAGTATCTGATTAAACTTGTTTCTTGAATTCATAATCCACCAAAGGTATGGATTAAAATTAACTCAAGATTCACGGTGCTTGCAGGAGCATAGTGTTTATTTCATCACAAGATTATTATCACCTCCACCACCTGCAAATTATTCCGGGAATGACAGCCATCTTATAGCTTATGCTCCCATGCTTAATGTTCTTCTTGTTGGTATAGCACCCATTGACTGTGTTCAGATTTTCTCCCTACACGGGCTCGTAAGTTCAACCAGATTACTGATCAGTAGGTGGATACTTTGGTTATTTCACTTATTTTAACTCGGGTTGTTGCAGGTTCCACAGCTAGCAGGTTCTTTGATGCCAATTTGTGAAGTATTTGGATCATGTGTCCCGAATATATCATGGACTTTGACAACAGGAGAAGAGATCTCAGCATATGCTGTTTTTTCAAATGCATTTGCACTTCTTCTAAAGCTATGGAGGTTCAATCACCCTCCACTGGAATATGGGGTCGGAGACGTACCTCCTGTGGGATCACAACTCACTCCAGAGTATCTATTACTAGTGCGAAATTCTCAGTTAGTTTCTACAGTTAGCATATACGATGATCGGAATAGAAGACGGTTATCAGAAGTGGCGAAAGCATTGCCCCCCAATCCCATTTTTGTGGATTCATTCCCGAAACTAAAAGCATGGTATCGTCAACATCAAGCATGTTTAGCTTCAACACTTTCTGGTCTTGTTCATTCTCCTGTTCATCAGATTGTTGACAGCCTTCTAAACATGATGTTTAGAAAGATAAACAGAAATCAACCGTTGAATTCGGTATCAGGAAGTAGTAGTTCATCTGGGCCTGGAAGCGAAGATGCATCTTTACGACCAAAGTTACCTGCTTGGGACATTCTTGAAGCTGTTCCTTTCGTAGTCGATGCTGCTCTGACAGCGTGCGCCCATGGCAGATTATCCCCTCGTGAGCTATGCACAGGTCAGTCGACATTGTACCAGTAAATGATTCAAGTCCTAGTTTTATAGTCTTTCTTTAGGATTCTAAGATTATCCTGTCTGTATGATCTTGTTTTTGCAGGGCTTAAAGATTTGGCAGACTTTCTTCCTGCATCTTTGGCGATCATCGTGAGTTATTTCTCGGCTGAAGTGTCGCGTGGTGTCTGGAAACCGGTATTTATGAATGGAACAGATTGGCCAAGCCCAGCTGCAAATCTTTCTAATGTTGAAGAACATATCAAGAATATTTTGGCCGCCACCAATGTTAATGTTCCCCGCCTTTTTGCAGGTTCGAACTTTAGAACAAGGGGTGTTAAATAGGTCGTGGTCATGAGTTGATGGGTTGAACCCAACACGTACAAGAAAATTTGACACGAACACGAAAATCATGCACAAGTTAACTTTTCGTGGGCTACACACGGCCCGTTAACCCAAAATTTTAATTTATTTTATCTTTTTGTATATCAACTAATACTCAAAATTACAAATTTACAACAGAAATTAGAAATGTATAAAAAATAATTTTGTTTGAACAATAAATCTTGATACTCGTTTCTCTTTTATCTTTTAATTTATTATATTTTTGCATAAAACACCCAATCAGTTTAACTTCCGACATAAACATATTTAAGAAATAAGTATAAAGCTAAACGGGTCAACCCGCCGAGTTGAACCGAACACGAAACGTTTAGCTAAACATGTTCGCGGGTTTGACCGACAACTGACCCGGACCCTTTTAGACTGAACCCATATCCTTGAATTTCATGTTAGGTTCGTGTATTGTTTTCGTTTCGTGTCAAAAACTCACACCCCTACATTAGAACCATTCCAATTTCATAAAAAGCATGTATTTATGTATGCAATGACATAAAGTTTTGACCTTTTACTTGGCTTTGACTTTTTTTTGCAGGAATAAGTTCACCATTTACTCTTCCATTGCCCTTAGCTGCCTTTGTGAGCGTCACCATAACTTACAAACTCGACAAAGCATCACAACGGTTTCTCAATCTCGCAGGCCCAGCCCTGGAATCACTTGCAGCCGGTTGTCCATGGCCATGCATGCCAATCGTGGCGTCTTTATGGACCCAAAAGGCCAAAAAATGGAGTGATTTTCTTGTTTTTTCGTCTTCGCGTACAGTTTTCCTGCATGATAATGATGCAGTATATCAGCTTCTTAAAAGTTGCTTCACAGCCACACTTGGGTTAAACAATTCTCTTTTTTCAGCCCATGGTTGCGTTGGAGCGCTTCTCGGGCATGGGTTCGGTTCCAACTTCTACGGGGAAATATCCCCGGTAGCACCCGGGTTTCTATATTTACGGGTTTATCGTTCCATTAGAGATATAATGTTCCTCAGAGAAGATATTATATCTTTACTGATACAATGTGTGAAAGATATAGCTTCTAATGGTATAACTCCTAAAGGAAAACAAGAAACAAAATATGGACAAGTTTCACTTGCTACTAGTTTGACCAAAGTCAAACTAGCTGCTCAACTAGGGGCTTCAATATTATGGATATCTGGAGACCAAGGTTTAGTCCAGTCTTTAATAAACGAGACGTTACCGTCTTGGTTTATATCCGCTCACCGCGAAGAAACAGGTGGACCGGTTTCTATGCTATCCGGGTATGCTCTGGGGTACTTTACAGTGCTCTGCGGGGCATTTGCTTGGGGTATCGACTCGTCCATGTCAGCATCCAAGTGGCGGCCTAGATTTCTCGGGTCCCACATGGAGTTCTTAGCAAGTGCACTTGATGGGAAGATAACACTCGGGTGTGATCCGATTACTTGGCATTCGTATGTAACGGGTTTCTTGAATTTGATGGTGGGTTGTATGCCTAATTGGGTGGTGGAAGTTGATGTGGAGGTTTTGAAGAGGTTGAGTAAAGGGTTGAGGCAATGGAATGAGGAAGAACTTGCTCTTAAGTTGCTGGAATCTGGCGGTGTTGGTGCGATGGGTGCGGCTGCAGAACTCATTTCTCAAACTGATTCGTAGAACCGGTTTCGGTTTCTATCACAAGTTTTGTAAATTCTTTTAGATTTAGCTGTACATTAGGTGTTCTTATCAGTGTGATCATAGAAATCTTGTGTTGACTGACTTGAAACCCAATTCAGAACTCTTTCATTCAACCTGTAAAAGATGTGATAATCTTGATTCTGATCAGTAAATCATCATTTGGATGCTAATCTCTTTCCGGCATTTCAACAAACACCTCTCCTGCCGCGCCAATGGACTTATTATAATTGAGTATACGTTTAAAATTACATACCAAAAACAATATTGCAATCGAGTGTGTAGATCGATGATAAGAAAAGCGTTGCTACACTTTTCTTATGGGAAGGGCTTTGGTCTTAGGATTGGGTCGATTCTAGTTATCCCGAGGAGGTTCGATGTGACGTGCAATATGTAAGAAAACCCGTTAAACGTGACCTGAGTCCGGGTGTCGGGAACAAGCATAAGTAGTCATGAGCTTGGTCATCAGGTTGGGCCGCATCTAGTTGTCGTGAGCTTGGACTTAGGGCATCTTCTAGGTGATTTTCGGCTATGCTTTATTATTAACTAAAATGTTTATAATGGATGACACTAATTATTAATTAAAATGTTTCAATGTTTATTCATAATTAACTTGGTATTACCCTTCAGAAAGAGTTCATATACCAACCATACCTGGTTTACAATGAAGGGTCTTTTTTTCTCTTAGCTACAAGTTTAAACAACTGTTCTACCCAACAGTTTTAAGTTACCCAGAAATAAGAATCAACACATTTTCTGGAAGGGTAATAATAATAGACGAACAAGAAAAACGGATGAAATGATCGCTGGTTGCGTTCTTAAATATCAGCCATGATTTCCTCCATTCAGACTTAAATTCCTGCACAAAAGAAAAGGAAATTTAGCATATTACTATGTTTATGTATACAAATAAAAAGGTGACTAACTCACAAATGCCAAGCATCTGTATGACATACTTCAATCATGATGTGTAGAATATACCTTATGACTAGGGGTGTCATAATGGATGGGTTGGGCATGTTGAGCAATGGGTCAAATGGGTTCAGGTTTAAACAAGTAAGCTTTAGTATGGGTCAAAAGTCCAAACCAGTCATGTCGGGCTGGGCCAGACCACAAGCAAATTTAATCTTTTTTTTTTGCAATATATGAATAATTAATGTGCTATATATGATTACAATAATTATTTAAACTTTTTTGTAAGGCGGTTTAGAAGGTTTTATGCAATCGAATACTTCTTGGATGACCATCAAGCTGCTTGACCCATCTGACCCGTTTCCTTTAAAGTTAAATCCGTTTGACCTATTAGAGATACAGCATAACCCAAATCAACCCATTTCAATATAAATGGGTCAATATTGCTTCAGAACTAAGACCCAAGCAATGCAAACTAATGGCCTCAGCTAGCAACCATGAACAATGGAAACATCAATAATTCAAAAGTTACGACAGCCAACAATAACTTGAGTGATATGGCTACTGCTAGGGTCCATGCTTTATTATAAACAAGGCTGATGAGGTGGTGGAAGTATCAAGATTATACGAATGGAGCATGTCTTCTATTATGATTGAACTGATAAAAAAAATGAAGTTGTCCTAAATCACTAATGTGATCATGGAGAGCCAAGTGTGGGTTGGTTATATTTGGTCTGGCCATAATCAAACCAAGCCTCTAAGCATGATAGTTCGTATCTTCACGCTCACTTCGAAGAACAAGAAAGCAATATTAACAATGTGCATAATCTTGACCTAAAATTTCTACTTCAACGTCTTTATCACCAGTGTCGTCCCCGACTAAATACAACTTCATATACTAAGTTTTGAAAGGTTTAAGCACGTCAAAGGTCAAAACTTGGTGGAACTAAGGGAATAGCTTGGTATTGTACTATTTTAGAATGTGTCATCTTGACACACTAATGAGAATACGGCCCTAATCATCAGTTATCTCAAACACAGCGCCATCTTAGTCTATACTTAAGATTTTGTCAACTAAACTCGACCTAAATACACGAGTAAAAACAAAAAAAATAATAATAATAATACACTCTAAACTAGTATACATCTAAGTCCCAAAAGTTAGTTAGTTTCTATGTCTTGTTATTTTCATGGTATTTGATTGAACTGGTATATATTGATCTATGCATCAAGTCAAAGAATTGTCTTGAAATCATTTCATCAAAATCCCTAATTTCACATATTCAATATTCCATCAATCCTTCTGCCTTAATCCTACAAACCAAAACTCCGAAAGACCAAAATGTTCACCCTCCGACTTCAACCACATAACTGTTAACTAGTAGATTGCACATACCCGAGTAACATTACCAATCAGAGAGACACAGAAATATTACTTTGATCAGCAAACATCACCCCTCAAGCACCAAAGAGATCCAGATATTTTCCTAAAGCAATCTGTTCAAGTATAGTTTGATTCAAAGCCACTTGTCAGAAAAAAGGCTACCACTACAGAGTTCTTCTCACTAATCAACCAACTTATAAATCATTATTTTACTAATCTAACATGCTCAAGAACTATGACAATGTTCCCATCAATAAACTTAGCACTGAATCCTATTAGACTAAGTGATATAGTATAGGGACTAGATTTGTAATATGGTGTTCTATATAAACACCTCTTTATGTAAACCCTAAACACACAATCATATTCTAATACAATCATATTACAAGGTTTAACTTGGTATCAGAGCTAGAGCTCAATCACCGAAAAACACCGCCGGAGGGGCGGCCGGCCGCCGCCGCCGCCCTACCCACCACCACAACAAACCTCCGCTGATGTCTTTTGATCCAACCCTAAAAATTTACTGCCGCCGCTACAGTACCGTGCTACAGTGCCGCCTCTACAGTTCTCTTTTTTTTTCTTCCACTTTTCCTACCACCGCTGTTAACCACCACCACATCAACACCACTGCCGTCAGCCTCACCACCACGCGGCGGAACACTAGCCGCCGCCTCTAGCCGTCGGAAGCCTAGCCGCCACAGCGGAACCCTAGCCGCCACAGCGGCGGTACCCTATCCGCCACCACAAACACCACCGTCGCCGCCCTAAACCCTAACTCCTCCCCGCGTCTAGGGTTAGCAAATACAACTTGCTTTCTTGTCCCTAGACGCCGTCGCCGCCACTATACAACAGTGGTCGTTTTTCCGGCGACGTGCACCTTGCGAAAGCCACAATGCTTTCAGTTCCGTTTATTCGAGGGTTGCAAAAAAAAAAAATAGAGATCTACAATCGGGGAGAAAAAAAAAGGGGGGGGAACAAACCCAACGGGCGAAAGCCGGAAGAAGATTATTTCCTAATGTAGTTTCGATTGGGCCTTTGAGGCTGGGCCTCACAAGCCCATTTACCATTGCTGTAAAAAAAAAAAAAAAAAAAACAAAACAAAACAAAAAGAGAAGGCGTGGGACGGGCGAAAGCATGGTGGAGAAGGAGAAGACCAACTATCTTTTTAGTTTTATGTTTTTATATTTTCAACCTAAATCTCTCCCGAGCTAGGGTTGCATAAAAAAAATAGAGATCTACAATAAGGGAGTAAAAAAAAAGGGGGAACAAACCCATAGTTGTTGAAGAACTCCGGCGAACGACGAAGTGGTGATGGCCGGAAGAAGATTAGGGTAGTTTTGATTGGGCCTTTGAGGCAGGGCCTCACAAGCCCATTTACCATTGCTGTAAAAAAAATGTGTGTGACGGGCGAAAGCATGGTGGAGAAGGAGAAGACCAACTTGGTATTAGAGCTAGGTTACAACCACCTGAAAACATCTCCGGCGGGGCGGCCGCCGCCGCTCCGCCACACCTCTCTTTTCTTTACAAGCCTTTTTTTTTTCGTTCAATAACCAGATCCCCCACCACCAAACAACCGCGCTTAGTCTTCTCTATCCACTCCTACTGCCGCCGTCAACCACCACTGCCGCCTCATCACCACGCGGCGGAACCCTAGCCGCCACAGCGGTGGTACCCTATCCGCCACCACAAACACCACCGTCGCCGCCCTAAACCCTAACTCCTCCCCGTCGCCGCCACTATACAACAATGGTCGTTTTCCGGCGACGTGCGCCTCGCGAAAGCCACAATGCTTTCAGTTCCGTTTATTCGAGGGTTGCATAAAAAAAAAAATAGAGATCTACAATAAGGGAGTAAAAAAAAAAAACTCCGGCGAACGACGAAGTGGTGATGGCCGGAAGAAGATTAGGGTAGTTTCGATTGGGCCTCACAAGCCCATTTACCATTGCTGTAAAAAGAAAAAAAAAGAAAAAAAATGTGTGACGGGCGAAAGCATGGTGGAGAAGGAGAAGACCAACAATCTTTTTAGTTTTATGTTTTCATATTTTCAACCTAAATCTCTCCCGAGCTTAGTTTGCGGGGGAATATTAGACTAAGTGATATAGTATAGGGACTAGATTTGTAATATGGTGTTCTATATAAACACCTCTTTATGTAAACCCTAAACACACAATCACATTCTAATACAATCATATTACAAGGTTTAACTTCCAGACATCTCCATCTATGAACACTTAATCTAAAGCAACCAAAGATGTCAAAACCTGCAACCCTAACTAATGCAGCCAAACAATATAAACACACAACTAAAACAAGATATCCACAATTAGTTATTGAACTATTGAACATACTCACTTCTTGTTCCTCCGACCACGCTTCGGGCCCCATCCTTCGAGCTTCGCAACAGGACAACCGCACTTGGATCGAAACAGCAGCACTGCTCTCCCATTCATCGGTGCCATCTTCCTCAACTCAGTCCGCAAACACTCGTAATCCGGATTCGATTCACTCCCCCCTTTCCACGGCAAATCATTCATCTCCTTCACTCCTTTGGCACCTGACCTCAAAATCTCCTCCGTCTGCAGCTGCAAATCGAACTCCATCGCCTTCTTCAATCCTTTACATCCTTTCTTCCCGCACTTCCTAGACCTGTTCCCGCAGCAGATCTCCAAGCCGATTATCGAGAGCACGAAGAAGAGGAAGAATCCGATTAAGTTGAGAGAGGAGTAATCTATGAGGATAGAGAGAGAAATAGGCGGGAGGATGAGAGAGAGAGAATGGAAGATGTAGGAGAAGTAGGAGGAGACTAAAAATGCGCCGGAGAAAAGGACTAAAATCAGGATTAGGATGTCTAGGGTTGCGGAAGGGGAATGATGAGAGCAAGTGGTTGTGGAATTGTTAGGGTTTGATGAATATTGAGAGGGCTTTTTGGTGAGGTGGTGGTGGTGGTTAGTGGCGGAGGTGGCCATTGGAGTGAAAGAGGTGGAGAGGATGTTATGGCGCATGTTAGTGAAAGGACGTCGGTGAGAAGAGATGCAGAACGGAGGTGAAGGGGTTTTTCTCAGATGGTGACGTCACGGGTCACTTGACTTCGGAAGTAAGATGAAAAAGGGCAGGATGGATGGGTGCGTACGTTAGCCCCTACACTTGTATTATATGCATACTATTAATATTTATAATATTTTAATGATAATATAATAAGATTTTTTTGATATATTTTAATTTAGTTACACAACCACCTTTCTAATGTGTTTGTACATCGGTGGTGTTGTCATTCTACCACTAATAGCATTTACATAAGTTATATTTGTATGAGTTTGTTTTATATATTTTAGAAAATGATTTAAAATAGTTGTAAGTGCAGAAAAGAGAAAATATAAAAAAAATTTGTACATTCGGAGAAAACATTTTCCACCCGTATAATTTTTAAAATGGTTGTGAGTGTATGAGAAAGAAAAGGTAATTATAAATGTATAAAAAAATATTATTTAATTAAAAATAAGAGAGAAAATTATAGTGATTTTTAGTGTAATTATAGAGAATGCTCTAAAAAGTAAGAAAACTTATAGGAATGCTCTAAAGAGTATATTATTATGGTATTAGATTTATGATATAATTGATATTTAATCTATTTGTTAATTAAAAATTAATAAATAAGTGTGTCACTGACTAATTTAGATTCAATGTGAATGTGTCAGTGTCAATTATGATTGTACTAGATGATTATTATAATTCAAATAACGTACATGTCGAAGAACTCGTAGATTGTTACTTAAAGTCATATAATAATTGGTAACTGGTTTTAGGATGCATCCCTCCTATGAGTGCTTGTATGTTATGTTTTATGAGATCTTAGACCGATCATGATTACAATACAACTGATATTAGAGTCTAAAGATATGATGTAGCCTCGTCTCCGACTTGTCGGAGATGCGACTGTCACTCAACGAATGAAAGTCGCCGTTCAAAAAAAATATAGCCTCGTCTTGATGCAGTTCCTTATATATCACTAGTTCAACGATCATCATGGAATGAACCCTTAACTTGTGGAATGATGGATTGTGTGGGGTGTTATTGAAGAAGACTAGAGGAGGTTGTTTCAGACTTCAGTTTAGAAGAAGATTTGTTATGTATAAATCCAAGTCTCACATAGATCTTCAAACAAGAATATATACATGTGGTTATTCTTTTTATTACTAGTTAATTTTTAGATTAGAACTACATGAGTGTGTATATGATGGGTTTGGCGAGATCTTGTGTACATAAATAAAAAATTTCAACTGACTTGGAACAAAATAATAATGTAAGAAAATGTTTAAAGTCATAGTTTAAAGCCAATAATAAATTATCACACCTTTTTTTTAGAAGACTTTCATTTTATATATAGAAATTATTCAAAGTCATTTTTATATATATAATAACTAGCTTATACCTCGTGTGCCATGAAAAAACATTTATTAGATATATAGATTTAAGATTTTGATTTGAGGGGGGGGGGGGGGGTATTGTTATTTTTTTCCTTCCTTTTTGATAAATTAGTGGTTGGGTGTGGAATACAAACATTTTACAAAGGATAATATATGTATTTAAGTCAATAATAATAGTTCACTGAATCTAAATTATAGTTGGATTTTGTAATTACATCCATATTATTTATATTTATTATATTTTTAATAGTTATAACATAAGATTTTTTTTGACACATTTGAATTTAGTTACACAATACAACCATGTGCTTGATCTTTTGTAATTAATATATGTGATCCTACATTCGTTATTAGTTAGAACCGTAAATAGACGTGTCATCGTATAATTTAGTCTTAATGTTATATTGTTAGTATTGATTATGGTTCCACTAGACAATGAGTTCAATGCAAATGAAGTACATCTATAGAAACGGGTAGATTGCAACTTTAAGAGCGCAAGTCATATAGTCGCCAACTGGTTTTAGGATGGATCCCTACGAGTGCTTGTACGTGGGGTTTGACGAGATTTTAAGCTAGGCACGATCACTACAACTAGTACCAGTGCTACAATGTAGCCTTTGATCTTGATGTGGTCCTAGGTCACCCAATTTATCCCCAGTTTACTGATTAATTTGGATCTTAACCTTGACATATTGAATGATAGACTGTGCAGAATGTTATTAAAGGAGATGTTGTTCGGACTTAAGTTTGAGGGTGGTTTTTGGGCGTAAACCCAAATCCCACATAGGAGAATGTTGGATCCCCAAACAAAAATATGTGTTGTTATTCCTCCTATTAACGTGTTTTAGATAGAGCTAGTGTACATAATGGATTTGACGAGACCTTGTGCTAGTCTTCCTAGATAGATGTATAGTTTGTCTATATCCACTATTTTCAGGTCCTACCAATATATCTTGCTAGTGATAAGATTTTATTAGGTTTGTATTCATTGTGCTAGTCATAATCTACTTGAATAAAAATTCCACCTAGCATCCTTTTCTTTTTCTACACAAAGAACAAAATAATAATGTAAGAGAATATAAAGAGTCTAGTTTGAACCCAATAGCAACTTGAGATTATCATACATCTTTTGGAAATTTGTTTTATATAAAGAATATTCAAAGTCTTTAGATATTGGGGTTGTGACTTTTAGGATAAGGTACTTTTTTTTTTCTTTTTGATATATTGGTGGTTGGGCTTGGATTACAAGAATTTACATTATATATATATATATATTTCTCATAAGGATAAATAGTGAAAAAAAAATTTTCATTTTTTTTTTATTTTTCTTACAAAATTTTTTTTTTTTTTTTTTTTCATTTTTCTTACAAAAGTTTTTTTTTTATAAACTGGCCACTAAAGTTCAAAACAGACTTTAATTTTTTTTTCTTTACTCAAAACTCTGTTTTTTATAGATTTGCCACATAAGTTCAATAAACTTTCGTTCGTTAACTTATTTCAAAATACGGGTGTGCAGTTGTTTTTTTTTTTTAACGTTCTGACATAAATTTGTTTTAAAACGGAGTTGTATTCAAAATCGATTTTTTTTATCGTTGTCTGTATCGAGTGCCGTTACCGTTGTGGTACCATGATGAACCGAACATATTATGGGCGAACAACATCATTGTCAATATTGGTATTATCGATTCGCCTCCCATGGGGATGAATAGTAGTTTTTTTTTTCCATTTTTTTTTTAATTTTTCTTACAAAAGTTTTTTTTTTAACTAGCCACTAAAGTTCAAAACAGGCTTTAATTTTTTTTTCTTTACTCAAAACTCTGTTTTTTTATAGATTTGCCACATAAGTTTAATAAACTTTCGTTCGTTAACTTTTTTCAAAATACGGGTGCGCAGTTGCTTTTTTTGTCAACGTTCTGACATAAATTTGTTTTAAAACGGAGTTGTATTCAAAATCGATTTTTTTATCGTTGCCTGTATCGAGGGCCGTTACCGTTGTGGTACCATGATGAACCGAACATATTATGGGCGAACAACATCATTGTCGATATTGGTATTATCGATTCGCCTTATGGTTTTCGACGAACCGAACCGGTAATTTTTTTAATTTGTTTTCCCCTTTTTTTATTATTTAGTTTTATGTTTCATTTCTATTAACATTATTTTTACCGTTGTGCCTATGCTTTTGTTTAAATTTTATTAACGATGGGCCACACAACGTTATCTATGATAACTTTCGTTCGTTATGTTTTTTTAAATAACGGAATGCGCCGTTTTCTTAATAATTTCTTTTGTTAACGTTCTGGTTTAAATTTTATTGGAGACAAAGTTGTATTCAACTTCGAGTGTTTTTGGGTATCGTACGTTATAACGAGTTTGCGATTCCACGCAAACGAGCCAAAACAAAAGTTTTTTTTTTTTCATTTTTCTTACAAAAGTTTTTTTTTTATAAACTGGCCACTAAAGTTCAAAACAAGCTTTAATTTTTTTTTCTTTACTCAAAACTCTGTTTTTTTATAGATTTGCCACATAAGTTCAATAAACTTTCGTTCGTTAACTTTTTTCAAAATACGGGTGCGCAGTTGTTTTTTTTGTCAACGTTCTGACATAAATTTGTTTTAAAACGGAGTTGTATTCAAAATCGATTTTTTTTATCGTTGCCTGTATCGAGTGCCGTTACCGTTGTGGTACCATGATGAACCGAACATATTATGGGCGAACAACATCATTGTCGATATTGGTATTATCGATTCGCCTCCCATTGGGATGAATAGTAGTTTTTTTTTTCATTTTTTTTTAAATTTTTCTTACAAAAGTTTTTTTTTTTAAACTGGCCACTAAAGTTCAAAACAGGCTTTAATTTTTTTTTTTTACTCAAAACTCTGTTTTTTTATAGATTTGTCACATAAGTTCAATAAACTTTCGTTCGTTAACTTTTTTCAAAATACGGGTGCGCAGTTGCTTTTTTTGTCAACGTTCTGACATAAATTTGTTTTAAAACGGAGTTGTATTCAAAATCGATTTTTTTTATCGTTGCCTGTATCGAGGGCCGTTACCGTTGTGGTACCATGATGAACCGAACATATTATGGGCGAACAACATCATTGTCGATATTGGTATTATCGATTCGCCTTATGGTTTTCGACGAACCGAACCGGTAATTTTTTTAATTTGTTTTCCCCTTTTTTATTATTTAGTTTTATGTTTCATTTCTATTAACATTATTTTTACCGTTGTGCCTATGCTTTTGTTTAAATTTTATTAACGATGGGCCACACAACGTTATCTATGATAACTTTCGTTCGTTATGTTTTTTTAAATAACGGAATGCGCCGTTTTCTTAATAATTTCTTTTGTTAACGTTCTGGTTTAAATTTTATTGGAGACAAAGTTGTATTCAACTTCGAGTGTTTTTGGGTATCGTACGTTATAACGAGTTTGCGATTCCACGCAAACGAGGCAAACCAATAACGACCAGACTCCCGCCGCGAAGCGCGGGGGTAAAAACTAGTTTACAAAAAAGATAATATATGCACTTAAAAGTTAAATCAATAAGCGGTTCGCTATATTTGAATTATACTTGGTGTCATAATATTAAAAAGAACATGAAACAAAGTATTGTTATTAAAATAAAATTTAAGTTTGATCTCGTCCCTCTACCAACCTGGTTTCTTTTTTATAGGCATGACATATCTTAATTGAATTAGAATACATTTATATTTATACTTAACCAAACCAAACCAAACCAAACCAAACCAAACCAAACCAAACCAAACGTACCCAGTATAATCCCACACATAGCTAACGCTATTAGTAGGGTCTGGGGAGGGTGTGATGAGGGCAAACCTTACCCTATCCCAAGGGATAGAGAGGCTGCTCCCGTTTAGACCCCCGGCTCCATGGGAAAGAAAAAGATAAAAATATAAATAAAATTAATGAGTAATAAAGTAAAATAAATGTAACAGTAATCTAACAATTAGCAGTGTATGACTAGAGTATATTAGTCACAAGAAACAAGACATACGCAAAATCTTTGCTAAACAACTCTACTCTCCCACACAACGGGTCACTCATCTTAAAATCCTAATACGACGTCTCCATGAAATCCTATCATTGATCATGTCCTCTGAGAGGTGTAAATCTAGCAAATCAAGCCTAATCCTCTCATCCCACGTTAATTTCGGTCTCCCCCTGCTCCTTTTCCCCTCTACAACGAGAGTTTCCACCGTTCTCACTGGATCTGTGCTCTGTCTCCTCTTGACATGTCCAAACCATCTCAATCTCTTCCGAACAACTTCATTTCTTATTCGGTCTTTTCTTGTGTGTCCACACATCCACCTCAACATCCTCATCTCAGCTACATCCATTTTTCGAGCTTGTGTCTTCTTGATGGCCCAACAATCGGTTCCATATAGCATCGCTGGGCGAACTGCTACCCTATAAAATTTACCCTTTAACCCTATTGGGAACCTCTTGTCGCACAAAACACCTGAGGCCGCTCTCCATTTACACCAACCAGCCTGCACCCGATGGACTACATCATTGTCGATGTCCCCGTTACTCTGGATGACAGATCCTAGATACTTGAACTTCAGTGTCTTAGGGACAACCCCACCTTCAATAGAAATCTGGGTCTCCTCGTCGACGTTTGCACCACTAAAGTTGTAGTGAAGGTACTCGGTTTTAGATCGGCTTATCTTCAAACCTTTGTGCTCTAAGACTGTTCTCCATTCCTCTAGTCTGTTGTTCAATATCTCTTTACTTTCTGCAATCAACACGATATCATCAGCAAAAAGCATGCACCATGGAATTGCATCTTGAATCGACTTTGACAACTCATCCAAAACTACTGCAAAGAGAAAGGGGCTTAGTGCCGACCCCTGGTGAACTCCCACTTCCACCGGAAAAAAGTCTGTATCCCCCACGGGAGCTCGGACGCATGTCTTAGCCTCATGATACATATCCCTAATTGCCTCAATATATTTACTAGGGATCCCTCTTCCCTCCAGACTTTCCCAGATCAATCTTCTAGGCACACTATCGTACGCCTTTTCAAGATCGATGAACACCATATGTAAATCATGTTTCTTCTCTCTGTACTTTTCCATTAATCTTCTTAAAATGTGTATCGCCTCCGTAGTGGACCGGCCTGGCATGAACCCAAATTGGTTTGCTGTAACCTGGGTTTGTCGTCTAATCCTTGTATCTATAACTCTTTCCCATAATTTCATTGTATGACATAGGAGCTTAATCCCCCTGTAGTTAGCACAACATTGAGCATCTCCTTTGTTTTTATATAGGGGTACTAAGACACTACGCCTCCACTGATCTGGCATCTTCCCGGTTTTGAAGATATTGTTGAACAGTCTTGTCAACCACTGAACGCCTTCCTCTCCCATACACTTCCACGCTTCAATGGGTATGTTGTCTGGACCGACTGCCTTAGCTCTTCCCATCTTCTTAAGAGCACTCCTCACTTCTTCCTGTGTGATATTTCGACAATAACAATTATTTCGTTGACTGGATTGAGTAGTGGGATTCTCCGTTATGGCTAGACTTGGTCTACAACTATTGAAAAGGGTGTAGAAATAGTTTTGCCATCTCAGCTTGACGTCTCGTCCCTTTACCAAAACTCTTCCATCATCTTCCTTGATAAACTTCACGACCCCAAGATCTTGTCTCCTACGCTCCCTATTTTTGGCAATCTTAAACATATGATGCTCCCCTTCCTTGGTGTCTAGTTTTCTATACATCGTTTCATAGGCAAAATTCTTTGCCTCACTCACTGCCTTTTTAGCTTCCCTCTTTGCCTGTCTATAATTCTCCCGTAGTGTCATTATCTCCTCTCAATTACTGCACTGCAACATCTCTTTAAAGCGTTGTTGCTTGTCCTTTATCTTGCTCCGCACCTCCTGTAACATTTCTGATTTTCATCATGTAATCGTTTGATTTCAATAAACAAACACATTTCAGTTTCGATTTGTGTACAAACAAACTACGATGCAGTTACATATACAAACTATTCTATTACAATAACAAATTAAACAAAAACACCATTATCTCACAAGCCCCGAGGACCAAAACTGACAAAACTCAAAAAAACTACAAAACTAGGCAAGCACGGTCGCGCCTGCAGACCTAAGCACGGTCGCGCCTAAAGTAGGCACGGTCGCGCTGATGAACCCACTTGACTCTGCAGAAGTCAAATCATACCATACCCGCTGAATTCGCGAAATTTAAAATGGAGAAAAGCCGGTCTTCGCGCGTCAGACCATACTCCACTGAATTCCGTCTGAAACACGCATCAAATGTCGTCCAATTTGCACAATTTTTTTTTAATCCCATTCACACCACAACCGAGTCTCTCGAATTCGTGGATATAAAGCAACTTGCACGATTTCTACGCCTTCATATAAGCCCACTCAGTCTCCCAAAACTCTCGTTCGACGCTCAAACAGTCTCTGGAGTCCAATCGATCGCCAAGAAGCTCGACTCTTTGACCCGTAGCCGACTGCATTAATTTGCCCATTGTTAACGAGTAAGTAACACTTCCTTAGCTTCGTATCTACCCCTAGGATGAAAGCCCTATACTAAATCGTAGTTATATCACACAATCAATTCGATTTTTAACCAAAGAGCCGAAAACTAAACTTTTACTCAAACTACCACTTAAACACGATATAAATACAATCAAACTATGTAGATACATTCGCAAGCACCTAATCTATGAAAGCCCTAAGAATACAGAAGCATTTATTATAAGAATCGATCGAATTGTGTCTGAAAAAGACCCGACACGGTCGCGCTCATCACTGAGCGCGGTCGTGCCTGACCAAGCACAATCGTGCCCCAGGTGTGGCCCGGTCGTGCTTACCGAGCAAACAAGTCTTGATAAAAAACAAACACTAGACGCGGTCGTGCCAAATACGAGCACGGTCGTGCTCTATGTCCAGAACCTATGAAGTACCTTCTGACTCGACCACGGGCGCGTTTCAGACCACCACGATCACGCCCGGCAACGAGCGCGGTCGTGTCCTACTTGAGCACGGTCGTGCTCCTTGACCAGAATCAATTATTTTTCTGTTTTAAAGTCTATTTAACATATTTTAGCAAAAAATTTCAAAATGTAATTATAAAAGTTACGTTATAAAATCCCAAGACCCGGGAATCATTTATAAACCAAATCTTTGATTTAGAAATTTAAAACGATTAATTCCCGATAGTTTCAAAACCGATGAAATCATGAGTTTATATAATCATTTTTATAAAACTATTTATACAAATATATATTTTGATTTAAACAAATATCGTTTATTTAAATAAATATATATCGCTACTAATTTATTATTCCAAAACCAACCCTAAACACACAAACCACCAACGAACCCACTTTGGACACAAAATAACTCAAACAGTGACACGTGTTATACCCTCATTCGATAGGTCAAACGTAGCGACCTACAACACGCTTGGTATTTTTGTTGATCTGTGCAAACTACACGCTCCAACACAAGTGAGTTACATAGCCCCTCTTTTACTCTATTTACAAACTTTTGGGGTGGAACATGCGTTCTATTTACTATGTTTACAAACTACACAATATACAATTCCACCCTACAATCATGTGTTACAATTTTGAGCTTTGTGCTTGAGTACTAGGTGTGTAGACCAACACGCAGTTTGCTATTCACGTGCAATCATTAACTATTTTATAGCCTACAGTAAACAGTGATAGATCTATTGAGTCTGACAAACCCACCCAGGTAGGGTGACTGTTACTGCCAACACGCGTTTGTTTTGCATGCTAGTTACAAAGGTTTGATTGTACTACCAGGTCACACGATGGTATCTCTCCATAAATGCCTTAATTGCCATGTTTGTATGAATTGTATGCACACGACACTATATTCTATTACATGACACGAAAACCTATGTATTCTCACCAACTTTTTAGTTGACCTTGTTTTTAACCATGTTTCAGGTGACAATGTTTGAAGTATTACAAGCTGCTACATATAGGATTTGGACCTAGCAATTAATCTAAACTATTTATATTTTGTAATCGCTACATTTGGTTCTTGTATGGTATGAACTTGCTACGTGTAATGAAAATGAATGTTTAAATTATTCAAACTTTAGCAACCATGAGCTATGAACAGTCTGCACAGCTTCACGCCCCGACGTTTTCCGCCGTCGGTTGGGGTGTGACAGATTGGTATCAGAGCCTTGGTTATAGGGAATTAGGTTATTAGACACCATTGACCTAGACTATAACTTTAGGACACCCAACAATGCCATGCTACATGTTTTATGTAATACGTGCTATTTGCTATATGTCACATGCTTTATGTGTTAGTTATTTGATACTTAAAATGTTTAGACTACATGACTTAATAAGCATGCGTAAATAATAAATTAAATAAATCGTATCCATACCCGTATCCTAAGCCGCATATCCTCCTTAACTGCTTCTATGTCATCATCGCCATAACTTGTGGAAAAACTCATACTCGTAGACATTAGTCTATCAAAAATATTTTTATATACCCGTTAAGGTTTTAGACTCTGTTAATTATTAAAGGACATGTGCAATCTGGAACGGTGACACCTGTATTCTGGGTTTTCTGTCTAGGAAAGCATTTCATATAAATCCCAATCAACCGAGGGATCTGTATGCTTTCCTGGGAATTCCCGGGATGAGTGTTTACCTATAGGCTAAAGCACGTCTCCTTGAAAATTATATAAGTCTAATTAACCTTAATATGTCATTGTGTTCAAGTAGAAATGTGATTACTTGAAAACAATCCGAACTATGAAATAAATGTGTTATTTTTCCTCCTATCCTAAATTTCAACGGATTTTTATAAATTCTCACAACACTTTTGAATCATTCTCTTTTTATAGAATGCCTCCTCGTCGTAACATCAACCGCAACAACACCGGCAACGCCAACAATAGCACCAACACCAATACCGGCAATGCCAACAACAACAATAATACCGACCTTGCTGCTCTCCTCACTCAGCTAGTAACTCAACTAACTCAAGCCAATAGCAACAACAATGGGAACGCCAGTGGTAGTGCTAATACTGGTAGTGGCGGTGGTGCCAACCCGCCACAATGTACCTTCAAGCATTTCAACTCTTGCAATCCCCTGAAATTTTATGGTATCGAAGGAGCCACGGGACTCCTTCAATGGTTCGAAAATATTGAGGGCACCTTCCTCAATAGTGACTGTCCGGACAATCTGCGTGTTCGCCATGCCACTAGTGTCTTTCAAAAACGGGCACTAACCTGGTGGAATGGGGAAAAGAGAACAAGGGGAGTAGAAGTAGCAATGGCTCTGCCATGAGATGAGCTGAAAAGGATCATGACCGAGGAATTCTGTCCTCGAAATGAGATGAAGAAACTGGAAGCGGAATTTTGGGATCTTACCCAAGATAGCGGTGAAAGCTTGGCGTACACCAACCGTTTTCACGAACTGAGCATGCTGGTACCTCACATGGTTACACCTTTGTCTAGGTGTATTGAAAAATATATCGGTGGCCTACCGAGACAAATCCAGGACACTGTTCTGGGAAGAAATCCTGCAAACCTAGAAGATGCTATTCGTCTAGCTGCCACACTGACCGATAATCACGTTAAAGCAGGTACTCTTACCAAAAAGGGGGCCAAGAAAGTTTCTGACACCACAACTCCTCCTACTCATGTCAAAGAAGTTCAAAACGAACAGTATCGAAACACCAGGAAGAGAAAGGCGAAAAATTTTGCAGTAGTCACTCCGGCCGCCCCAATTAATCAAGTTGCACCCTTGGCTCAAAATCCAGCCAAGAAAGCTTATGGAGGTACCTACCCACTCTGCAACAACTACAACTATCATCACCCACAAACTATCCCATGTCGCAATTGCAATCATTGTGGGAAACTTGGCCATACGGCCAATATCTGCCGACAAAAGGCACTTACTACTCAAGCCAACCCGGTTAATCAACCCGGAGCTAATCAAGTGGTTCCAATCAATGCAAATGGACGGGCTTGCTTTGAATGTGGCAACCCGAACCACTTCCGAAACCAATGTCCAAAACTTGTGAACAATAATCAGGGCGGAGCTCGTGGACGTGCTTTCAACATCAACGCCAATGAAGCTCAAACCAACGATCATGTGGTCAACGGTACGTTTCTTGTAAATAAACAATTTGCATCTATACTATTTGATACCGGGGCCGATAAGAGTTTTGTGTCACTTAACTTTGAACCTTTACTTGCAAAAACACGATTCAAACTCGAGAAAACCTTCACCGTTGAAGTAGCGGATGGAAACTCCATCACTATTGACTCCATCATTCATGACTGCTCACTAGAACTCAATGGTCACACGTTTCCAGTCAACCTTATACCAATGCCGTTGGGAAGCTTTGACGTCATCATCGGTATGGATTGGTTATCTAAAAACCATGCCGAGGTCTTGTGCTTTGAAAAGTACATCCGAGTACCTCTTCCACCGGGAGACATATTGAAAGTCTTTGGCGAGAAACCTTGCAAAGGACTCAAACTGATGTCATGCATAACTGCCCAGAAATACATTCGAAAGAAGTGCATGGTTTTCCTAGCTCATGTGATTCAAAAAGAAGACAAGGAGAGAAGAATAGAAGATATTCCCGTCATTCGGGAGTTTCCCGAAGTCTTTCCCGACGACTTACCCGGTCTTCCACCTGTTCGGGAAGTAAAGTTTCGAATCGATCTTATACCCGGAGCAAACCCTGTGGCTAAAGCTCCATACCGGCTTGCACCTTCCGAATTGCAAGAACTTGCAAGTCAACTTCAAGAACTCGCTGACAAAGGTTTCATACGGCCAAGTCATTCACCGTGGGGTGCACCGGTCTTGTTTGTTAAAAAGAAGGATGGTTCATTCCGCATGTGTATTGACTATCGAGAGCTCAACAAGCTTACAATCAAAAACCGCTACCCGTTACCTAGGATTGACGACCTCTTCGATCAACTCCAAGGTTCTACTTGTTTCTCGAAGATTGATCTTCGATCTGGTTATCACCAACTGCGTGTCCGAGAAGAAGATATTCCAAAGACCGCCTTCCGAACAAGATATGGTCATTACGAGTTCACGGTTATGCCTTTTGGGTTGACCAATGCACCTGCTGTCTTTATGGATCTCATGAACCGCATGTGCAAACCATACCTTGACAAATTCGTGATTGTTTTCATCGATGACATCTTGATCTATTCCAAGACTGAGGAAGAACATGAACAGCACCTTAGACTGATTTTGGATCTCCTGAGAACCGAACAATTATACGCCAAGTTATCCAAATGTGAATTTTGGCTAAAGGAGGTTCAATTTTTGGGTCATGTTGTCAATAAAAAGGGAATACATGTCGACCCTGCCAAGATCGAAGCTGTCAAGAATTGGAGTGCTCCTCAAACCCCTACCGAGGTTCGTTCGTTCCTTGGTTTAGCGGGTTATTACCGAAGATTCATTTCCAATTTCTCCAAGATTGCTGTTCCCCTCACCGCCTTGACATATAAAGGTAAACCTTATGAATGGGGGCCGAAACAAGAAGAAGCTTTCCAAACTCTTAAACAGAAGTTATGTGATGCTCCTATTCTGACTCTTCCCGAAGGAAACGATGACCTAGTCGTCTACTGTGATGCCTCTAACCTAGGCCTTGGTTGTGTTCTCATGCAACGAGGCAAGGTAATCGCTTATGCATCGAGGCAACTCAAGATCCATGAAAAGAACTATACGACGCACGATCTGGAGCTAGGTGCAGTCATATTTGCCTTGAAGATTTGGAGACATTATCTATATGGCACGAAATGTGTGGTATTTACCGACCACAAAAGCCTCCAACACATGTTCAATAAAAAAGAACTCAACATGAGGCAACGACGTTGGGTTGAACTCCTCAATGATTACGATTGCGAGATTCGTTATCATCCCGGCAAGGCAAACGTAGTAGCCGATGCGCTGAGCCGTAAAGAACGTGTCATGCTCCAAAGTGTCAAGATTCATTCCGACATTCAAACCCGTATTCTAGCAGCTCAACACGTCTCGATTACCGAGGGCAATATGTATGAGGAAATGTCGTGTGGTGCTGAATTCCAACTAAAGACTAAAAACAATGGCTTGCTTTATTTCTTGGATCGTATTTGGGTTCCCAATCGCAATGATCTTCGGGAATTCCTCATGACTGAAGCACACAAGTCTCGGTATTCTATCCATCCCGGTGCGGATAAAATGTATCACAATCTTCGACCACAATATTGGTGGCCTGGTATGAAGAAAGACATTGCACTCTATGTTGCAAAATGTCTAACCTGCTCTAAAGTCAAAGCCGAACATCAACGTCCTTCCGGCTTACTTGAACAACCGGAAATCCCCGTGTGGAAATGGGAAAATCTAGCCATGGACTTCATTACTAAACTCCCCCGTACTTCAAACGGCTATGATAGCATTTGGGTAATCATCGACCGTCTCACAAAGTCCGCACACTTCCTGCCCATCCGTGAAGACTATCGGGTTGAGAAATTGGCCCGAATCTATATTGACGAAATTGTGAGTCGACACGGTATACCTTTGAACATAATCTCCGACAGAGATGCTCGTTTCACTTCCAGATTTTGGCAATCTCTGCAAAAGGCACTTGGCACACGATTGGATTTAAGCACAGCCTACCATCCCCAAACTGATGGCCAGACTGAACGAACAATCCAAACCCTCGAAGACATGCTGAGAGCCTGTGTCATAGACTTTGGTGGCAATTGGGATTCACACTTGACACTTATTGAATTCTCCTACAATAACAGCTACCACACCAGCATCAACATGGCTCCATTCGAAGCTCTTTATGGTCGCAAATGCCGTTCTCCCATCTGTTGGAACGAGATTGGTGAAGCACAAATCACCGGTCCCTAGTTAATTCAGGAAACATCCGACAAAATCCTTCAAATCCGTGACAACATCCGAGTAGCGAGAAGTCGACAAAAGAGCTATGCCGACAAGCGACGAAAACCCTTGGAATTCCAAGTGGGTGACCTTGTGCTTCTCAAAGTATCCCCTTGGAAGGGTGTAATCCGCTTTGGAAAGAAAGGCAAGCTAGCACCTCGTTACGTAGGCCCGTTCAAGATCCTTGAAAGAATCAGGAAAGTGGCTTACAAACTTGAGCTACCTCCAGCACTCAACAATGTTCATCCAACCTTCCACATGTCCAACCTGAAGAAATGTCTTGCTGATGAGAACCTCCACATACCTCTTGACGACGTGCGCATTGATGAAACGATGCATTTCGTCGAGAAACCAGTGGAAATCATGGATCGTGAAATCAAGCAACTCAAGCGCAGCCGCATCCCTATAGTCAAAGTCCGTTGGGATTCAAAACGCGGTCCTGAGTTTACTTGGGAACGCGAAGACCAAATGAAACTCAAGTATCCTCACCTATTCACCAATTCTGCAACCTCAACTAGTTGAATTTCGGGACGAAATCCCCTCGACAAGGGGAGACTGTAACATTTCTGATTTTCATCATGTAATCGTTTGATTTCAATAAACAAACACATTTCAGTTTCGATTTGTGTACAAACAAACTACGATGCAGTTACATATACAAACTATTCTATTACAATAACAAATTAAACAAAAACACCATTATCTCACAAGCCCCGAGGACCAAAACTGACAAAACTCAAAAAAACTACAAAACTAGGCAAGCACGGTCGCGCCTAGGACTAGGCACGGTCGCGCCTGCAGACCTAAGCACGGTCGCGCCTAAAGTAGGCACGGTCGCGCTGATGAACCCACTTGACTCTGCAGAAGTCAAATCATACCATACCCGCTGAATTCGTGAAATTTAAAATGGAGAAAAGCCGGTCTTCGCGCGTCAGACCATACTCCACTGAATTCCGTCTGAAACACGCATCAAATGTCGTCCAATTTGCACAATTTTTTTTTAATCCCATTCACACCACAACCGAGTCTCTCGAATTCGTGGATATAAAGCAACTTGCACGATTTCTACGCCTTCATATAAGCCCACTCAGTCTCCCAAAACTCTCGTTCGACGCTCAAACAGTCTCTGGAGTCCAATCGATCGCCAAGAAGCTCGACTCTTTGACCCGTAGCCGACTGCATTAATTTGCCCATTGTTAACGAGTAAGTAACACTTCCTTAGCTTCGTATCTACCCCTAGGATGAAAGCCCTATACTAAATCGTAGTTATATCACACAATCAATTCGATTTTTAACCAAAGAGCCGAAAACTAAACTTTTACTCAAACTACCACTTAAACACGATATAAATACAATCAAACTATGTAGATACATTCGCAAGCACCTAATCTATGAAAGCCCTAAGAATACAGAAGCATTTATTATAAGAATCGATCGAATTGTGTCTGAAAAAGACCCGACACGGTCGCGCTCATCACTGAGCGCGGTCGTGCCTGACCAAGCACAATCGTGCCCCAGGTGTGGCCCGGTCGTGCTTACCGAGCAAACAAGTCTTGATAAAAAACAAACACTAGACGCGGTCGTGCCAAATACGAGCACGGTCGTGCTCTATGTCCAGAACCTATGAAGTACCTTCTGACTCGACCACGGGCGCGTTTCAGACCACCACGATCACGCCCGGCAACGAGCGCGGTCGTGTCCTACTTGAGCACGGTCGTGCTCCTTGACCAGAATCAATTATTTTTCTGTTTTAAAGTCTATTTAACATATTTTAGCAAAAAATTTCAAAATGTAATTATAAAAGTTACGTTATAAAATCCCAAGACCCGGGAATCATTTATAAACCAAATCTTTGATTTAGAAATTTAAAACGATTAATTCCCGATAGTTTCAAAACCGATGAAATCATGAGTTTATATAATCATTTTTATAAAACTATTTATACAAATATATATTTTGATTTAAACAAATATCGTTTATTTAAATAAATATATATCGCTACTAATTTATTATTCCAAAACCAACCCTAAACACACAAACCACCAACGAACCCACTTTGGACACAAAATAACTCAAACAGTGACACGTGTTATACCCTCATTCGATAGGTCAAACGTAGCGACCTACAACACGCTTGGTATTTTTGTTGATCTGTGCAAACTACACGCTCCAACACAAGTGAGTTACATAGCCCCTCTTTTACTCTATTTACAAACTTTTGGGGTGGAACATGCGTTCTATTTACTATGTTTACAAACTACACAATATACAATTCCACCCTACAATTAGGGGTGCAAACGAGCCGAGCCGAGCCCGAGCTTGACTAGGCTCGAGCTCGGCTCGTTTAACTTACTGTGAGCTCGAGCTCGAGCTCGGCTCGATTCGAGCTCTAATTTTGAAGCTCGGGCTCGGCTCGTTGGTAGCTTTACAAGCTCGAGCTCGGCTCGGGCTCGGCTCGTTTATTATATATTAATTAATTTATATATATTTATAATTATTTTTATATAAATTTTATTATAGTTTTTATATATAACATAATACATATTATTTAATTATATTTATCTTAATTTTATATATACTAATTATTATTATTATTATTTTATAAATATATATTAAATATATTAAAAACATTATATAAATAAAAGGCTCGTTAAGGCTCGCGAGCCGGCTCGAGCTCGATAAGTGAAGCTCGGGCTCGGGCTCGTTTAATAAACAAGCTTATTCTTAGGCTCGAGCTCGGCTCGAGCTCGTTTAAGCTCGGCTCGTTTCGAGCTTTTTAACGAGTCGATCTCGAGTAGCTCGCGAGCAGCTCGGCTCGTTTGCACCCCTACCTACAATCATGTGTTACAATTTTGAGCTTTGTGCTTGAGTACTAGGTGTGTAGACCAACACGCAGTTTGCTATTCACGTGCAATCATTAACTATTTTATAGCCTACAGTAAACAGTGATAGATCTATTGAGTCTGACAAACCCACCCAGGTAGGGTGACTGTTACTGCCAACACGCGTTTGTTTTGCATGCTAGTTACAAAGGTTTGATTGTACTACCAGGTCACACGATGGTATCTCTCCATAAATGCCTTAATTGCCATGTTTGTATGAATTGTATGCACACGACACTATATTCTATTACATGACACGAAAACCTATGTATTCTCACAAACTTTTTAGTTGACCTTGTTTTTAACCATGTTTCAGGTGACAATGTTTGAAGTATTACAAGCTGCTACATATAGGATTTGGACCTAGCAATTAATCTAAACTATTTATATTTTGTAATCGCTACATTTGGTTCTTGTATGGTATGAACTTGCTACGTGTAATGAAAATGAATGTTTAAATTATTCAAACTTTAGCAACCATGAGCTATGAACAGTCTGCAAAGCTTCACGCCCCGACGTTTTCCGCCGTCGATTGGGGTGTGACACCTCCTCATTCCACCACCAAGACTCCTGATGTCCTCTTGTTGCTCCCAATGTGACTCCGAGGGTTTCCTTTGCTGCCTGCGTAACAGTGGTTGCCATAGCTACCCACATCTGGTTTGTGTCGCCATCCTTAGTATTTGTGTTCATCGCCATGACTTTATCTTTAAACAAATTGATGTTTTCGTCCTTCAAATTCCCCCATCTGATCCTTGGTTTATTTTTTCTTCTCCTCTCCGCTACCCTTTTTCTCAAGGTAAAATCGGCCACCAACAGACGATGTTGGGTCGCTACTGACTCTCCTGAAATTACCTTACAATCCTTCCACCAATTGCGATCCCCTTGTCTCATCAGGAAATAGTCGATCTGCGTGTTGCGCCCCCCGCTACTAAAAGTAATCAAATGTGATTCCCTCTTTATAAAGAACGTGTTTATAATACCAAGATCATGCGCAAGCGCAAAGTCAAGAAGCTCCCTACCATTATCGTTTCTAACACCATAACCAAAACCTCCATGAACCATCGGAAAACCATCACTCTCCTTACCAACGTGACCATTAAAATCACCTCCTAAGCATATTTTCTCCTGTCTAGGTAATGACCTCATTACTCCGTCTAAACTACCCCAAAAATCCCTCATTTCTTGGTCTCCTAGATCTACATGTGGTGCATAAGCGCTAACAATTGCCACAACTTCCTCACCAAGTACTACTCTCAACACCATGATCCTATCATTATATCTTTTCACTTCCACCACATTACCTTGCAGTTCTTTAGCAACTAGAAAACCCACCCCATTTTTTGTTCCATCGCAACCAAAATGCAACAGTTTGTAGCCATTACACTCACCCCCCCTTTGACCCCTCCACCTAGTCTCCTGAAGGCAAGCTACCTGAATCCTATGTTTTCTAAGCACGTCTACTAACTCTAACAACTTACTAGTTAGGCTTCCTACATTTCAAGATGTCAAACGTAACCTATACCCCTTATGGTTAGCACTAGATGCACCCCTCTCCCCTGAACATGATCTCAAGGAGACATTATTCCACCTACCGTCTATGTTTGAAATAATACACAAGATGTATTTATTTTTATTTTAACCACAGTTAAGCAAATATAATATTTATTTTTATTTTAACCACAGTTAGGCAAATAGAATAGACAAATTGCTCATTAATCAAACAGATGCAACACGTATATGTAACAGTCAAAACAAAAAGCAGGGTATGTCTCTCCCTGTGAATCAAGAACAATTGCTGGTCCTCCTAACCCAGACCAAGAATGCCTAAGCATGCAATTCGTGTAACAAGAAGGTAAAACGGACAGAAATAAAGGAGTTGGAACGAACTAACCCAATTGCGCCCAAGTTAGGGTACTCCTTCCTATTCCACCTTGGTACCACCGTCAGTAGAACTTGGGTTTTAGACCGCAGGTCTCCTCCCAGTCTTGAATCGGACTCGCAGCGGTGGCGATAATCGCGGTGCGGCGGGGCTGATTTCAGACGACGGTGCAACGGTGAGGATGATTTAGTTGATCTTTACTCCTTAAAATGGTTAGGATATGCTTATTCTTTACTTCAATGAACCCAAAAGTGAAAACCCCACATAAACTAGTTGAATTTATTCAGATAAAATCATTTATATTTATACGTAGTAACTTTTAAATCGCTAAATTTGATTTTATTGTTTAGAATCCACCCTAATTCACAACTCTTAAAGCGTAAAACATTATATGCTATCAAGATTACTATTTATTCATGAAAAAAAAAATTTGGAGTCGTGAGTCTTAGGAGCAACTCTCTATTCCCTTCAAGAAAAAAGTTTGTCCTCACCACACTACAAATAGTTATTGCTATAAGTGAGATTTATTAGGTACGTCTGCTTGTTTATTATTATTATTTACTTTTTAAACCGGTTACATCGGTTGTGGAAGGTAAAAATTATAACTATATCTATATGAAAATAATTATAAATTGATATAAATCTATACTATATAATAAATAAAGGTTTTTTTCTGCCACGTGTCGCCTCCATATTAATTCTTACAATTTTTTTTCCGCTTCTCTCTCTTATTTAATGCACTTCCATCTTTTATCTTTTAATAATAATATATGTATAAAGAAAATACTAAGTATACTAATAAAACACATTTATTTTAAATTATCCCTTATTATAAAAAAAACTTTAAAATTTAATTATATAACTTTTGTTTTTGTTTTCAATCAAATATTAATGAAAGTTCAATTATATTAAATAGTAATTAACATATTTTTGAAACCCAATTATAAATTATTTTTTACATATTTTGAATTTGTTTTCTATCGTTAGTATTTGTAATATATTTTTACACATGTAAAATATACACATAAAAATTAAAAAAAATTATATATTGATATTTTTCAACCCGTGTGTATACACGGGATCTAAACTAGTAAAATAATATAATGATTACCAAATAATAAATGAGCAAAGGCTCAATTTTGAAAACCTCTTGATAAACCATCTTGAGCTTTAAAATTAGACAAATTGGTTTTTAATAATCTAAACTATGACTTATTGGCAAATAATAATCCGAACTAACAGTTTGGCTGGTGATTAGGGCTGAGCAAATGATGATAACCGGACCGAATAGGATAAACCCGACCTGACCCGAGACCCGAAAACATGTAAAACCAAGCACCGAGGACCGGACCTTTATATAAATTTCGGGTATCGGGTTTAATCTCCGGGTAGGCTGTCAAAGACCGAGACCGATGATGTGGCTTAAACTGGTGTTGACAACTGTTGAAAACGAGGACAAATATCCTTGAGAGTCGTCTCCAAAATCTATATCATCTTCAACAACGGAGTTGGCTCAAAGTCTTTTTGCCATGAAAGACTATCCCATACTGAATTTTTCTCTGATTAAGGATAAGGAATGGTTTGCATGATGTTTAATAAAGAAGATAATAGGATAAAAGTATTAATTTAATATTGAAGTAGCTCACCTAATTATATAATGACACCTATTAACATAGGTGGAAGCATGCTACTCACATCCCCATAAATTGCTTACTTCTTTTAAAATTTTAAAAATTTATTTATTTTGTAATAGGTTAAGCCACGTTTTAGTTAGTAAACCTTTTGTAAGTTTAAATTATACACATTATTTTTTTATTTATTAGATAATTAGAGAATATTAGTAAGAGAGAAGTTCATATAAGAATAATGAATGATGTTAGTGTATGTATTATAATTTTTTTTAAAGTGTATGTATTAGATTTTTTTTAAGTGTATGTTTTTAAAATTTAAAAAATAAATAAATAAATAAAAGCTAGTGTATAGTGTTATGTAAAAGGTTTACTAACTAAAACGTGGAAAATTGAAGATTAATGATAGATGTTATTTTGTCTTCTTTTTTTACATCTTGGAAAATTGAAAGTCTAACACCTCTCTTATTGGTGAACTTTATGAGTGGGTTAGTTGCCAGGTGAAAAAAAAGAAGAAAAAAGCCAATTTCAACAACCCAAAGTCACGATCAGGTGGTGGAACCAACCCAAGGTTGGAGATGATAAAGTTGTCATATGTCAGCTATTCATTGGTTTTTGTATTAAAAAACTATCTAATTAGTTTTAAGATTATTTGAGAATGATCTAATTCTTAATTTCTTAAATAACTTTAAATATATAACTTAAAAAAATGGAAGAGTTTTAAAAAAATAATTTTATATTAATTAAATATTAACATTTATTCATGTTTATTCCATTATTCAAATATCTAACATTATCTAGTTTAAAAAAATTGATTGCATGTATTATCATGCATAATATGATCGTTGAGGATGAACGAGACACATATCTTAACTATCATGATCCATCTGAATTTCTAAATGACAGGCCTCGAAACCGGCGACGAAGAAGCTCAGGTCAGGATGATGAACAACCGTTTCAATACTCAACTCAACGAATTGGAAGCTTATCTAGTTATATGACCAATAGGGAACAACTTCACAATAGAGAAACTCACATCGCTTTAAAAAATGATTTGATTGACCACATATGGCAAAAATTTGGCGATCATGAATAATTATGTAGTTGTATTATTTGTAAGCGTAATTTTATATTTCATGCTACGATTGTAATTTAGTTTATGTATTTAATAAAATATGTTTGATGAATATAAATTTTTTTTCTGTTTTTTAATATATTTAAATATTTTTAAATTATACAACTTTTTATTTTTAAATAAAATAATTATTTAATATATTTTTAATAAGTTTTAATAAAAATCAAGAACATAAATAATATTTATTTTTTAAAAAGTAGTGAAGGTTGGGTTGTTAATGAGAGTAAAAAATTGTGTTTGGTTGGGTTGTATAGATGAAAGAGAGAGAAATTAGTTTTTTATTAAAAGGTTGGGTTGGGTTGGGTTGGGTTGTGAATGAGGATAGTCTAAAAGCTCCACCCCCTTTTTCTCATTGGAAACTAAAACTTTACATCTTGAAAAATGAAATACCACATTTTCTTTTTGTTTTCGTTTTCAAGTAGCGTCATTTTCATAAATGAGCATGGATGGAGCCTGCGTAAATTTTAAGTGGGGTCATTTTCATATCTTGCCTCCTTCTAGAGAGAGACTCTTCATGAGATTTTAAAAAAATGCAACACAGAGATGGTGGTGGTGAGCGTCGTTTGAAGCCGAACAACCACTTGCTACAACCTTTATTAACAACGTTTCTTCTGCAAGGGCAAGCTGCCACCGGTACTATATAAACAGATGTGTGCTTCCCAACATATCATATGGGTTTCTTTTGCTCTGTACGAGGGCACCTCGGGTCGGGTTGGTTTCATACGGGTTTCTTGTTTTAGGATCGAACTCGAGACCGAAACCGAAAGTTGTATAGTTATTGAACCGATGCCCGACCGGATTACATAGGCAAGTTCGGGTTTCGGGTTTTTCTCTGGTCGGACTTCCGGTTTTCTCGGTCAGACCGAGATCTGCTCACCCCTACTGATGATAATCTCAACTTTTACTTTTGTTGTCAATTACAGTCCTAGTACATAATCATCATATATTTCCACCTAAATAACACTCGATTCCCACTAGATTTCGATTGTACGTTTCTCCATTACCTTTAAGATCGTCATTTTAGGCGAAAATAAGTTTAAATCAACTATAAATCTATGCTGATTATGCTACTGGAACAACCATTAACAACAAAAGTGAAAGTTGATATTATCATCAACCAAACTGTTAGTTCGGATTATTATTTGCCAATGAGTCATAGTTTAGATTATTAAGAACCAATTTGCCTTAAAATTAATCAGTCAACTCAACCTTGATGTAGAGCTTTATATACATCGTGTTCATCACAGATGCAACATCAATAGCCTTTGACTACATGTCCCGTTAACTGGGTTAACCACACTGACTAGCCATTTGCATTACCACACTGACTAGCCATTTGCATTCACAAACCTACACCATGTATATTTCGCACGATTAACTCAAAATATATCGTATACGAAAGACACAAGTATCACGAAACACGAACACCTTCACAGCGACCACCAGCATTTAACACCAAACCACTTCCTCCCTACATATATCTGCCACTTTGCTCTTTCAGCCCCCACACATACATTTATTTACATTTTACACACTAATAAATCCACATACTAAAACCAGATATATCCAAACGTACGTCTAATAGAATTCACGGTCCGGAAAGATGAGTGGAGCAACGAGTGACCAGATATAAAGCCCAGCAGTGACCCACTCGGTGCTGATCCGAACCCAAACTGAAGTCCACCCGACATCTATGAGTTCCGAGTTTTCTGAGCTGCTCCATCCTGATAAAAGCATGGCCGAATACATGCTCGCTAATGCAAAAATAAGATGGAAAAACATGTATGAATAGCTCACAGGTCTTGGTTCCACTTCTTTCTTGCCTTTCCCTGATTCCAGTTCTTCCGACTCTAGAAATGGTGATCGCTCGCCTGTTGTGGAAGGTAAGCTAAGATGTAGGGATGACAATCATGGCCCATTCTTCAAGAAATGGGTTAATTTGGGTAAAAAAAAGTTAACATATTCGTCCATTTGGGACAGGGTCATCTCAAAATATATAACGGGTCAACTTGGGTTGACTTAAATTACACGATGGGTCAAATCGGGCCACTCTAAAACTTGCTAACTTCAAATAGATCCAAATGAGTCGGCGCCACCCACGCCATTGTTTGTCACCACCACCTACTCGTCATCGCCAACACCGCCACCAGTCCGCCGCCGCCGCTGCCACCATCACTAACAACTCCGCCTCCTGCCCCGCCTCCTCAGTCCTTCCCCACCACCTTCTACATCACTTCGTCGTCGTCGCCACCACCACCGCCGCCGCCAGCGAACCCATTTTGACATTTGTTTCTGGAACGACTCATTTCAACCCGAGCCCATCTTGGTCAGAACCCGCATTGAACCAAACCAAATTGGTACTTTAAAATGGCCCGTTTTGACCCGAACCCATTCTGACTGGAACCCATTTTGACCCGTCATCTGACCCGCCCTGCCCGTTTCACCAGGCTTACTAACATGTTAATTCATGAATCCGATTGGGAAAAATTATGTATTTTACAGGATAAAGAGTACAAGTATTACCTGTTCTTGGAGAAGATGGAGGGGATAGGAAGGTTGTTGAAGAACCAGCACGAAGGGCTGAATATAAAACTGATAAAACAGTTGTAAGCATGCCAAGAATAAGTGTACTTGTGGTAACAGCTTTGGAACTATTTAAACCGTTGCAGGCATAATCTCTAGGTTCAGCGGAAAGACCAGTGTAACACAAATAAGCACAGTAAACAGAAATAACCGAAGCAGGCAACAGGCTACCATTCACCTGTTAATAAAAAGATTATCAAAATTCAGAAGTGTTGATCCAAACACTAAACGCTGATTATCAGTTCCAAAATGCAAATCCAAACACCACATAAGTACCAACCAGAATTGAACTCTAAGCACCAAGTTCATTGAGTCAACTGTATGGTTTATATAGCTAAAAGGAGTTGTAATAATTTGGATCAAACATATGAATATATGATTACCATTGGAAGCAGTGCAATAATGGCAAATAAAAGTGCTAGAATCATTGTCATCACAAGAAAGAAGACATTTAGACCACAATCATTGCCAGATGGATTGAACCAGATAAACAGTAATCCTGAAATTGTGAATGCAGCAATATAGCAAGTAACTGATACTGCAAGTAAAGCAACAAACCTGAAAATATACATAAGAAATAGATCAGAAATGAAGAAAGAGTGCCAAGTAGCCATTGACCCGATGTTCAAGTTAGTTTTTCAGATAAAAATGAAGTAATAATAGGCCAGTAACTAACCACTTCTGTTCATCTTTGGCAACCCAAGCATCATTCCATGAATGTGTAGCATCCAATAATATAATTACTTGAACCAGTAAAAATAACCCTGCTCCAAATTTGGAAATAAATCCTGCATATTACAAAAATACAAAATTTTGATTTACATCAACTAAACCATATTGAATTACAGGAAATGATTAAGCCGATGGAAATGACACGTGGTTTAACAAAATCTTTGACTAATTACACTTAACAAGGATAAAGTAAAAGGGACTTATGGACCAAATCCGAGTTAATGATCTCCATTAGTAATCCAATAGGATATAAACCAACCATAAACTGATAGGACTGGATTTGGAAGGAAAAACATGAGGATGATAAGCAAAGCCCATATCACAATCTTGAAAATCCAACCACCATGGTGCCAGCCATCACGTCTGTCGTTTTGATCCTTCACGCCAATCATCATTAAAGCAAGTACTGTAAAAAACAAACAATTTCCAAGGCTGACACGCAGAACAGCTTCCATTTGGAACCATTCATCTGAAAGAGTATCAGAGGTGTTGATCCCTATAAATCACAAAATAAAAACTTGATCGTTAGTGAAACTTAATTCAAGAATCACACAATTGAGTGATGACAAGACTGGCAAAACATGTGAAATATCTTGCTATATTAAGCAATTAACCGTAAATCACCAAAATATACATTTTGACCAAGTTTTAAACCAAAATGTACTTTGACTTTTAGCCCACTCAAATATAAACATTCCCTAAAGGCTAAAGCAACCAATTAGAACATGAGTTTGGCCCTCTAAGGAGGCTAGATTTCAGCCGGCACAAAAAACCTTGGAAAGTACAACGGGGTCTACCAAAAACCGATTAAAAACCACCACGTAACCTGTCGGCTAGATTCCAACAGACATCTTTCTATCCCGGTCAGATTTTAGTCGGCGTCTTTCTATACCGGCTAGATTTCAACTGACGACCATTACATGTGGTCTGTTGTGATTGGCTTTTTGGTGGACCCAATTATACTTTTCCTAAGGTTTTTGTGCCGGCTAAATTCAAGCCAGCTTAGCTAAGGTGGCATTTTCTGATTGGCTGGTTTCAGATATGTTTATTTTGGATCGGGCTAAAAGTAAATGTACATTTTGGTGATTTTCCCTGATTTGAAACACACAAAATGTACACAAACTCACAGACTTAAATTGTACTTATTTCTCCTACAGTATGTCATACCTTACATCACCTGGTATCCGATTAACAGTAACTAATCATGAACATTCAAGCACAAGCTATACTACTTGTAATTTGAGTAATATCCTATTTTCAGCTAAACCCCAAAATTGACGTACAATACAGCTAAGAAAACATCATCTAAAACGTCAATTTCGAAATTAAACTACCAAACCTAATTCAATTGTTCCAAAACCATACTAAACAACAAAACCCTAATTTACGATTTGATGTGATTTTGTGTGAGGTGAAAAAGAGCAACTTACAAGAGATTTGCTTCAAAAGAGGGGTGCCGATTTCACGAATGACCCAAGAGACGATCAAAGAGAGGCCAAAGAGACCGCAATAGCCGAGCCTAGCTGACTTCTTTGTGATCGTTGATGCGGCCGATGTGCATAGACCGCAGGTCAAAGACGCACAGCATCCAACACAACACGACATCCTCGAATTGATTATCCCTCTCGCAAGCACGAAGACGAAAACAATTTGACGAAACTTCTAGCTAGGTTAATGGATCTGTGAGAACGTTCACGAAATTCAGAGATTTGATTGTTTTGGATAAATACATTTTTTTTTCAAATAAATAATAATGACAATACTAATTTAAAAATATGATTAAGATAAAAAGTAAATTACACCTTGTAAAAACTTCACTTTAAAAAAAACTAGACGTGAACCGGACCTTAAATGGTTTAGGCTGTGACATTGGCTAAGTACAAAAAAGAAACATGATTAAATAAATTTTGCTCCGCCATCCTCGACGGGAGACGGTAACATTAACATGGCTATACAAAAAAAGAAACTTATGAAATTACGGCGACTCGATTGTAGGGATCGAAACATAGGAAAAAACAGTTAAATAACGGTACCGATGTTTTTCAGTCGGTGTCGGTCTCATTTTTCACGGCTTTCAGTCGATATAACCCACGATACCTAAAAAATACTCTATTTTGAATACGACTCATTTTTTAACAAAATTTACACCGAGATGTTAACAAAAATAAAATAAAATAAAAAATGCGACAGTTGTTAAGGAAAAATCAGATTATATATACTAAGGGGGTAAGCTTGAAATTTGAAAAACTTGAAAGAGTCAAAATTAAAATTTATAAAGTGAAAGGGTGATTTTTACCATTTGATTAAAGTTAAGAGGGGGATTTGTCGGCACTTCAAATTAAGTTTGATGATAATGATAATTATTCAAATAGCTTGAGTGTTTAATAGTTAATACTTTAACTAGTCATAATACATTTGATCCTTTCATTAACTTAATTTTATATATGAAATGATAGTTATGTAACTTTAATTAAAAAATTTCAAAGAGTTTTAAATTACACAAGCCCTCTTCCATTCACTCATGATTTCAGTTTGCTTGTACTTGTCATCATGGATTATGAGATTGCGGCGGCTAGCCTCGCCTAAGGTCATAGGGGTATATCCATGTGAAACACCCTCATATGAAAATAAAATGTACGTCACGTGGACGTCATCTCACCATATGAAATTTTCACATCACTTTCACATGGTATGTGCAGTAGCGGATACATGATTTTTTTCAGCGGGTGTAAAAATAGATCAGTCAAAACGAGTTACCTCTTTATTAGTAGATATAGATATAGATATTAGGATGCAGGTTTCTACACCGAAAAACTAATTTTTTATTCAATCTGCTCTTGTATAAGACTACTAAATAAAGTTGTTTCAGAGTCAGCATCAAAGAAAGCCCCAGGCCAGTGGCTTGGCTTCCAAGTTCCACATACACTTGCTGAAGATCCAGGTTCGATTCAGTTTTTGCGATTTCAAGTCTTTTTCAGGTGATGAGGTTTACTCAGTTGGGGTTTCTCATATGATGGGTTATCCTGAATATTCTAGGTGTTGCCCCGAAATAATCCAATTAAGCTAGAATATCTAAATATTATGTCTTGTCGTTAAAAAATGTGGATACCTTTCAAATTGGGATGAATGAAGTGGTTGTGCTTGTAACAGACACGTGGCATATGTATAAGCAAGTATCAGTTAGTTGAAAACTTTCCAAAATTCAATAAATGCCCCTATGAGAAATAAATCAAGGCCGATTCTAACCACACACGGAATATTGCTAATTGGACCCGTCGTCGCGCGATACGCCCTCGTATAGGTCAATACGAGGGCGTATAGGGTTTAGTCTCTGACACCAGAATGACACGTGTCATTCTCTGTGTCTCATACGATTCGTATTGCCCTATACGCCTCGTATGAGGCAGGGCTCACTATTTTTCTTCAAAAGTTGGAAGATTTGGTGTTAAATAATCCTATACGTGGCGTATAGGATTATTTATTTAATTATATTTTTTTATAATAATATATTATTTTGTATTTTAATTTATATAATTTTGTTAATATAAGTTTGTTATCTATTTATAAATTTTATATATTTTATATTTTTTTTAAACATTTATTATATTTTTACAGTATAATCAAACAAAATATTAAACATTACAAACCAAACAAAATATTAAACATTACAAACCAAACAAAATATTAAACATTACAACCAAACAAGTAAACTAAACATTATATACATTACATCATAAAATTAAATATATACATCAAAATGTTTTACATACATAACAAACGAAATAAACAAAATACAAATAAAAGAACTAAACCTCATCGGCTCCGGCGTCACCCTGACCTGCCCCGCCCTCACCCTGAACGGGGTCGTCCGGATAATGACGTGGCGGTGGTAGTGGGGGTGGCTCGATGCCGGCGGCTCGTGACTGATTCACGAGTTGTCCAACCGCCCACGTCATCAGGTCCTCCATGCGATCGAGTTGACGACCCTGTCGCCGTGAGTCAGCAACAAGGCCATCAAGCAATGCCTGGGTAGCCCTATCCAGCCTAACAGACCGACGTACATGTCGGTGATGCTGTGGCGGATGCTCGTGGACCTGCTCGACGAGTGGCGGCTCGTCCTCAATCGCCATACCCTGGAGCGGCTGAGGCATAGGCGGGTCCCCTTGTCCAGGCATCTGCGGCAACGGCACCGGGACCCAAACCTGGTCCTGGACGGCCCCTACGAACCGAAGGCCCTGCGGGAATCGGTGCGTGATGCGCATGCCGCTCGACGTGCGACGATCTAATCGGACAGGGGGAATGGCCGGTAACATCTGAGGCTCATGGTGGCCAAATGGTATGACCGACCGCATGATATGCGTGATGAATGCACCGCCATATAAAAGTCCGCGCCTCTGTCGCATATAAGCTGAAGCAAAATAAAGCGTCATGCTTGTGGACAGGTCGCACCACCTCCCAGTAAGTAGGCAGAAAAGGAAGAAAAGATCTCTATCAGTGCACCACTCATGGCTTTTCAGACGCGGTGCGATCGACGTCAAAATAAGCCGGTGCAGATATCTATACAAAGGGTCTCTAATACCCGAGACCCTCCCCTTGGTACCCAACCAAGGACTATCTGAAATCAAGCCCCAAAAAACAAGGAGTTCCTCCTTGTCAACCTCCGTCACCGCCTCGGTGAATAGCGGCGAGACCGTCTCAGGCTCGCAGTACAAGCCCGTCGTGACGGCCCACTGACGAAGGGTCTGACGGTAAACGACCCCAAAAATAGAAAAAGAAATACGATCCGGATCCTCAATATCCGGCGCCTCCCCGGGTAGAGGTTGCAGCCTAGTCTCTGAATAGATGAACGTCGAAAGAACTCGACGACAAGCTCTCGGTATGTCTCCTCAAAAGAAAGGTCAAAAAGACGCGACCATGGCGTGTCCTCACCGATGATGGCCCTAGCTCGCTCGGCCTCATGCACCTCCTCGAGGAGGGCCCAATCCACCGTCGTACCCGGACCCATCTGCACCTCCCGGAGCTTCTGGCACCGGGAATAAGCCTCTGTATCGGGCGGAAAATCTAGAAAAGGATAGTGCGCAAAATCGTCTAGCTGATCCATCTGAATATCATCATCATAATCCGCCATATCTGATAATAATTAATTGTTTTTAATATTTTAATTTAAATAATAAATAATAATAATAATATATTTTTTAAATTTTAAATAATAAATAATAATAATATTTTTTTTAAATAATAATAAATAATAATAATAATATTAATATATTGTTTTTATTATATTTTCTTTAATTGAATTAATTTATATAATTAATTTTTTATTAAAATTAAAAACCTATACGCCACGTATAGGCTTATACGTGGCGTATAGGCGGTTGCCGGGTAAACAAAGCCATACGCAGGCCAAATAGGCCATACGCGGGCGAGTTGCCGGGTAAACCAAGCCATACGCGACCAAACTAGGCCATACGCAGGTATGTGACCGGGTAAACTGAGCCATACGCAGCGTATAGGCTTATACGTGGCGTATGGCTTCATCTTCTTCCTTAGATCAATCCAGAAGAACTATACGCCACGTATGGTCCTGTACGTGGCGTATAGTTCTTAATTTCAAACCTAAAAATCGCTAATCTACCCAGTTTTACCCGCTAATATTCAATAAAAACCTAACATTAATGATCATGGGTTAAGACACGTACCTTTTCAAGGTGTTTTGATGGCACAATCCAAATCAACGAGCGTTTTATAAGCGGGTCGCGTATGGCTTTGTGTTTGTTTTTTTGGTTCGTTTGGTACAATACGGGGCCAAAACCAGATAAATCAAATGTATATACGCCACGTATAGGGCAATACGTGGCGTATAGAATACCAAAGGTTAGGGAAGATACGCCACGTATTGATCTATACGTGGCGTATAGAAATTTGAATTTTGAAACATTTGAATTAAAATTAATTATTGTTATATTTAATTAACATTATAATTAGTTATAATTAAATAAAAATATTTAAAATGAAAATAAAATTAATTTAAAAAGAATTACAATACAATTTTAAACAAATATCATCCGAGATTCGTGAAATACTGTGGAAAACTAGATCTATTAGTGGCCATTATTTTCTTAAATCGTTCTATATGATCATTGTATATATTTTCCCATTTTGCTGCATCATCATTTCGGTGCAAATTCCAAAGTGCATTCGGCGTAGGAATCGGAAATTCTACGTCTAACTTGACGTGGATGAAATGAGCATTTTTGACGTGAACTAACGATAAGACTTGATGTTGAGCGTGAACGTTAGGACCAAACCACAATGGAAAAAATGTTTGATTACCGTTGATGCTTAAAAGATGAACAATCACCCCAAATCTTTGAGCAATTAGGAGTCCTGTGTATGGCATCGACATCCAACGACTAACTGGTGCGGCTTTCACATCCTGACAATCTATTGTGTGACGTAGCTTATCATACTCTTGAAATGCGACTCTGTCAAAAACAGTTCTCCACCATTCCTCTTTATTGTCCATCTCATGTAGAAGTTGTTGTCGGACAAAGAGCCACCGGTTTTCATTTAACCCTAAGCCCAAAGCTACCGATCGAAAACCACAGTTACCTTCGGGTTTTACATCCTGTATATGTGAAATGTACAGATAAAATAAAGAGGGTATCGAATCCTTAAAACATTTTATATTGTTAACCGCATCATTCCCCGTAATCAATGGAAACCCAAGATGGGCGTTATCATCTTGCGGTTGCTTTCCTTTACCCTTAGTTGAACGACTGTGTTGAAAGACCGAACTCGCTTGTATAGAGTCTTGTGACGCAATATACGAGCTGTGTCTCGCAGGGTCACATTTGCTTAGTTGGGATCCTGTGAATGAGTTGTTTCTCGCGACATCCTGTTTCCTTTGTTGTTGCTTTTTCAAAGTTGGACGACCGCGAGTATCTTCTTGTAACATAGGCGCTTTCTTGTTACTTTTGCTCGGAAATACAACCCCTGCAATTCTCGACAGCATACTTCTTTTGACCTGATCGGGTTGTGACATAATTTGGTTTCTCACTTGACCCAGTACCTTATCTACGTCTACATTTTCATCATCGACAAACGACGGTTTTAAATCAAGTTTCCTCCAGAAGACGTCCACTGCATCTAGAGGGATTATGCCACCTGTATAATAATAATAATATATTGTTTAAATTTTAAATAATAATAATATTTTTTTTAAATAATAATAATAAATAATAATAATATATTGTATTTATTTTAAATAATAAATAATAATAATAATAATATTAATATATTGTTTTTATTATATTTTTTTTAATTGAATTAATTTATAATAATAGTAATTAAATAGTCAGAACAGTTTACCTGTAGCTTCGATATTTGCTAGACGACAAGCACACGGCAACCCACAACTACTGAAAAGTTGGCACCCACACGTTGCATCTTGTTTCCGTATATTTGATAACTTGTACCACTCGTTTTCTATCAAATCTAGAGCTTTATGTGAAACTTTACCGTGCAGGATATCAAACAATTGAATAGCTATGTGGCTGTCCATTTTCCTTATGATGTTTGTTCCAAACCCAAACTGTAAGTGATAATACTGATCTTATACAATTTCATCAACAAACCAAACAAGTGTATCTAGCGAGCTGTTAGCGTTTCTAAGATAGCTCTTTAAGAGCGAATGCTGGCTCTCGACTCGGTTCGTTGTATGTTGACCAAAATTGAGGTTTTTGTTGGACCACGCGGATACAAACTTTTCTTTATACGGGTCCAGCCAATTTTTAGTCACATAATCAATAACTCCTGGAAAAATATTTAATATTGAATAAATATTTAAATACTGAAAATATTAAATATTTAATATTTAAAACTTACTTCCTCGTTTGGCTGCGTACAGACGTTCGTAAAGTCGGTTGAAGTTGTACTGGTATATATCTGGCGTGGGAGACTCACATAATACCGACCATGAATACTTGAAATTTTTCCAGTCTTCGTCTGTAAATGATGCCCTGCAATGTTTTGCGATATTCTCGTGTATGTGCCACCGACATAGGTTCTTGGAACAACTCGGAAATATTTTATCACACGCGTTCATAAGAGCTTTGTCCCTGTCTGTTACTATCACACGCGGCTCCATACACTTTTGCAACATTGCTTTTATTTGAAGTAACACCCAGACGAAGTTTTCCTCCCGTTCTTTTGATATAAATGCATGAGCGACGCAAAACGACAGGTGTGTGGTAGGGGTGTTCAAAAATATCCGAATCCGAAACCGAACCCGAAGTATCCGAAAATCCGAATCCGAATTATCCGAAAATTCGGATATCCGAAATTTCGGATATCCGAATTTTCGGATTCGGATTCGGATAGTGATTTTCGGATATTTCGGATAGTTCGGATATCCGAATATCCGAAATATTATATTTATATATTTTTTTTAATTGTTTTTATTATTTAAAAATAAGAAAATTTGAATCAAAACCCGATATATTATATTTATATATTTTTATATGTATATTTTCTAATTTTTTTTAAGGTTTTTAATTGTTTTTGTAATTTAAAAATATTATTTTTATATTTTTTTATATTTTTTTTATATTTTCGGATAGTGAAATCCACTATCCGAAAATTTTGGATATCCGAAATTCGGATATCCGAATTTTCGGATATCCGACTTTGAACACCCCTAGTGTGTGGAGGTCACACCGACCACTTTGACAAATGGAAGTTTGTACATGTTTGTTTTGTATGTCGCGTCGATCATCAACACGTGCGGGAATGCACGCCACATCTCGTATGATTTCGGATGAACAAAGAACATCTCCTCCACACTATTTGTGGCAGGATCTTCTCGAGTATAGTAGACGTATTTTTTTGAAGAAAGCAGGTTTTCCAGAATCTGTATTGGAGTTTCACCGACTCTCGTTTCGTTTTTTATCTTTTGCATTGCATTATAAATGTCTTTTTTTAATGCAACTACTCTCTGGATTTTGTTCCCTTATAGTTGCTAGAATGTTTCGTGGCAACATGTTTTGCGAATACAACTTCCCCACCAAAAGTTGTTCTGACTGAGACAGTCTCCTTGCAAACGAGTGCGCCTCAAGATGTTGACTAGGATCGTGGTTATGACTGTCATCCTTCACCGTTAATTTCCAATCACCAGTATTTTCTTGGTACTCTCATTCCAATTTAAAGGGACAACCAATTTTCTTGCTACCGGCACGTCTAACCGTGGCAGTAGACGCACGTTCGCCGTGACGGTCACACACAAGCCACACCTTGATAAACGGTTCCGTCGGATCGTCGCCTTTTCTCCTCGATAGTCGGGTGACAATGACGTAACCATTGTCACGTCCTCTCCGGATAGCCCAATCAACCAACTGTTCACGAGACTGAAAATTCTGGTTAGTTTTATAAGACATATTTTGATTATTTTGTTCTTCGTCTTCGGAGTCATCGGTTTGTTGTGTCGGGTAAGAGACTTCATCGTATACGTATTCGTTCGTGGGTTGTGTAAGGTAAGACGGTTCACCGTATACGAACTCGGGATTGCTTAGTGGCTCGTTCAAATCTGGAAGCCTTACCCGTTGATGAGAATAAACGTTGGACGAGACCTCCTCCTGGTTCACCTCTTGAACGCCAAAACTTTGCGGGTTGTTTTCCACCGACTCGTTAGAATATACCTGAAAACCGTAGTTACCATCCCACCACCAAGACATGTTTATAGTTTTTTTTTTGGAAATCATACGTTCGTTCGGTTCAAATGAGAATTCTGCATTGTTAAATACACAAAATTTGGGCATTATACGCATCGTATAGCCCAATACGATGCGTATAAAGTACGATGTGATGGGTTTAGTGGCAGAAGGAATCTCGTATCCTAAACTGTATCGTATTGACCTATACGATGCGTATACGAAGTTTGAATGACAGGTTGTAAGAGAATGTCGGGCACAGGAATTTGTGAAGGGCTATAAGCATCGTATTGCCCTATACGATGCGTATATGGCCAAGTCCGATTAGCATTCACCGTGTGTGGTTAGTAGTCCCCTAAATCAATAATTTATAATAAATATATGCTATATTTATAATATTAAACTATGAGTATACCGAGGAACCTAAACATCCTACATTAATTTTTTTAAACGGCTAGAATTTTATTAAAACACGGAAGGGATTAGCAAATAGCTAACCTAATCAAAGGATCAGAGGACATCAGTTTACAGTAATAGATTAAAATTACACTAGTCTATTCAATTGAATTTACTTTTCAACGCTCTATTTTTAATCCATAGAAACAACAAAATCTTTGTATACACGAAAATCTTAGTGGAACGAATCACCTATTCACCTTGCCTTGAAACACCTTTTCATCATGTGATCTCTAGATACACCAAAGAGTTATTAAAAAATACCCTGTATTAGCTTGCTCTTCTTACCATTTGAGGACGAAGTAAAAAGATGTATTTTTATTAAAACTCATTCAAACTTTAATACGTGTAATTATGTGACTTCAAGAAAATTGTATACAAAAAATGTGGATCGTCATATGCACATGTGTTATGATTCTAAGGAAAAAAATGTATTTTTTTTAACTAAAAGGGTCCCGTTTTTATAATTCGGGTTGGAGTTCAAAAATGGTTGAGCCAACCCTGCCCATTACATCTTTAATTCGTTTTAATATAATAACTTAAAATATTATATCAAATATTCCTGATGTAAGAGGTTTAGACGATACAACCTTTTTAAGAAGACTTCAATAACATGAAATCGGGAGTGGAAGCCACAAGGAGCGGGACGGGAGGAGGTTGTTGTTGACGTGCGCTTCGATACCAGTGGTACCGATTAGATACCCGTGTCGACACCCTCCACCCTAATAGCAAAACGAATACAGTCTAATGAATCACACGTCTCATGGGTCTTGACGTCATTGTCACGAGTAATTATCGTACCCCACTAATCCAGACGGAATAATTTTTGGTCCGCGAGTTCGATCCAAACCTATTTTGTATTTTCTTATCGAATAAACGTTAACAACTTCATCAATCATCACCGAGTGTCAGATCGGATTCGTGAAATATTACTCGTAATTGAATATCAACAAAAGGTTGAATTGGAAATTGCCAGAAAAGCATCAAGTCGCCATCAGATTCAACACCAACAGCATCATTTCATCACTTCAGAATCAAACAACCAGAAACAGTTAAACGACTTGTGGTTGTTGATTGATTCATTCCGTACACGATGCATGCGATAAACGTAGCGCAGATTATACGAATGGCGACGAGTAGCCCTAGCGATTCGATGTTAGGAGCTGAGATTGAATTCGGATCGGCGATGTTCTACGTTTACGTCGGCATCTCGTGTTTCCTGGTCATTTTTGCCGGCATCATGTCCGGCCTTACTCTAGGGTTGATGTCGCTTGGCCTCGTTGAGCTCGAAATTCTCCAACGCAGTGGCACACGGACCGAGAAAAAACAAGCAGGTTTTGATTTGTTAATTCACAATCACTTATTCGGCAATTGATTCGTGTTGTTTATTCTCTGTGCCCTATTTTCCCCAATTTTGGTGATGATGTATGAGTTTTACGGCTCAATTTTAAATCTAATCTATGTACGGATTCATTTAGATTATGCAGGAAATTTTGGAGTAGGATGAGTATCTGGATGCCTTTAATTAAGACTGTATAAAGTGTATTTTATTGACTTTTAGGATTGAGATTTGAGGTATTTAACTTTTTAAAGTAGCAGTTTATATTATGGGAATGGAGTAATGGACTTTTAAATCTCTGCCTAAAATTTGATTCTCTCCTTAAAGTTATTCTGTAAAGCTACTTATGGTAAATGGAAGAAATATAGCATTTATCTTAATTTGTTAGATAATAAGTTCACACATCATGAACAAAGGCTGCAAACTTTTTGTGATTTATCTTAATTTGTTAGATAATAAGTGCACACGTCATGAACAAAGGCTGCAAACTTTTTGTTAAAAAGTATGATGGTAAAGATATGTTTTGTGTATCTTTTGTGTTCAAGGCTCTTTTATGGAGTTCCAACAATGGTCTGGTAGAAGTATTTAATGTTAAGTAATGCTGGAAATTAAAATACTGTTATTATTTATCGTGAGGTTTGAATATGATTTGACATGGTTCCGGTTTGAATGTACTGCATCATTTTTCAGTTGTATGAGATTTTTGATTTACCTGTATCGATTTTGTAGCATCTTCACTCCAAAATGTTTTTGGGATTTTATAATATACCCCCAATATATAGAATCTATTTTCTTACACTGGATATTGTATTCATTGATTTCTCGTATTGATTTTATGCAATATCCTGGTCTTCAGCTGTCATATTTCCAGTGGTTCAGAAACAGCACCAGCTTCTTGTAACATTGCTTCTGTGCAATGCAGCTGCCATGGAGGTAATTTATGAACGGTTACCATCACTTCCAAGTTATATCGATCATGAAGTTGCAACTAAAATCATTTTCCTTCAAGTTTTTTTTTTCTTGAGAGGTTTCCATAAGCTCATTGTTACATCACAGTTTTAACAATCATTTGACTGAACTCCACACACCAAAGTTTTAAACAAGTAATAAATTTGATTCCTTGTATTTTGTTAGAACAGGCAGTCACTAAGCAGTGCTTGGCTGGCCACAATACATTTAAACGAGGAATACATAGAGTAGCACAATATGGGCCCAGAATTTATATCTTCTAAATTTCTTATCAACCATTAGTCTGTTATATTTTTCAGCATATATTTATCTTTTCTAACAATTCTTATTGTTCATGACTTTTGATGTTGTAATCTGCAGGCCCTGCCAATATACTTGGACAAGATTTTCAATCAAATTGTTGCGATCGTGCTTTCTGTAACTTTTGTCCTGTTTTTTGGAGAGGTAGCTTGGAAAAAAACAGATTTTTTTCATTGCAGCTTCATGTATATGTATCACTCTTTAAACCAACTGTTTTTGCATTAAAGGTGATTCCACAAGCAGTATGTACCAGATATGGACTTGCTATAGGTTCTAGTTTTATTGGGCTTGTGAAGGTTTTGATGATAGTTTGCTATCCAATTGCCTATCCTATAGGCAAGGTGAGTTCTTACTTTTCTCTTGTATTTTGTGATATTTCTTTGTAATTTGAATAGATACAGTAATAGTTTCAATTCATATATTGTTTTCTCTTCTATTTCTTCATAATTATGTCAGTTCATTTAGTCATATTAATAAAATAATGCAGCTTATGTTTACAGTATTTTGTGATTTCAGATGCTTGATTTGGTACTAGGACATAATGATGCTTTATTTAGACGAGCTCAGTTGAAAGCCCTTGTTTCTATCCACGGCCAGGAGGTTACTTCTTTTTGTGATTTATATAATTGGATATCGTTATATTCTTTTTTAAAAACGTAGTAATGAAATACTAAATGACTTTACTGAAACAAGTGACGTTCAATTATATTCCAGGCTGGTAAAGGAGGTGAGCTCACTCATGACGAGACAACAATTATCAGTGGAGCACTAGATTTAACTGAAAAGGTATTAGATGACATAAATTTGCAATTTATTTGAGTATTATACTTGCATTTTGTGTGATTTCAGATTGTCAGATTTCCATATTTATGCTTTTTTTTATATGATATGGAAGAGGAAAGTGAATATGATGCTGTTAAGTATGTAACTAGCATGCGAAACCCGTCAAAACTACGTTGTTTTGATTAAAACCAACCAAAATCAATTATTTTTTATTTTATTTTTGTGTTTAGCTCCACACGGTTATCCAATTCTCCATTAATATCTCACTTACTTTTCCAATTCTCCATCAGTTAAATCTACAAATCAACGAAATCCCGTAAAATGCAGCAAAAAAGTTTTCCCATTTTTGTTAATTTAGGAACCTTCTTATCAAAACTACATTTTCATATGGAGTTGCAACAAACTTTTCCCATCTTTTTTTCATTTACTAAATAATTGAAGAACCTTCCAATATAATTGTGTAGACTATGAACATGAGAAAAATTATGAACACATATAGATATCTGTTTGGATCTGCTTTGTAAAATTGACAATTTCATTCGGAAAACGATGAAGAACATGTGGCGAGATTAATGTAGAAATGAAGAGTGAATTGCAGTATTAATTTATGGAGAATTGGAATAGTAAGTGGCTATATTAATGGAGAATTGGTTATCGATGGATTGAGATATAATAACAAAAAAAAATTGATTTTAATCAAAACGACGTAGTTTTGATGGGTTTCGCATGCAAGTTACATGTATAACAGCACCATATTCACTTTCTCCGATATGGAATTATGGACTATCACTTTGTTTCATCTGATCAGACCGCAGAGGAGGCTATGACACCAATTGAGTCAACTTTTTCCTTGGATGTCAATTCAAAGTTAGATTGGTGAGTTTTGTACTTCTACACGATGATACTTGCATCTTATCATTTGATCTTCTTTTGACAGTTAACAAGCTTACAACTAAATATTCAGACTTGTTAACCATTGAAAGAGCTCTTAATCTTTTTTTTCCATCAAACAAACCTAGGTAGGATCAAGTGTCACAATTATTTGGGATGGGATCTAACATATATTTGTTTGAATGTTTAGTTTTTTTGTTTTTATTTTTCATGAAAGTGAGTTGGAAAACTTGAAACAAAACCTGAAGTCAAGGGATTACAAAAGTTGAAATTTGGAATACTACCTTCCAGAAAACATAGAAACTGTAATTTGGGAATCTTTATCTGAATAAGAATGTGATACGAGCCCAACTATACCAGAACCCGCAAATATGGAGGATCCGACCCAACCCAAATCGCTTTCCATTCCCGCCTTTGATTTCCTTCCAACTCAAATTGTCCACAGAATTCACATGAGAGAAATTAGTGGGGAAGTTAAGTAGATAACCGTAATTAGGTTTAGTATTTGTAGGTTGTTCCTTGTTTATTTCCAGGGTTGATGTTTTTTAATTATCAATTTAGGTTTCTAATCTTGTAATCGGAGATTTGCCTTCTCGAATTTGGCTATTTATCTTAATTCCAGTACCTTGAATTTCCGGTTCTTATCAGAATGGCAAATGAAGTTAATATTATAGGCTTAAAAACTTCATTTTCACTTTTTGGAACACTATAACTAAAATTTGTCACTCTTATCTTTGCATAGGAGCAGTTACGAATGCATGAGTGTGTGATATTCTTTTTCTGGTTGTAGATCAAATAGGAAATGAATAAATGAACAAAAATAACAAATAGGTGACTTGAGGGTTTGTAGAAAACAACCTTTTTATCTCTGTCTATTCATATGCAGACACGGTTTTCTTTTTTTAAAGTTTGTTTAATACTAGAATATTCTTCATGTTCAACATCCTACTATCTTTTGTATATAATTCATTCCCAGAAGAACAATTTCTTCTTTGTTCTATGGGATGTGTTTTGAGTTTAAATGAAGTGGTGCAATTTGCATTATTCTAGTTAAGAAAAAAAAAGAATGAGTTGAAATTTCATAGAATCATATGGCATTCCTGACTACTATTTCTCCCAAAGGTATGGGTTCTTGATTTTTATCTTGTTTATTAATATGTCAGGGAAGCAATGGGAAAGATTCTTGCAAGAGGTCACAGTAGAGTCCCCGTATACTCTGGAAATCCAAGAAATATAATTGGACTTCTATTGGTAGGTTGTCACTAGATTTGGCATTTTCGACCCAATATTTGGTAAACAGGTCAATACTGGTTATATTTTTCTTTAACTGGTCAAATATTTTGAGATAAAAAATAACTAATATGCAAACGGGTCAAAAGCTGGCGAAAGTTGTATTCAGAATTCTAAAAACTTCTAGAATCTTCTTATTAGAAAATGATTATCATTGTAATAGTATAGTTATGGAAAGAGTTTATTTCACTTAATAGTAACCAAGTTTCTTTTATCCATTAAAGTCGCTCACACGTTTTCCTAACAACAAAAACTACTCGAGTTTTAATATTGTTCCAGTTTCACCTAATAGTAACCAAGTTTCTACAGTGTTGTCACACTTATCTATCAACAAAAACCCTCAAGTTCACACTTTCGAAAATGATATTGACAAAATAGTTATCGAACAAAATTTTAAAAAAATTGAAGAAGCGCTTGCAGCTCGGCTGACTGCACTAAAAAATTACCTTTTGACCAGTTATCCAACCTGTCGATTTTGTGACCTCTAGGTATCTCCTAAATCTACAATCATTGTGCTGTAGGTGAAAAGTCTTCTTACTGTAAGAGCAGAAACAGAAACTCCAGTAAGTGCAGTTTCCATTAGGAGAATTCCAAGGTGTGTAATCATCCCACTTTAAAGGCAGTATGAATTTTTTTTTTGTAGTTTTATAACACTAACTATTACATATATTATATAATTGTTTTTTCAGGGTTCCAGCTGATATGCCTTTATATGACATATTAAATGAGTTCCAAAAAGGAAGCAGTCACATGGCAGCTGTAGTCAAAACTAAAGGAAAAAGCAGAAAACCTCCAACACTTGAAGAAGAACCAAATCAAGAAACAATCAGCATTCACTACTCTCAATCTACAAATCCCCTGCTATTAAAACAGGGTGAAAAAGCAGATAACGTGACAATTGATGTTGAAAAAGTGGCTGCACAAACAAATGGAGTGCCTTATTCAACAGAAGACATTGAAGAAGGTGAAGTTATCGGTATAATCACATTGGAAGATGTATTCGAGGAACTCCTTCAGGTTTTTTTTTCATTCTCTATTGCCTCATTTTCTCTTCTTTTTTTGTCTTAATTGATGATTTGGATAACGTGGTACTTTGTGCGGGTCGGGTTGGTTTGGCCCAAACATTTCTTGCCCAAGGTTTTAGTATGACACACACTTTAGGCAATGTTCTACCTTTTTGACTTGTTTTCTTTGAAGCTACTTTTTTAAGGAATAGTATTTTACCCTCTTGACTAGGTAGAGATAAAAGTCAAACATAACATGAATCAAGTCATTAATAAGTGGGTCAAAATTGCCACCTCTAGAATCTATCCTTAAAAAAAAATCAAATTTCTAAAGTCACCCTCGTCATATTAGAACCTAGAGGTGGTGAAATGGGCAAGTGGCGGGTTGGGTAGCGGGCCAAAATCAGTACTTTTTTTTGTGGATCAGGTCACGTGGGTTGGGTTGACTAAAACATTTTTGACCTAAGATTTTAAGTTATTGTATAAATGATTGGTGTGTCAAACATGATTACAAATTCATCTAGGCGATGCTTGACATGTTTGATGTTTTTGACCCATTTGATATGTTTCCTTTTAAGCTAGTTTTTTTCCAAAGTTTTACCTTTTTGACCCGTAAGAGATAAAACATAACCTGAGTTGACCCGTTCATAAATAAATGGGTCAAATCTATCTTGCCACCTAACCTACTAAAGACCTAAACATTTTGTATTTAAAAACACGCAAACTTTTCGTAGCACCTGTCTTTTAGTTACCAAGGACATGATAACTTTGTGGATCAATGCAGGAGGAGATTGTAGATGAGACTGATGAATATGTTGATGTGCATAAAAGGTAATTAAGTTTTTATAAACTACTGTTGCATATTTTAAAAAAATTAAACCAACCAATGTTTGCTATCCACAGGATACGTGTGGCAGCAGCTGCAGCCGCTTCATCTGTAGCCCGGGCTCCCTCAGTTAGGAGATTAACTGCTTTGGCTGTAAGTAGTTATCTTCTTTGCTATATTATAATCTCACATGCATGTTTTATTCATTTTTGTAAATAATTATTTTACTATTTCATCATAAATATGTTATCATGCATTTTTTTTAAAATCTTTCTTTCTTCTTGGTGTTAAATGCAGCAGAGTGGTCAAAACAAGCAAGGCCAAACACCAAGGAAGTCGGGTGACGATGATTCTACTTCAAAGTTGCAAAGGGCTCTCGTTGAGCCTTTGCTAAAAAAAGAGACGTAAATGACATATTTGAAGTCGATTTTGTAAGCTGAAGCTTCATGTTCAGTGTTTCATGCCAATCACAAAATATAAATAAGAACAGGATATGCAATTAGTTATGGATGTTCCTCAGGTCATCTGATACAGACAAGTATTTATTTTAGTTGTTTTTGGTATGAAATTGAGGTCACATTGTAAACAATATGTCCTTATCCAATAACATTGATAAATAGATATGGAATGGGTGTGATTCAGGAGAGTTCTCTGTTCAATCGATGAAGAGATTGATATGAAAAAAAAGTATTACCAATCAGCTGCATTTATACACAATTGGGTAAATTGGGTCCTGATAAAAGTCGTTGTTTCGGTTGGAGAATGACGATGAACATAATACCACGGGAAACAGTTCAAATGATAAGTAATTTTTAATGTGATAACCGCTCTCAAATAATCACATAATTTATAAATGATTTTTTTCTTTTATTTATTGAAAGGGTTAATAAATATCTTGAACATAAATAAGGAAATGAGGAGTCTTACATATACATACCACATAATGTCATATATACGTGACACATAGTGTTACGTATATGTAACACTAACATAATGATAATCTATACTATATAATAAATAAAGATTTTTCGATGCCACGTGTCGTCTCTATATTCATTCTCAACATTTTTTTTCCCACCTCTCTCTCTTATTAAATACACCTCTATATTTTAGTAATAATGTTTTTAAAAGAAAATCTATACTATATAATAAATAAAGGTTTTTCAATGCCACATGTCGCCTCCATATTCATTCTCAACATTTTTTCCCGCTTCTCTCTCTTATTAAATACACCTCTATATTTTAGTAATAATATTTTTAAAAGAAAATACTAATCTTTGTATTAATAAATATCTTGACATATTTTAACGAGTGTATGTGTTAACAAATTATATTGTATTTCATGAGTTTATTAAAAAATAAATTTTTTATTACTTAATATATAATATTATAATTATATTTATTCAACCCGTGTAATACACGGGATTTTAACCTAGTTGTTAAATATACATAACAATATATTTGTTATAATTTGAACCTTTCAATTTGAGTAAACTTTGTTTTTAGCCTTTGTGGTTTGATCAAAATAACGGTTTTGATTCATTAGTTTTAATTTGACTTTTTTGCTCCCCCTATGGTATCTAATTTGTCTCAATTAACACTAATCCACTAACACCATTAATTTTTTCTGTTAAATGAAAGAGTGTTTTAGATTTATTACATTCAAGGACTAACTATGTAATATACTTAAACTAATAAAGAAACTAGTTGTGTAATTTACTTAAAACTCTAATCTACCCACCCACCCCTCCCCCTCCCCCCTGCCACCACCCGCCACCTCCTACCCACCACTACCATCACCATTACACTGAAACCACCATCAAGCACATGGCGTTTCAGCCTTTTATTCCTGTGAGGTGGCGGCGACACTGGTTTGGTGGTGATAATGTCGGACACCACCACAAATTAACCGACCATAGGCATCGTAGATTACCACCACCACCAATTTGTGAATCAATGCTACAAATCATCATTTCGTTAACGGATTATAATATATCGCAACTCAGAAACCCTGAATCGCCACCCGGATATGAGAATCCGTTCACCACCACCACGTGGTTTCAAGGACCTAAACAATTAAGCCGTAGTGAAGCGAGTGTGGGAGCAAGAACCAACTACGGACCAACAGACATGGTGTAATATACCGGCGGTGGCAACTGGGCTTGATTTACAAGGATGGCCGGAAAGACACGTTGTGGTGCGGTGATTTTAGCTGTCGGTGGTTGGTGGTGCAGCGGTGTTAGTGGATAGATGTTAATTGAGACAAATTAGGTCCCACAAGAAGCAAAAGAGTCAATTGAAACTAATAATCCAAAACCTTACCGAACAACGTGGCCAAAAACTAAGTTTACTTTTCAATTTTTTACAAATCAACTTAAGACAAAATCCAGAAGACGTCAGTGTTTACATAAAATCTTAATTTTCTTCGTCTAAACCGTGTCTTGAAAAAGTCAACTCATCGCAACGACCAACTGCACTCATAATTCCATTCCCGTCAAACCAAAAACCAGATCTCCTTCTTCTTTCCTTACTTTCCCCCAAATCAAAAACCCTAATCTTCCTCAATTTTGCAATGGGCATATCATTCAGCAGCAACAGAAGAAGACACAACACTTATTATCATCAAATCGCACCTTCTCAGCTCATCTCTTCTTCCCCGTACCCTTCCGCCGATCCTTCTTATTCTTCGCCGCCGTACATCTACTCTCCTCCGCCACCTCCGCCGGCACGCCCTTTACCCGCGCCACCAGCGTACCACCCCTACACAGATGGTAGTAGTTACTCTAATAACGTGTTAATTTCTAGGCCCAATTTTGGTGGTTATAATCATCCGCAACCTAATTACAATTACGGTTGGATGCCACCGAGGCCTCCGATTCCACCGGCTCTGCCTCCGCCGACGTATGTGGAGCATAAGCAGACTAAGAAGGTTAAGAATCATGTTAATTTGCATAAGGATACATTGAAGGTTGAAGTTGATAAGGAGAATCCTGATTGTCATTTGGTTTCCTTTGTGTTTGATGCTTTGTTTGATGGCAGGTTGGTATTTTCTGCTATATTTTTTTCTTATAGAATTTTGGTGAATTTTTGCATATAAACTGATGAAGGGTTTGTTTGGATATAGTTAGTTAGATTGTAAGTTTTATTGATCTAGAACACTTGCTTAATAGTAATATTTCATTCAGTTCAATGATAATAACATAGATCCTTAGAAGTTAGAATCTTGTTAGAAATTAGAATGTATCATGATGGTGGTC